>OU696586.1:6211248-6811248 GCA_916048095.2 Sacculina carcini
TGTTATCACACCAACTATCAAGAAACCTGGACTGGACGCAAACTGCCTAACAAACTACCGACCAGTGTCTCAAATTCCCTGGATCTCGAAAATACTCGAATCTGTAATATACTCACAACTTTACGAATTTCTGGAGACAAACCTCATCTTTCTTCCGCAACAATCAGGCTTTCGAAAAAAACACTCTTGTGCCACTTCACTAATTTGTACATATGATTATTCGCTCACTTCCCTTTTGAGCGGCCATAATGTACTTTTTATGCAACTAGACTTCTCGGCGGCATTTGATACAGTGTGCCACGAAATATTGCTGGAAGACTTATCAATGTGCGGTGTATCTGGCGGTGCGCTCTCGCTTCTTCGAGATTACCTCCAGGGTCGAACGCAAACAGTAATTGTAAATGGAACCAAAAGTCAAGTGTTTCCCTTGCACTCTGGCGTTCCTCAGGGATCTATTCTTGGCCCACTGCTATATAATGTATATATAATATCATTACGTCATGTCTTAGACAAATTTGGAGTGCAATATCAAATCTTTGCTGATGATGTTTTAATATTTTTCAAATTTGATAGTTTTGTTCAGGCCATTTCAATTGTAAGCGAACTGTTGCAAAACATCACGCACTGGGCCGCAAACAAGCGGCTCAAGCTGAACACTGACAAGACCAGACTCATGGTAATAAGCCGAAACGATCCTGTGATTCCTCCCAACTGCCACACGGAGCTGGTAAATGTCACCAAACATCTTGGCGTAGCAATAGACGATACACTCACGTTTAATGTACATATTTCCCAAATAGTTAGAACTTGTAATTACCACATTCGTCGTATATATTTTATTAGAAAACACTTAACCACTGACGCTACTCTTAAGCTTGCTGACTCTCTCATTCTCTCGCGCATCAGATACTGCTCTGCTCTCTTCCTCAATCTCAACCACAGAACTCTCCGCAAACTTCAAATTATAAAAAATAAAGCTTGTCGTCTTGTCTTCAATCTTTCTCGACACAGCTCTGTTGTAAAATATCTCATTAAACTAGCCTGGCTCCCAGTCATGGCTGACATTGAATATAATCTCCTATGTATAGTACACTCTGTTCTTGTACATAAGACACCTGCATATCTATTTGAACTACTAACGAATAAACCGATCTCTTCTGTACACAATCTTCGAGTGAATCACATGAACCTTCTGCATGAACCACCTTTTCCTTCTCGACACACACACTACAATCGCTGTTTTCGTTTGATGGCTCCTAGACTGTATAATAAACTACCAATGTACATAAGATCTGCCTCCTCTGAAGCGTCCTTCAAAAAACGATTGAAGAAATATCTTCTTGATAAATCATATGACCGCGAAAGGCTCCTCATGAAACCCGAGTACTCACTGTAAATAGTCAATTGTCATTGTGTGTATTTTTTCGTTGTCCTGCCTCTCTCTTGCTGACTGTTATAATTTGTCGAGTTTTCATGTGTGTCTTCGTTTATGTGCTTGCCTGTGCGCAAGTGTGAGTTGCTTGACAATGTATGTTTGTCCGTTGAAAGTGTACGCGTGTACATAGCTTATAAATTATCAGTGTGATCTTGTCTTGTACAGAATTGCCCATTTGTGCGTATGTCTGTGTGTTTGTGTGTATGTATGTGTGGGTCCCTTACTGTCTGTACTGTCTAAACGATGTGTGTGTGTGTGTGTGTGTGTGTGTGTGTGTGCGTGTGTGTGCCTTGGTATCCCCACATACCGAATAGATACCTCGATCTGTACATAAGAATTTCTCGTTCAACCCTTTGCGTGTGTCATGTATGTATAGTGTGTGTATGCATTTATGTATAAATATGTCCATCTTTGCGCATTTGAGACAAATTGTGTAAATTGCGCATTACAAATGTTGGAATAAATGAAATGAAATGAAATGTGTGTGTGTGTGTGTGTGTGTGTGTGTGTGTGTGTGTGTGTGTGTGTGTGTCTGTGTGTGTGTGTGTGTGTGTGTGTGTGTCTGTGTGTGTGTGTGTGTGTGTGTGTGTGTGTGTGTGTGTGTGTGTGTGTGTGTGTGTGTGTGTGTATGTGTGTGTGTGTGTATGAAAGTGAGAGTTGGACCGTTTTGAGTGCAGGTTCGTTGTACATGTCGGCTATGGCAATGTCGACCAGTTCAATTTGCGAGCGCAGTTCAGCCACATGACAATCCACATCCGTCAGCCATCGACTCAAACAACTCTGCCACACATTCGTTCATTCATTAAAGCATATATAAAGCGCAGTTCACACATTATGTCTCCATTGCGCTGATATAAACATTGCAAACACTACACACAATCATTCACGTACAATCACATACACATGCATATTCAAATATATGTTGGCATTGACACAAAACAACAACACAATATAAGACAGACAGACACAATTCAGACCCACGCGCACACACGCTCATCAGCAAGCACCTTTGACGGTTACACACACACACACACACACACACACACACACAAACACACACACACACATATATATATATATATATATATATATATATATATATATATATATATATATATATATATATATATATATATAATATATCCTCAATCGTGTGTCCTTGTGCGTGTATGTGTGTGTCTGTATGATTGTAAGTGTGTGTGTATTCATGTACGCATATATTGATGTATAAGCATGTGTGCGCGTGTGTGTGCGCGTGAGTGTGTGCAAGAGTCAGTGTGAAATATGATGAAGTATAAATACCCGCACGACGGCCAGTTCTTGTTGTGATCCTCGCGCACACAGTTTGTTCTGGTGTCGGTTGTCATGACAACACGAGCCTCCTGAACTCGCACCTTCACCAGAAACACCGGCCGTACAGTTGTCTGATGCATAACACTACCAACACACACAACACACACACACACACACATAAAGATACATGACGGAAATAATAGTTTGAAAACGGTGATACATTCTTCATATTCATTGATTCTATACTCAATTTGAACCATTATCAAACACGTTCAAATTGTCCCCAAAACAATTGACAAAGCTTGAACCATTATATAATTTGCTAAGAAAACACAATTCAATATAAAATATATGGGAATTATAGGTTCTGTAGAACTGTGTTTATAAAAGACACAATCTATAAAATTCATTTAGGCATAAGCGGAGCACAGGTTGCATAACGAGTATGTGCGCAGTATTTGTATAAGTCTTACAGCGTCGTGACAATGACGGCGACTGGACTGTCCGTTTTGACAAGAACTAGCGCCAATTTCATCCAACCTGCGACAACACAACATAAATCACGTGCCTAACATAATCCAACACGTTGACAAAACTAACAATGACAATGAAGTACAATCATATATGCATCTATGAGAATCTGCTATGATATGCTATGATTATGATATGATTATATGATATGATTATGATATGATGATATGATTATGATATGATGATATGATTATGATATGATGATATGATTATGATATGATGATGATATGATATGATGATATGATTATGATATGATGCATATATGATATAATAATACATGCATATATAGGTTTATTAAAGGAACGATATCATGGTAGATTTATATACATACTACTCAATGATGAATGAATATTTTTAACGCACAACATAATGGGATGGCACATATAAACCAATGCAAATTAACAAGTCAGAAAATTCTTGAAAACTATTAACCCGATATTTTGACACAGGGGATATTTTCCCAGCTGAACCTCACCTTTGCACGTGCCCATTATCCAACTGATTATTCTCGCTACTCTCGCTGTGATCGGCAGCAACGCCTGGACTGGGATCACCGCTGTCACACCCATCATTGACATACTGTAACAAGTGGCGCATCAGCACCGACAGAGGAACTCGAGGACGAAACTCACCGTACGTCTTGTAACTGGCAACACACACACACACACACACACACACACACACACACACACACACGCACACACACACACACACACACACGATGTTATGACGTTTTTGGCCAATGACAGGTGTGCCTTGCATCGCATCGTTACACCAAACGTTGGTCAAAATTATATATGTCGTGAGTAAGTGTGACAGTGGTGTATCTAGTGACTGAAAGTTGAGCGACTCACCATCTTGACCAATTTCTCTTCACTTATATGAAGTTCAGTGGTTTTTAAACTCATCAATGCATAAATGTATTATTCGAAGACACATTAGCCTTGTCGTGTATTTACAGTGATTGCAGTGGCAAATTGCACATATTATTTGTGGTTGCATTGATCGTTGTGATATATCGGAATAGAACTATTTTCTGAAATGAAACTGAGATTTTGTCTGAATATAAACTAGGCTAGGTTGGGTTAAGTCCCTGTAAAACCTCTATTTGAACAGTATCTCAAATAGAACGGCATCTCTAATTGAATGTCACCTTGATGAATAGTTCTCTCTTGATATTACTAACGACTGAATGGTTTCCATTAGTGAATATTTGATTAATCATCAGTAATAACCCTTTATTTCGATGTTTTGTTGAATAAATATGCACATGTTACCTCTTTCTTTTAAAATACAATTTAAGGTATTTTCTCAAGATTTTGACCAACTAATCGAAAAAATAAAATGGCACCTCTAAATGAGCGGCACTACGGGAGAAGATTTGAAAAATAGAACGACGTGCCGTTCATATATAAACTTTACGGTAGGTTAGGTTAGGTTAAGTTAGGTTAGGCTAGCTTAGGTTAGCGTAGATTAAGTTAAGTTAGGCTAGGCTAGGTTAAGTTAGGTTAGGCTTGGTCAGCGTAGGTTAGGTTATGTTAGGTTAGGCTAGGTTTAGGTGAAGTTAGGCTACGTTAGCGTAGATTAGGATAGTTTAGGTTATGTTAGGCTGGACAAGGTTAGATTAGACTAGGTTAGAATATGTTAGGCTGGGTTAGGTCAGACCAAGTTAGGTTAAGTTAAGCTAGGTTAAGATATGTTAGGTTAGATTAAGTTACCGTAAAACCTCTATTTGAACGGCATGTTGTTGTATTTTTCAAACATTCCCCCGTAGTGACGTTCAATCAGAGGATACCGCTCTATTTTTCCACCATCTGGTCAGAATTTTGAGAAGAAACGGTATACTTATGGATAGAAAAATAACCCGGTAACGAATGCATACATACATACATACATGCATATACATATTTATAGATAGCTACAAATTCACAAATAAAAATCAAGCGCCACCTCGCTATTGTAGGTATCAAAGTGACGCCTAATAAGAGTTGCCGTTCAATTAGAGGATGCAGTATTATTTTTTAATTATTACTCCAAGATGTCGTTGTATTAGAGGTGCCATTCAAAACGTGGTGTTGTTCAACCAGAGGTTTTACGGTTAGGTTAAGTTAGGCTCGTATCAGTTGCATGCCAGCAATTGATACGAACCATTTCAACCACTCATCTTTTTCCTCCAATTGTCCCTCTTTTCTCGCTGTCCAAAACTCTCTTCGCCAGCGTACCATCTCTTCCCCTACAAATCTTCATGTATCTACCCCCTCTGCTGATGCTCCTTTCTCTTCCAATTGACTAGGTCATCCGGTCTCTGTCTTGCAACCGCACCCACCACTATCTTCGAATGCTTCGGTCCAGTCTCATAGCAGTCCGCCGCCATCTGAATCAGTCTCTCCTACTTCTTCTGATTCGCATTCCGTGAATAAACGCTTTTCTCTAGATCTTCTCAATATCCGTTCGGTGCGAAACAAGGTTAATTTCGTTCTTCATACCCTATTAAACCTTGGTCTTTCATTCATCTTCCTTACTGAAACTTGGTTATTCGAGTGTGACGTTCCTACTTTTTCTGCACATCTCCTTCCTTCATTCAATTTCCTACACACTTGTCGCTCCCTCTTGTGCTCCACAAAATCCTCCGGAGGAGGTGTAGGCGTTGTATATCATTCCTCTCTTGCTGTTTCCAAACTGTCTGATCTTGAATTTTCTTGCAACTCTTTTGAATTCATTACACTCTCCTTGTTACTTACGTCACTTCCAAAACTTGGCATTCTACTACTATACAGACATAACAATAATGGTACAGCCTCTACTTCCCTCTCTGATTTTGATTCGCTAATTTCTTATTTTTCTCAGCGCTTCTCTCACAATTTCATCGTTTTGGGAGACTTCAACATCTGGGTGGATTCCCCTTCCTCTCATCCTTATGCGTCCGAATTTATTCACTTACTTGATTCCTGGGATCTTAAAATCATGAACTGCGCCGCAACTCATCTATCTGGACACACTCTTGATCTTGTTATTTCGACTCCCTCTTCTTCCAAACTGTTTTTCGCTGAAACAATAACCTATCCACCCGCTCCTGAAATTTCTGACCATAGTCTTATTACTTTTCAACTTTTTTTACATCGGCCGCCTAAAAAATCCTCAAATGAAATATTTCACTATCGCAATGACAAATTTTTTAATCCTTCTAAATTTCACTTTTTGGTTAACTCAATATTCTGCCTCTCTAACTATGTTCATCTCCCTCCACTTGTTCTCCCAGATTTCTTATCTGAAGCTCTTTCTCATATTAATGATGCAATTTTTCCTTTGTGCCAACGTACTCACCGTTTCAGCACCCCCCTCCTCCCTGGTGGTCTGTTCAACTTCGTCCCTTGCAGTCTGAATGTCGATCTCTTGAGCGCTCTTGGCGTCGATTTCGCTCTTGTTCATCTTGGAATTCTTTTCGCACAGCCCGAGACTTATTTCTTTCTGCGGTTGCTTCTTCCAAATCGAACTTCTATCTTTCCAAGCTGAGTGAGCACCGTGCATCTTCTCGCTCGCGCTGATCAACCCTGAAAGCTATTTCCGGTCGAGCTCATCAGCCATCATGCTCAATCACCGCCTCCAATTTTGCTCATTTCTTTGCTGAGAAAGTCTCCGTTCTGCATTCCAGCATTCAACCTTCTTCCTCTCCTTTATCCTTTTCATCGTCAATCGAATCTTTGTCGTCATTCTCTTTCATTCCTATATCAAAGACCGCGCGCTATCTCAGAACACTCCAGAAATCTCGCTGCCCTACCAATTCAATAAACTTTTCTGCACTTGCTGATTCAATTCTTCTACTGGCTCCCTTCTTCACTCATTTGATTAATTCCTCGTTTCTACACGGTATTTTTCTTGCCTCCAAGCATGCATCTATAACGCCTATTCTTAAGAAACCTTGTCTTGATCCTACTCTACCATGTAATTATCGACCCATCTCGATCTTATCTCTCCCTTCGAAACTCCTTGAATCAACTCCGTCCAGTTATACAATCTGCTCTTGACTCTCATCAATCTGGTTTCGTTTCAAACCACTCTACTGAAACCCTGCTACTATCACTTGTCACCGATATTTTCTCACATTTCTCATATGGCAAGTCTGTTATTCTCATTTCGCTAGACTTCTCTTCTGCTTTTGACCTTGTAGACCATTCCATCTTAAGTCAAGATCTCACTCATGCTGGTCTTTCCTCTAGTGCATATTCTCTTCTTACATCTTACCTCACTAACCGATCTTACTCAGTCCGATGCAGCTCAACTACCTCATCGTCTGTCCTTCTCACTTCTGGAGTGCCACAAGGCTCGCTCCTTGGTACTCTCCTCTTCAATCTCTATGTCTCATCCTTATGCTTAATCTTGCGCCGCTATCCTATTGCGTACCATATTTATGCTGACGACGTCCAAATATTATTTCCCCTCACTTTATCTTCCTCATGTCTAGTTTCTGAACTTCTTAATGATATATCTTCTTGGGCTGCCTCAAGGAAACTTGCCCTCAATCATTCAAAGACTGAATACCTTGTATTTCACCCTCCTAGACTCACCCCTCACAATATTAATCTTCCTCTTGCCTCCCAGATTCGCAACTTGGGAGTTATATTCGATCCATCACTTTGCTTCTCAAGTCATTTCTTTCAGCTCACTCGCTCTTGCCGTTTTATCATTCGCCAATTTTATCCTATCCGTGCTTTCATTGATGAAGCATCTGCCACCCTATTAGTCAACTCCTACATCCTCTCAAAAATTGATTACTGCAACTCTCTCTTCTTTCATCTTCTTTTTAAATATATCCGCTAACTTCAATCTGTGATTAATTTAGCATGTCGATGTTTTCTGCGACTTCCTCCTAAAACTCCTACATCATCCCACCTCCGGCAGCTTGGCTGGCTTCCTGCTCTTTCACGGATTCGATTCAAAATCTGCTGTTTGACATTCAAATTGATTCATTCTCAATCTTCACCATTGTATCTTCGTTCTCTTCTCATACCCAGCGTTCGCTCTGATAGTCGCCATCGTAAGCCTTTAGTTAGTCCTCCCGCTATCAATTTATCTCCCTGGTCGTCCAAAGCTTATACATTTCATGCTCCTCGTATATATAACTCGCTTCCCTCACACATCCTTGAAAAAACGTCTCTCAAGTCTTTCTCTGTCGCATTGCACAAACACCTACTTGAATCTGCTTGATCTAACCTACCCTGTAATCTGTTTCCGTTATCTTCCAACTCTTATCCTCACTGTGATCTACTGTGTTTGGCTGGTTGACTCACTTCGGTCTGGTAAATTGTCTGGTCAGGAGAATTCCTGCTACTGGTACTGTGTAGCCCAGTACAACCAGTCTCATAGTCGAGTGGTCGGCGATTAAACCGGCTCCCCCACTGGTTCCCACCAGTGAGGAGGGTGGCTAAACACCCAGCAGGACTAAAAATAAAACCTGTCCAAGGGCGGAAGAGCTACTCGCTAGCCAACGGCCATCTAGCATTTATTTTTATTATTTTATATCCTATGCTTTTTTATTCTATATTCCCATTATATATTTTCTCTCTTTCCATTATATGCTCTATTACATTACATTATTCATATATGTATATGTGTATGCATGTGTATGTGTATATATGTGCGTGTGTATGTTTCGTGTCCATGTGTTTGTGTGTATGTGTTTGTGAGTATGTGTGTATGTATGTGTTCAATTTTGCAAGCACCCATGTACTTTCTGTCGATTTGTGCTCCATATTTTTGTCCCCATACCGCTCTGTGTCTACACTTTATTACCCTGCTCCTGCTCGCGCCTTTGTCCTCGAAAGTGCGCTATATTAAATACATGTTGTTGTTGTTGTTGTTCCTCAAGTTGTCTGACCGAGCTACCTCGAGCTCCTGAGGAAAGACACGGCACCGACCGGGTTGTTCCACAGGTCTCTGACTGAATTTATTTTGTGTTGGCGTCTAAGTTGTGTGTGTGCTGTGCAATGTTCCATGATGTGTGTGATGGTGTGTGGTGCTGAATTGCAATCTGGACAGGTGTCATCGATTGAGTCATTCAACCTTTTCTGATATGACAGAAGGGCAGGATGATGACCGCATCTCAACCTGGCCAGATGCACCTTGTATTCCCTTGTGAGTGTGTTTTCTGGTTTGTGAATGTCCGGTGGGTGTCTTTGTAGGAGTGTATAGTGTTGTAGTGAGTGTATGGCTTTCCGTGCGATCTCTGTGTGTATGTTTCTTGATTGATGTGCGTGGGGGAGCTGGTGGAAGTGATGTGAAAATTTGTCTGTGGTAAAGTGTGCTTAGTGTTGTTTTTATGTTTCTGTCTGTTGTCTTGTGTTGTGAGGTGATGTAGTGGATGTGCTGTGATGGTGACTGCTGCTGCGAGTGTTTGTGTGCCTCTCATGTCTAGTTGGTGTGTCAGTTTGAGTATTTTGGTTTCGTGATGAAGGTGGTCTGCTGGTGTGGTAGCTGTGCATCCTGTGATGGTTCTGAGTGCGGTGTTTTGAAGTGTTTGAAGTGTGTTTGTGTGGCGTGTTGCGAGATTGCTAGCCCATGCGGGGCTAGCATATTCTATCACGGGTCGGATGTACTGTTTGTATATGGTGGTTGTGGTGTCTTTGTTGTGTCCGAAAGTTGTGTGTGAGAGTGCTTTCAGTGTGTTGAGGCGTGGAGTTACTTTAGTTTTAATGTTGGTGATGTGGTGTTTGAATGAGAGTTGTGTGTCGTATGTGACGCCTAGTATTTTTGGTGTGTGCGTGTGTGGGATGATCGTGTTGTTGATGGTGATTTGTGGTGTGTAGTTGTGTTCGGATGTCCAGTTGGTGATGAGTGTGGCTGTGGATTTGGCAGGTGCAATGTTCAGTTGGTTTGTGCTGAACCATTGTTGTAGTGTGTTGATGTAAGGTTGTAGTGTGTGCACTACTGTGTCGGCGTGTCTGTGTGTGCTTGTGATTGTGATGTCGTCTGCATATGATGATATCTGTATGGATGGAGTGTTGGGTGCTGGCATGTCGTGTAGGTATAAGTTGAAAAGTGTTGGTGCTAAAACGGAGTCCCTCAGGGCTCCGTTTGTTATGTTGCGTGTGTGAGATGATTGTCCGTTGTACCTCACATGGGCGCATCTGCCAGCGAGGTAGTTGGCCAACCATCTCTTAGTGTTATTGTGAAGTGTGGTGTCTAGTATTTTGTTTGTGAGATTGTGTCGTGGAACTCTGTCGAAGGCTTTGCTGATGTCGAGTGTTATGAGTAGTGTTCTGTGTGGTGGTTTTGTTGTGTTTATGTTACCCATCATAGTCTGTGTGAGTTTTGTGAGCAATGTGGTTGTAGAGTGCAGTGCTCTGAAGCCGTGTTGTGATTGTGATAGTGGGATTTGTGGTGTGATGAGTTTAAGTATGAGGCGTTCTGTGATTTTTGATGGTGTGCAGAGCAGTGTGATTGGACGATGTGAAGAAGGTAGCGTGGGGTCTGTGCCTTGTTTGTGTAGTGTGATGATGATGCCCGTTTTCCAGATGTGAGGTATTGTGTTGTGTGAGTAGCTGTAGTTGGATATGTTGGTGAGTGTCTGTAAGCCTTGTGGTCCAAGATGTTTCAGATGGATGTTACTTATTCCATCTGGACCACAGGCTGATGATTGTTTGATGTTGTGTATGATGTGTCGTGTCTGCGCATGTGTGAATGGTGTGTATAGTGGATCTGTGCTGAATGTGTGTTTACGTCTGATGATTGTCCTGTCTTTTTGTGTAGGAGTGATGTGGCTGATGTGTGAGTAGTGGTTAATGAGTGTGTTTGCTTGTTGTATATTTGATGGTACAGATGATGTGTCGGTCGTGATGGCTGCGTGTGTGCGTGTTATATTGCTGTTTGAGAGTGTGATGCTTTTCAGTGTGTTGTATAGTTTTGTGGTGTTTGATCTGTGATCTAGTGTTTTTATGTAGTTGTGCCAGTTCAGTGATTTTTGTTCATGTATCTTGCTGTTGATTGTGGTGTTGAGTGCGTGTATTTGTTCGGATGTATTGTGTGAGTGTGGTGTCGGAGAGTGTTTCAGTGTGTCGCGTTGTTTGATGAGTGTGTGTACTTCTAGTGTAAAGTTTGGGTTGTGGTGTTTTCTGTGTCCTTTTGGGATGTGTTGTTTGTCTGCCTTGTGTATGATGCTGTTAAATGTTTGGACTGTTTTGTTTATGTCTGTGATGACTGTTGTGTTGAGTTGCTTAAATGCTAGTTCCGTGTCGTGTGTGAATTGTGACCAATTGGCTTTTGTGTAATTTGTGTAAGTGCGTCTGGGTGTATTTGGTGCAGTTCTGATTTTGGTGGTGATGACGATTGGAAGGTAGTCTGAGCCAAGCTCTTTGACCACCTTCCAAATGGTTGTGTGGGTGAGATCCGGTGTGCAAAATGTGATGTCAGGTGATGTCGAATGATAGTGTGCCTGATGTGTGGTGTGAGTGTGTTGGTGAGTGTTGTTGAGTATGTAGAGGTGTTCTGTTTGTTGAAGTATGTCTGTGCCTCTGTTGGTGAATAGATTGTGTCTGTACCAGGCAGGATCTTTGGCGTTGAAGTCGCCACCCAGTATTATGTTAGGTGTGTTTGTGAGATTGCGTATATCTGGTGTGTAGTTGCGAGGTACTGTTGGTGAAGTTTGTGGTGGAATGTATACGTTGATGATTGAAAAGTGTGAGTGTGTGCCAGTGCGTATTTGTATCGATTGTTGTTCTGTTGTGGTGTCGTTTGGTGGTAGTAGTGCTTGTATATGTGTGCTGGTGTTTGTGTAGTTGATTGTTCTGTGTATGGGTGTGATGAGGCCACCGCCTCGACCGCTAGTGCGGTCTTGGCGGATGGTGTTGTAATTGTGAAAGGTGGGTGTTCTGTGGTGCTCTTGTAACTTTGTTTCTTGTATGAGTGCTATGTGAATGGAGTGTCGTGTGAGGAAATGTGTTAGTTCGTGTTTTTTTTTGTTGATGCCGTCTATGTTGAGCTGTAGAATGTTGATGTTGTGTGTGCGGTGTAAGTTGGTGTTTGTGCGAGTGAGAGTGTTGTTGAGGTGTTGAGTTGTTGATGGAGGTGGTGGTGGTGGTGAGTGTGATGATGATGGCAGAAATGATGGTGCTGATAGTGAGGATGGTGCTGATGGTGATAGTGATGCTTGTGAGGAGGACGAAGTTGTTGGTGAGTGTGAGGATGAACGAGTTGTATGTGAAGATGGGAATGATGGTGATGTTGGTGGTGCTGATGACCGCGATGATGTTGATGAAACAGAGGTGACTGATGTTGTTGGTGAATGTGCCAGTGTCGGTGTACGTGCAGGTGTTGTTGAGTTTGGTGTGCATATTGAGCAGATGAATGAACGCGTGTATTGTGTGATGTTGTGTAGTGATGTGCATGTGGTGTGGCACCAGTTCAGGCACGAGTTGCACTGGACTGAGCCTTTTGTGTGTCGGCGTGTAGTGAGTGGCTGTGTACATATGTGCCAGGTGTATGTGTGTCTCGGGCCTGGATGTGGCTCTACGTCTCCTGCGAGTGTGAGCATACGAGAAATGATCGCGAGCGGATCACATCTCGACGCCTCCGCAGGAGACGGTGACATGCGTGGAAAAGAAAGTGTGAGGCGAGCGGTGTTGGTACTGTGTCTGTTGTTTGTGTATGTGTAGCGTGGAGTCACGATTTGTGCCAGTTGCACTGAGCTGAAAAAAAGACCTGTGGAACCCGGGTGACCGAAGCCGATCCCAGGAGCTCGACAGCCCCGCCGTTCTGACGAGGCTGGAAGGGTTGTTGCTGCGGTTTGGCCTCCAGATTGGAGGGTGGTCCCACGACGTAGACGTCGCAGCTCCAGGACCAATACATGTTGTTGTTGTTGTTCTTGTTATGGCATAAACGTTCGTTTACAAATACCAAACATATATACGTATTATGCTAAAATAAAAGATGTGTTAACATATTATTTACTATTTAATCCGACATATTATTTGCGCAGCACAAAACACCGCCATTTTGACAGGCGTCGTTCAATTATGAGTCCCTGTGCTTGCCCGACCTACACTTCAGGTACATATATTGTTAGTAGAGTACGCAGAAGCAAAAAAAGCCAGAAGGGAGAGTAAGGCGAGCAGCCAGCCTCCTCACCTCTGTAACTGAGCAGCCAGTTGGTCCCGGGTGACTCGCAGACGCTGAATGTGGCGATGTTTGGCCGCGACGAGGGTGCGGTTGGTCGCCAGGAAGCGGTCCATGTAGATCAGTTCGGGAAACGTGAGCCGATCGTGAATTTTCTCCACGCGACCACAATGATGATCAAACTGTCGCCAGGAGAACACAAACACATTCACATTACACATTCAATAATGTGTCTAATCAAGCTCCCGATTACATCATTTTAACGGTGAATGTTCACGAAATGAAGATATGAGAAAACAGAGTATCAGGAAATGCATTACCGGAGATGCAGAAAACATGGGTTATAGAATAGCAGAAAAAAACACAATATATCCATAACAAGACACTCTCATAACCACTGGCTATTATGCCGACAACGTTAACATATCTATGCTAAAATCAAATGTCACGCAAGTACACACATACATACACACACATTCGTACATACACACACAAGCACATACACGCAAACATACACACATATACATACACACACATACATACATACGCACACATACATACATACACACACAAACATACATACACACACAAACATACACACACAAGCATACATACACATACATCCCCAAGCATACATACACCCACAAACATACATACACACACAAACATACACACACAAACATACATACACACACAAACATACACACACACACACACACACACACACGAATATACACACAGATACAGACAGAGAAACACAAACAAATATACATACACACACCAGCATACATACACACACACATATATATATATATATATATATATATATAAACACACAAAAGCATACATACACACACAAACATACACATAGAGACAGACAGACAAACACACACACACACACACACACACACACACACACACACACATAGGCACACAAAACACACGCAAAATGCACATGTGGAGTCCAACACATTTTTTTCATTTATTGAGTCATTTATAGAGCGCAATACACATATCTTGTCTTAATTGCGCTGATATAAACATTACACACCACATACATTCATGTACAACCACATTTATATTCAAATATAATCGTATTTACAAAGCAAGACAATACAATACAGGCAGAACACAGACACACGCACACACACACTCCCTAAACTCACCTAAAAACTGGAATGCGTACAGGACTGCAAGAAACAGGTACTTGAGTATAAGGAGAGAGGAGGTGGTAAAATATGAGAAAAACATTGTTAAGAAATGTCAAGATGAACCGAAAATGTTCTTCAATTATGTGAACAAGAAGATGAAAAACTACGTGGGCATCAGCGAGATAAAATTTGAAGGTACCATGTACACACAACCTAAAGAAATATGCGAAATAATGAATGAAAACTTTCAAATGGTATTCAAAGATGAGGAACCATTTCATGGGGAGCAAGTGAAATCAGTTTACAAACCGATGCGTGAGATAATTGTGTCCAAAAAAGACCTGCTAGAGAAATAATCAAAGCTGAAAGGACGAAAATCTGTCGGGCCAGATGGCATCTCGGAAAATATTCTGAAGGGATGTAATAGTGAACTTATTGAGCCTATATATGACATCGTCATGAACAGTCTAAAGCATGGAAAAGTACCGCTACAGTGGAAGAGTTCTATAATTGTGCCGATACACAAAAAAAGTGCCAAAATTGACCCGCTCAACTACAGACCCATATCGCTGACCAGTGTCTTGTGCAAAATATGTGAACAAATAATTAAGGATCAGTGGGTTCGGTAACTGGAAGGAGAGAAGATTTTAACAAGTGCTCAATATGGATTCAGAGCGTCAAGATCGTGTGTCTAGCCTGTTGGGATATTACAACAATATCATTGATGCGATTCAGGGGAGAGGACAATGGGTGGACAGCGTGTATCTAGATCTGTCGAAAGCATTCGATAAAGTACCGCACAACAGACTGTTATGAAAGCTGGAGCATCACGGAGGTGTGAATGGAACATTACTCAACTGGATGAAGGACTATCTTATCGGAAGGAGGATGAGCACAACAGTCAGAGGAGTTTAATCATTGAGTAGACATGTCAGGAGTGGTGTACCGCACGGTTCGGTCTTAGGCCCGATAATGTTTATCGTTTATATCAACGATATGGTATATAATATCGAGAGCGACATTCATCCCCACATTTTCATTGAACATAGAAGTGAGAATTTCAACCAGGGCGAAAAACTCCTCAATAAACGTTGAGCCAGAAGTATGACCAGGTCTATATACAGTTAATATACAAAACGTTCGGCCATGATCCGGGTTCTTAATACGAACGCAAATATATTCAAATGTAGTGATAGACAAGGAAAGAGGTATTTTATGTACGACAAAACGCTTGTTATACACAAAAACAATACTCCCACCTGTTGTATCACGACAATAATGTATGGCTGAGAAATTATCGGGAAGATTTGCAGAAAATGCTGCACTCTCTTCATCCGCTAGCCAAGACTCAGCAATGCAAACAATATCGATACCGTCATTTAGAATACTATTTACAAGTAAGGATTTTTTTCGAGCTGACCTCATATTCCAGAAAGCACAGGTTGTTTGTGCTTTTCCCGGACACCGGTTCGAGTGCAGTCATTGCGATTTTTCAGATGATCGTGCAGGTTGATGCCAGCGCCTGTATAGACAGCCAGTCGGCCAGATCTCCGACCACATAACTGCTGCACGGTCAGCACCACGACACGACACTTTGAAGCTGTTATAAGAGTCATGTCTTGTCTTCAGCTTCTCGACCGATATGCTATCAGCATCAATATTCAGATGGTTTGCCAAGTGCTCAGCCTTCGCGTCCACGTGGAAGCGCGTTTCAACAACATGCACGACAGCCGCTCGAGACACCGTCGGCAGTTCAGTGATGCTAGCAGACATAGAAGTCGACATAGGTTTCTTGGAAGACTTTTTGGCGGTGTTCTCACGTGTTCGAGTGGTCTGCTTCTTCGTTCTTCTATTCCTTTTTCGTTCGACAGTTGTCCATTTTTGAGGGGCAGACGAGGCAGTGGCAGCCTCACTGTCACTGTCTGAGTCCTTGTGTTCACTATGGACTGGTTCTCACAAGATGATGAGGTCACAGCAGCATACGTCGCCGGATTTGAATGGACTGATTGAAGCACCTCCTGCTTGAAATCATCCAGTGCAATTTTCAGTCGTTTGTCAATTTTCTCGTTGATATCGAAGATATGCTGCAAATCTTCGTCACTTTCATGAGTAACGTCCAATTTTCCTTTCAGGAGAGAGTCCTGGCAGAAGCGACAATGCCAAAATATGCCGCTTTTTAGCAGCATTTTTTCAAGCGTGATCGTAAAGGAAACACACTTCCTGTGAAAGAGAGTTCCACACAGACCGCATGACACTTCACCACCAGGGGTTTGACAGCAGCGACGCTGGACCATCATAGACAGATAGGTAGACATGATGCACACAGAGGCAGACATGCACACAGAGGCAGACACACACACACACACACACACACACAAACGCTTGCACACACCTTGAATCGTTTCAGTTCGAGCAGCAGCACGGGAGGCAGCACAGTGAACCATTGACGACTGATCAGCGACCAATCAGCGTGCTGCTGTTGTGATGACGTCACAGCGCCGCTATCAGTCGCGGGGCAGCAAGTGGACGGAGATGTTGAAGATACTGGTTGGTGGTCGACAGCAGAGTCACTGGTGCTCGAGCTGGTGCTAGTGCTGGTGGTGAGAAAGTCTTCGAGCGCGCTGTACAGATCGTGCCCAGACGTCACAGACAGAGGAAGCTGGCCAAATGTCTCCGTGTGAGAAAACAACTCACCTGCACACACACGTGCATATTCATGTAACACGTACTTCATCATCTTCATGTTTTTGTATCATTTATACAGTCGAAACCGCTTGATATCATACCGGTTAATGACATACCTCGGTTAATGTCATACCATCGTCAGGTCCCAAGCTTTGGCCCTATGTTTTATACAGTGACAGAGACCGCTTAATATCATACCTGATAATGTCATAATTTTCGTGGTCCCGTATGACATTTGTCTATACAAATGTCATCGGTTATTGTCATACCCTTGTGGTAAGCCAGGCCATGATTTTGTGTTTGCACATTCAGTCAAAAGCATAGTCATTCTTTGCGCGTAGTGATTGTGGCAGCGGTGATGGGAAAGCGTACTGATTTCATGCTGCAGGATAAGTTGCAAGCCTTGGACCAGCTCAAGACTGGCTAGAAACAAACGACCATTGCAAAGGACCTCGGCTGCGATCAGGGAACAATCTAAAAAATCAGGAAGACATAGAAAAAAATTGGAGACATTGCGGTGACCAGCAGCAATCTGAGTTGGAAATGCAGGACATCGCACAATCTTGCAGAGGTGGATGGGCTTATGATGGGAAAGGTCAATAAGTTGGCGGTTGAGATGGATGTGGCATTTGAACCGTCAATTGGCTGGCTCGGCCGGCTGAAGCAGCGAGAAAACATCAGATTCGAGAAGGCGCAAGAGGAGAAAGCGGCGGCTGATGTGATGGGCAAAAGAAGCGTGCTGCCCAAGGAGCTGGGCAGCTATGCGCCCAGGGACGTTTTCAAAGCAGACGAGACGGCACTGTTCTATAGAGCGACGCCATCAGGCCCTCTTGCAGTAAGCGGCAGCAAACCGACGCAGAGAAAGGTGTCCAAGGACCGGTTGACGGTGCTTATGGTAGCAAACAGCAAATTAAGCGAAAATAAGGCTTAGGCCGTTGACACGCACCAAAATCCCCGATGCTCCAAAATACTGGGCATAATTCCATTTCGTACTTTTCCAGAGCCAACGCTTGGAAAACGCGAACATATGGACACATATTTTGATGGAATTTGACCGGAGTTTGAAGAGTTGTTAGTATTGGATGCAGAAGTGTAGTGCTGCGGCGAGCTGAGTGATGCTGAGATTGTGAGCACAGTGAGGGGCAAAGGAGATGAGGACGGGGCGGCTGATGATGCCAGTGGACTGACGTGCCATTCCCCACCGCAAAGGAGGCGCATGAGGCAATGGGTATCATTCGCACCTACTTGGATAACAATTTTGCGGATTTTGGGCACTGGACGTTCAGCAGCATTGAAGGAAAAATAGATAAAAACTTGCTAATCAAACACAAACTTTAATTAAGGATATATTCATGAAGTAATCACTTGTGTACTGTATATTATGTTTACATTTCTGATGCTTATAAAAATAAGTCGACTTATAAACACAAGTTTGGAGCCGTAAAATGGCTAAAAAGGTTGAGTTTCAACCGTATCATGGTATTTTTGACTGTTCAGCGGTTTCGACTGTATCCTGTTTTCTCTGCTGCATGGGTGACTGCACACGAGCATAAACGTACAAAAATATACCAATAAAACATTTCGTTCAGGAAAGAACACGCTTGATTTGATGAGCAAAATTAACCATACTTGTGATTGTGTCAATACTTGTCATTGTGTCAATACTTGTGATTGTGAATACACACAATACGGATAACATGAGCTGACAACATATGTACGTAACATAATACATGAACTGGTAATATTTGTTATACTTGTTATATTTTGTTAAGTGTCTAAGTGTTATATTTGTAATACTGGTAATACTTGTTATTGAAAACAATAATAGTGATAAAATAGCGATTACCTTGGCGAATTGCGTCGTATCTGTGTTGGCCGTAAAACATTTTGATCATGGGGTTTTTATCACGACTGGCGGTGAATTCATCTTGTCGTCTTCTCTCTCTTTCTTGTTCCTCTTCTTGTTGTTGTTGCTCTTGTTGTTGTTGTTCTTGTTGTTGTTGTTCGGTGTCTGTAAAAGCCTCCTCGAGCAACTCCAACAACTAACACACACATACACACACATGAAAATTACCTACGATCTACATAAACCCACACGCACAGTATAACACATGCCATGCATACACAACTTTAATCTCTTACCATCCATCTCATCACATGTCTATATGTATGTGTGTTTGCATGACTTGGAGAATATGCAAGTACACGTATGTGCACGAATATGAACATGCCATACACAAAACACACTGATAAACACACTGCACAGAAACAGACAATAACCTTGTGCAGAAACTCGGAGACATCTTGCTGGAGGTGGCCGGCCGAGCTGAGCGCGTGCCCGGTGCCAGACAGCTGAGTGGCCGTGGCCACACTGGCGCCATCTGCACCACTCACCTCGGCACGAAGCAGCGAGAGTACGGGAGACGGGTCGACAGCGCACTGGACAGAGCGCGAGAGCAAGGCAAACAGCCGCTGCAGCTCGACCATGAACAAACTGCCCTTCTGTGCACGATACCATCACATTATCTTGATCATGCATTGTTTCATTGAACCTACACTAATACTGTCAATATCAAGTAAACAGCAAATATATCCACCTCCAAGTATATATTAAAATCCAGTGTTGTATTAAAACATATGAGGTATGTTAAACACCTTTCATCGCTTTATATTTACAATTATGATCACACATATTATGATTATCGTAGAGATTGCCATTGAAATTATCCCCAATAGAAAACGATAAGGGAAGACAAAATAAGACGTGTGCATGTAGAAAGAAAAACACATGTCAAATCGGGCGTCAACACAATTTCTGCCACATGCACAATTTCTTCATCAAACGGTTATAAAATAGAGTTGAAAAAATCCCCCAACATCAACTTCCCCATCAAATATCACGAAACACACACACACACACACACAGGCACACCACCTGAGCTGAGGTTGTGGGGTCATCTGTCGGAGATGAAGATGCTGGCTGATAGTTGAGAACGAGTCGACGGAAGGCGGGCAGATGAAACAAGGCCTGAATCACCGAGCTGAACCAGCAAGTATTACCGACATTCTGCAAGGCGACAGGACACCCCTTCTCTCTGCTCTCCCGTCACACACACACACACACACACACACACACACACACACACACACACACACACACACACACATACACACACACGCACACACACACACACAGACAGGAACATACACGCGCAATTCAACAAGCACAAACACGTGCTATTTGGTTTGAATAGCGTCCAAGATTATCAACTATGTGTGTCTGTGCGCGTCTGTGCGCGTCTAGACGCCGGGCTAAGTTGTAATTGAAACGCATTTCTGCAAAACATCAATGCACAAAAACACAAGCAATTATATTAATTATAAATCAATTACATACAACTAAATCGATATTGATATGAAGCTAAAACAATGAAAAAATAGAAACCTCAATTATAAACACCATTGACAAAACGTCTTCTTGTCTGAATATAAAAACAAAAACATTCAAAAATGGCCAGGGAACAAAAACAAAGTTGCCCATTATAATGGGCAACTTGTTGATGATTATCAACAATGAGAACCATGCCATAATTGAGGTCATACACCCGCCGCGAGACCAACCGTTTGTCGACGCATGAGTGATCACAGCCACGCTGATTTGGCATGTCCTCCGTGCAACTGGACGCTGGTGCTCCCTGCACTACGTTGAACTGGCAGTCTGTCGTCTCACTGAATACATACATGTACACACATAGAAACAAATGGTGAACCAACAGTTGTATTCGCTAACAGCAAGACAAACACAGATTAGATCACAAAAATAGAAAAACAACATCAAATATAGACAAATATTAAATAGAAATCGTCACGAGAAATATAATAATCGGAAAGAAGAACGGCGAGAAGCGTGAATGACACAAAGTCAGTGATTGACCTGTGCGCGTGTTGAGCGGCGTTCATGCGTTGTTCGGTCAGGTACCTCTGATGCTCGCGCATGCTCAGTTCTATGGCTCGACGCAGGTCGTCGCTGGAAGACGAGGACTCAAAACGAACTCGGCGCTCGTGCTTCTGTGTCCCCACCGCCCACCAACAATAACACATCAACACACACACACACACGTCAGCGAAGTGGGCCAATTGTCACCACACGAGCTGACAGCAGGTTAAGAGGAGCAGTGACAGCTGCCACCATATCCTCATATGCAGCAGACAAAACGCCTTACATCACCCTAGTATACAGGTTTATTGAGCAAGCGCACACTGACGCCGCTACTCACAAAAATGACCGCCGAATAAGTTAAAAATAAAATAAATTTGTTTCATGATTGTAGTGTGTGGCTACACCGCCAGAGGGCGCGAGTGTATAAGGCGTGGGTGACGTTAACGGCCGTCAGCCAGTGTGTGTGCAGCAGTGTTGGTGTGTGTGTCGCTCCTGGATATTTAGGTATCGTTCCGTATTATTGTATTGTTCTGTTGTATAATATATCGTACAATCATAGTTAGATTTCGCTTACTATTCCCATAAGCAAAACTATATACAAATATTTGTCAGGAAATAGAACTGTACGTGACCGATTTGTTATTGATTTGAACACAAAAAACCAGTGAATGAATTACCGTGTTGATAATGATAATGAAACCAAAGACTGATAAACTCATGACGAAACACACCACTGCCTTGCACTGCTATCTCAACTAACACGATATTGCACAATCTCACATATGAACAATGATAATATGAAGTGATCGATGACACCTCAACAGCGCTGTCTTGCACGGCAGGCGGGCAGTCATGTTGAGCACTGGATGCTGCCCCGCTACACTGTCGCTGCTTGATCAGCGAGTCCAGCGCCACTTGCACGTTGTACTCGCCCGACGGCAGACGGCACGAGACTAGCGCCTGACGCAGTTTGGCAGCATCCTCCACGCCCGAGAATCGCCGCAAATATTCTATCAGATGGCCCGTGTCAGTCGTCTGTTCCACGCCACACACAAATTGCATCAATTGAACCATTTATATAGCGCAATTCACACACTACGTCTCGAATGCGCATGAGAAAAACACCTACATACATTCACATACACACATACACGCATATAATCACACATATATATGGGACACACACACATACATGCGTGAGGTTCAGGCAGTATATACACGTTACAGCGCGGTGAATCAAGATAATTTCATCGTTGGCTTCGAAATGCATATGCCGCAGAAATGGTAAGCACACACACAAACATACATACATGAATACATGCAGCACGCTATTATAAGTAATATAATCAATTGCAGGCAAGCCCAGTAACATGAGGAGAATGCAAGCACAATTAACATCATACGGTGATGTCATGTACCGGAAGCATTATTATAACCGTTGTGTTGTTCTCCAAGCTGATGCAAATATGTTAAATTAAACATTATTAACCGTGAAACGCGAGCACTTGATTAGTAACGCACGTGCGAGCAATAACTGCCAACTGCGACCACACTGCGCCAGTGAAGTACAATAACTGCGCAGTCTCCTCTTGCCCCCACTCGCACTTATCCTTTCTTTCGTCGTGTACTTCCTTTGTCTCTGTTTGCCAATCTATTCGTCCACGCACTGCTACTTGTAATGACCTCCTGTCCCATCCCTCAATTGCGCCTTCCTCCTCCTCTCCGCCTTTTTCATCGTCCTCGCTTCAATCATCCGCACAATCGTCCTATCCTTTTGCTCCCTTGCTTCCCTTTCACCATTCCTCTAACTCATCAACAATATCACTTGCCCCTCTACCTGTCCATCATTCTTTTTCATCTTTTCCGTTTGAATTCCTAAACATACGATCTTGTCGAAACAAATTAACCTACCTTAACCATATTCTCTGCTTACACGTTCTTTCAATACTTTGCCTGGCCGAGACATGGATTCTATAATCGGATATTCCATCTTTCATGGCCAACCTTCCCTACCACTTTTCTATTTTTTTATATAATAAAGCTCAACGTACATGTGTGAGTGAGTGAGTGTGTGTGCAGAACGGCACATTGGTGTATATTGGTGTGTGTGTCTGTGTGTCGATATGCCATGACTCACGTGCATTGCAGCGAGCGTTTGCAGCGAGCGTTTGCAAATGCCCAGTGGCGTGCAGAGTGCGTAGTAAAACAGAGTGTTTAAATAAGTACATTGTCGTGCATGTGCGTGTTCCACAGGCGTTTTTCGAGTGGATATGTGTAGCTTACCAATATTGTAATTGTAATTAACATTTATTTTTCTACTGGTGTTTGTTTTTCACCATTATTCTACACACTGCGCCATTCAGTTGAGCGATTGCTAGAAACGCCCATGCGAGATTGCCACCTCAGGCACACACACACTCACATACACACTGACATACATGCACACACACACACACATACACACTGACATAGATGCACACACACACACACATACACATACAGGTACACGTACACACACACACACACACATACATACACAGTGTACAGAACGGCACACTGATGTATATATTGGTGTGTGTGTCTGTGTGTCGATATACCATGACTCACGTGCATTGCAGCGAGCGTTTGCAAATGCACAGTGGCGTGCAGAGTGCGTAGTAAAACGGAGTGTTTAATTAAGTACATCGTCGTGCATGTGCGTGTTCCAGAAGCGTTTTTCAAGTGTATATGTGTAGCTTACCAATATTGTAATTGTAATTATCATATATTTTTCTATTGGTGTTTGTTTTTTACCTTTATTCTACACACTTTTGTCATTCAGTTGAGCGATTGCTAGAAACTTCCCTGCCAGATTGCCACCACATCTTTTCTGCGAACTGTTCTTGCATAATTTTGCAATTCTTCCCAGGAATTGCACACACGATACCGTTTTGCATTTTGTATTGTTATGTGTGTCCGTGTGCCGAAATTCTATGAACGAACACGTGTGCAGCCAGTGTTTGTATGCGTGTGCGTCTGTATGTGCGATGCGAACTTATATAATGTCGTGCACACGGATTGTGCAACATTTTGATGATCAGACGGCGATTCTGTCGCAGGCTGGTTAAACATACCAGAACCATAATACCAATATTCGCGTGCCTTTGGCACTAATAGTTGAAGCGCGTATCCGACTCAATGTGAGTATGAACACTTGAATTGTATATGCCTACACTACTTATATTGAATTACAATACTACAAACGAAGCTACGAGACGCACGTAGTGCGGATCTACTAGCGACCATAACCGCACGAAGTGCGGAACTTGTCGCTAGTTTTTTATACATCCCGTTTTGATTATAATTTTCTGGAGGTGGAGTGGGCTGCATTTTATATATAGATATATACATATCTTCCCATTTCTCTCTTACCCGATCCTATTCTTCCTCCTTTTGAATTTCGTTCCCCCTGTATGTCATCCAGTGTCCTCCCTTATATTCTGTATTCTCGTCATCTACCGGCATAATCACACCGGTCTACTCATCTTTCCTTCTCTGAATTCTCCTCGCTTCTTGACGCTATTGTTTTTCTTTATCCAGCCGTTTCCTTGTCCTTGATGGTTTTACCTTCTGGGTTGACTGTCCTTCTCATTATCCTACGCCTCGCAATTAATTTATCTTCTTGATTTGTATGGTCTAGTATCTCCTGTTTTCTCCCTGTAGCGACACATCACCAGTGATCGCGACACGTGCCTTTGACCGCGCGTACAAGTGTATGTATGCGTTTGTGTGTGTGCATACAAGATGTGTGCCGGTCATAAGTGTGAAGTTGGTTGGAGTCTGTATGCGTGGGTGCTGGTCCTGTTTGTGTTTGTGTGTGTGTGTGTGTGTGTGTGCGCGTGTGTGTGTGTGTATATATGTGTGTGTGTGTGCGTCTACCTAGTTGTGGTACAGAAAATGAGCTTACGCTCGGACTGTCCTATCTCTCTCCCACTGAGTTTCCTATTTATGTTCGAACTCTCCTATAGTTTTGGCCGCTACGATAGTCTTGTGCAATTTATTCCAAACATCAATTCGCCTGAATGGAAAACTGTCTTTCTTTATGTCTTTTTTGAACCGAGGTTTTCTGAGCTTTTTGCCGTGCCCCCTTCCTTTATCCTGCTTTATCAGTCCAACTTCCTCCTGAGCTGTGGTTTCTGTCATGTTCCTGAAAATATTAATGAGATCACCTCGTGCCCTCCTGTCTTCCAACGTCGGTAATTTCAATTCATTTAGCCTGTCTTCGTAACTGAAGCTTTTCAGCTCTGGTACAAGCCTGGTGGCCAGTCTTTGCATCTTTCCAATTTTTCACCAGACGCTCTTCGTGGGGACACCAAACCACTGCGGCATAATCAAGTTTGGGCCTAATGACTGACACTATCAGCATCCGCATTATTTCTGCATATATAAAGTTGAACACATAATTTATTCTGGTCAGCAAGGAGTACGTTTCGGCGCAGATATCATCAATGTGGGCCTCAGGGGACAACTCACTTTGCACCATGACTCCGAGGTCTTTTAGCTTGTCCACTTCATGGAGTACCGTACCTCCGAGGGTATACGGCACTGACGGCCTGTTTTAACCGTGCCAAAATTGAGTATGTGATATTTCATCTCGTTGAATGTCATCTGCCAGGTATCTGCCCACTTGCGGATTTTGTTCAAGCCTTTTTGCAGTGCTTGACAGTCGGTAGGGCTTGATATGGCCCGCATTATCTTCGCGTCGTCTGCAAACAAGTGCATTGTGCTGTCAATACCCGCCACTATGTCGTTCATATAAACACTGAACATTATTGGCCCCAATACTGAGCCCTGTGGGACTCCACTTATGACCTGCCTCCAAGTTGATTCCTTTCCTCTCACAACAGCGCACATATTTTTCCCGTCAGGAAGTCGGTCATCCATCTCAGCAACACTCCGCTCACGCCTCCACTTTGATCTAATTTCCACAACAGCCTGCTGTGTGGCACCTTGTCAAATGCTTTGCTGAGGTCCAGATATATACTGTCGACCCAATGATCTCCCTCTCTTGGACAGCGTCAATGATCTTGCTATAAAATATCAGCAGACTCAATACCCACGATCTTGCAGGTCTAAATCCAAATTGACAATTTGACAAAGCGTTTTCTGTCTCCAAGTAACACATCCACTGGTCTTTAATTATTCTCTCGCACATCTTACAAAGCACGCTTGTCAATGATATTGGACAATATTTTAACCGGTCGTACTTTGATCCATTTTGTGTATCGGCACAATCTTATAGCACTTCCACTAGTGTGACACTATTCCATGTTTCAGACTATTGGAATCTATGTCGCATATCGGTTCAATCAGCTCTATTCTGCATTCCCTCATGATGTTTCCCGAAACACCATCTGGTCCGGTAGATTTTCCATTTTTCAACGCTGCCAGTCTGTCTAGGAGTTCTTTTTTCGTCACATCAACTTCATGCATTGGTTCTAGTTGTTTGGTTTCTTTTTTGTTACAGAATGGTCTCTCATCTGTGAAATTCATTTGAAAATTTATGTTCAGTAACTTAGCAATTTCATCTAGCTCAGTGTATGACAAACCATCACTGTTTATACCGGCATAATTTCTCATTTTTCTATTTACATAGTCATAGAACATTTTTGGCTCATCTTAACACTGATCAATTATGTTCCTCTCGTATTTCCTCATCTCATCTCTCCTAATACCCTAATATCTGTTTCTGGCTTTCTTAAACGCAATCCAATGTTTCATACAGTTCCTATGTCGTAGTCTGTTCCATGCGTCTTCTTTTCCTTGCTTTGCTGCTTCACATCTTCGATTGAACCAGACCTTTTTGCTGTAGTTTTTCCTAGTTTTTGGCACATATGTTTCACTATACCTCCGTTATAGATTCTCAGGAAAATGTCGTATTTCTGCTCAATATTTGTGGCTGTCAACAGAGGAGTCCAAAATACTCCTTCAGTTGCTTCATGTCTGCTTTTGCGTAGTTCAATTTAGGATTGATACTCAATGTTTATAATGTGTACAAAATGTTTATAAAAATGTTTCCCATATCGTGCAAGCCCTTGAAATCATGCCAAAAAGTAATATTTATGAAGATTTAAAACTGCATTTATGAACTCATTTACTAATTCTGAAAATATTTGAGCATTCCTATATGAGAAAAATCATTTCTGTCAAAAAACAGATCTAGTACAATACTGCCCTATGAGCATATTAGCCACAAATGCCCGAGTACTCCCATACTCTGCAATAGGGAAATATGTTCACCTCGGCCAGTGTAGTGTCAAAGGCGTACCAAGTGCGATAGTGCGACTGCGGCTTGTGGCCAATATGTTCACTTTTCACCATAGCATAATGCCAGTGGTTTTCAACACAACGCACGAATTCGTATACAACAGATGGCTAGCACCTAACATACTGTGTGTGGTCGTTGGCTAGGTTCAGTAAGCTGACCTAACCAAACTTGACCTAGCCTGACCAACCTAACCTAACCTAATCAATAACCATACAATACGTTATGTGTTAGCTATCTGTTGTATACAAACTCGTGCGTTGTGTTGAAAACCACTGAAATTTCGCTATGGTGAAAAGTGAACATATTGGCCACAAGCCGCAGTCGCACTCACCGCACTTGGTACGCCTTTGATACTACACTGGCCGAGGTGAACATATTGCCCTATTGCAGAGTATAGAAGTATTTGGGCGTTTGTGGCTAATATGTTCATAGGGCAATATTGTACTACTCCCAAAAAACCAATTTAAAAAAACATGTTTTAAAAAAAACACTTGGTTTAAACCAAACAAACCCTGGCTTTAACTGATCTTCCTCGCTCCTTACTTTCTAAATATTATTACCTAGCGACAATATCCGGTGCTTCGTCTAGTAACCTCTTTGTCATTAATAGTGTGTGTGTGTTTGTATGTTCATGGGTTGTTGCCACACAGATACACAATACAATACGTGCACGGCCAAATGTATTGTGTGTACAATTCCAGAGAAATTGTGACGCGAACACGACCACGTGGCGGCAATGATGCACTGTGTGTGTGTATATGTGCGTGTGTGTGAATGTGCGTGTGCATTTATGTGTGTGTGCATGTATGTGTGTGTGCGTGTATGTGTGTGTGCATGTATGTATGTGTATGTGCATGCGAGTGTGTATGTGTGTGTGCATGTATGTACGATCGCTCCGCTGCCGCAAAATTATGCAAGAATAGTTCGCAGAAATGATGCGGTGACATTCTCACAGGGAAGTTTCTAGCATTCGCTCTACTGAATGACGCAGTGTATAGAATGAAGGTGAGAAATAAACACTGATAATGTTAATGTTACAATGTTAATTACAATAACAATATTGGTAAGCTACACATACACGCTCGAAAAACGTGTATGAAACACGCACATACACGACGATGTACTTCATTAAACGCTCTATTTTGCTACGCACTCTGCACGCCACTGTACATTTGCAAACACTGCTGAGCTCTGCAAACGCTCGCTGCAATGCAGGTATGTTCATGGAATCTCGACACACAGACACACACCAATGTGCCGTTGTGGACACACTCACACACACACACAGATGTATGTTGAGCTTTATTATTATAGATTCATCTTTTCTTCATGGTGTCTTCCTTCCTGACAAACATGCTTTAGTCCGTCCTATACTTAAAAACACATCTCTCGACCCAGTTATTCCCAATAATTACCGTCCTGTTTCTCTCATTAGTTTTCCATGGAAACTTCTCGAGGCAGCTATGTTTTCGCAGCTCTCTCCATTTGTGAATTCTTCTCTTGGCTCATCTCAATCAGGGTTTCGCTGTTCTTGTAACAGTTTTTGTTTATCAGTCGATAGTAGTTCTAGTGGAGCAGGCCTCTTAATGTTGTGCGCCGCGATAACGCTTGATGTCCGATTCCAAACAGTAGTTTTGTTGAAACAATGTATTTCGTCGTGATATTGAAGGTTGCAGTTCTTAACTCTATCGTCCTAACGTTATATTCAATGTTCTATCCTATCTGTTCTGCCTGTATCTGCTTGTCTGTCTTCCTATCTGTTCTCTTGTTCTCCATACTGCCGCTGCTCTTCTATTCCTATCTCCATACTGCCGCTGCTCTTCTATCTCTATATCCATCCTCTCTATCCCATATCTCGACTGCCGCTGCTCTTCTATTCCTATATCCATCCCGAATGGTGAAAACACTGTGCTTATATAGTGCTAACTAGCGCCGCCTACAACATTCTCCAGCTCCAAGTTGTGCACGACCTCATTATTTACGGACCGCAAGGTCACCACAATGCAGCACGTCCATAGTCTTACACACTGGTGTGAGTGATATATGCGTGTGCCCGTGCTTCTCAGGTTTTCTCTTAATGTCTTACAGTGTATGTGTGTGTGTCTACGTGTGTGCAACCAATGTTGTGTTCTGTATTCTAACCTACTGTGTTGACAGTGATGCATGTGTTTACGCTTCACTTCCTGTCCTAACTTCTATCCTATGTCACTTTCAATGCACAACATACAATACACAATGCACAAAACAATCAACGATTACTAAATAAAGATATAAAAATACAAGTTATATACAACACCGCATGAAATATAAACATTGTTACACCACAACTGCGAGGTCAATCGAGCGAATGCGAGCCACTAGAGCTTATACACGGCCATTCTATTGTGTGGTCAGAAGTGGGGTTTTATTGAAGACGTGTGATGATCTTCAACTGACGAGTATTTGTACAATTGAGCCCCGCGATTGTTGTTTATTTGCATGCGTTCCGATGAGTACTTGGCTTCTTGGTACCTCGTACATGGTGGATGATTTCGGCTGATGTTGTTCACAGATGTCATCGCGCAGATATACGTAATCAGGATACTGTTGTCAGCTTTTGTCACTTCGGAGTTTGGCTTGGCCGGTGTCACGCATGAATGCTCACGGTAGTTCTTTGTTCACATTGTAGAGCACCATGTACATCTTCTAATGTCACTCGCCCAACGGTAATGAGCAACTTTACTGCGTCGATCGTTGATGTTCTTATAGTTCTGGACAATCCGTCGATTTTTGCTTGCTGTTCAGTGTCGTGTATTAGCATGGTATCAAGGAAAGGAGTAGGATTCCATGGGATTAATAAGATTACTTCGGAATAGGAACAGTATTCGCAGAGCTATGTATTATTTTTCACATAAATCTTGTTTCGTAATTCTTCTCTCTATTTTCTCTTCTGTATTTTACCTTAATTTTATTCTCTCGGCGTTTTGATTCTATTATTCTCATTCAATTATCTAGTGGTGTCTTGTCTACAGTTTAGTAATGTCTTATACACGGACGTTTCAAGGCCTTCATAGTAGCGGTTCATACTTTCAGTCATCTAGTCATATAGTCATCAGTCACCTAATGGCGTATCGTGCCATCACGTTCCAATGCACCAATCTATGCATGTCGATACATACTCTCCTTGTATGCTTCGTTATATCTGTCCTTGTTACCAGATATATCATTCAATATCTCCTGTCCGTAAGTTGCATATCAAATGCCCCAACTTAACTTCGGTATTTTCGCTGCCATATGCGAAAACCATATAATTCGTTCTGCCTTCATTTCTGTTCTCACCAGTGTATGAGAATTACGGCATATACCTTCACCTCCTCTTCCGGTCAATTCGTCAGTCTATCAGTCAGTCGGTTTTTATGCTGGTAGTCTTCCCCGCTAAGGCTTGTTTTACGTTTCCGGTCAAAACTTCACTATATTTTCTGTTTTGTTTGCTTTGGCTCGTCATTAATGCAATTGTGATTACTTCGATTCGTTTACTCGACGTACATTTCGCTGCTTATTAGCTTCAACTATATTCACTCCTACATGCTATGTTTGAGGTCGTGTTAGTCGTTCTGATAATAACGTACTATCCAAATCTTCCTTGTCTAATTGATTATCGTCGTCTTCTTGGGGTACATTTTGTCTAATGATTGACTGCTTGTTGATATATGCGACCATCATGTTGTTTATATTCATGGCGTGGACGTGCAGATCGTCTGACATTACTGTATCGCCCATTTTAATCGTAGACATTTAGTTTTACTCTAAATATTGCTCTGATTTCTGATTTAAGGAAAAGGAAATGCAAAACTTAATAGGAAAGCAGTGATTAACCACGTACCTGACAAATAATATTGAAGCACCAATGATGATGAATGCGTTGCTGATGTTTTTCTTGAGCACCAGATGTAACAGGTCCAGAAGTCACAGAAGCAGATGTAATACATTTCGGGCGCTGTTGAAGATGTCTTCACGCTGTTGAAGATGTCTGTTTTCTTTTCAAAATTATCTACTTCCTTGGATCCGGATCACGTTGCACCAAATGTAACATTGTTGTCTTCAGCGATGATAGTTCTAGTGAAGCAGGCCTCTTAATGTTGTGCGCCGCGATAACGCTTGATGTCCGATTCCAAACAGTAGTTTTGTTGAAACAATGTATTTCGTCGTGATATTGAAAGTTGCAGTTCTTAGCTCTATCGTCCTAACGTTATATTCAATGTTCTATCCTATTTGTTCTGCCTGTATCTGCTAGTCTGTCTCTCCTGTCTGTCTTCCTATCTGTTCTCTTGTTCTCCATACTGCCCCTGCTCTTCTATTCCTATCTCCATACTGCCGCTGCTCTTCTATCTCTATATCCATCCTCTCTATCCCATATCTCGACTGCCGCTGCTCTTCTATTCCTATATCCATCCCGAATGGTGAAAACACTGTGCTTATATAGTGCTAACTAGCGCCGCCTACAACATTCTCCAGCTCCAAGTTGTGCACGACCTCATTATTTACGGACCGCAAGGTCACCACAATGCAGCACGTCCATAGTCTTACACACTGGTGTGAGTGATATATGCGTGTGCCCGTGCTTCTCAGGTTTTCTCTTAATGTCTTACAGTGTATGTGTGTGTGTCTACGTGTGTGCAACCAATGTTGTGTTCTGTATTCTAACCTACTGTGTTGACAGTGATGCATGTGTTTACGCTTCACTTCCTGTCCTAACTTCTATCCTATGTCACTTTCAATGCACAACATACAATACACAATGCACAAAACAATCAACGATTACTAAATAAAGATATAAGAATACAAGTTATATACAACACCGCATGAAATATAAACATTGTTACAGTTCTCACTCGACTGAATCTGTCCGTCTTGGATCATATCTTTTCTCACGTTTCTCATGGCCAGTCGGTTCTTCTGGTTCTTTTGGATCTGCCATCTGCCTTCGACCTTGTTGACCAAAGTATTCTGTTAACTGATCGTTCCTCCCTAAGATTTTCTGCTTCGGCTCTTTTTCTGCTTGAATCATATCTATCTAATCGATTGTTTTCTGTTTGTGTCGGCTCTGCTAAGTCACACATGGCTTTTCTTACATCTGGCGTACCTCAGGGATCCATTCTGGGTTCTGTTTTGTTTAACATATATATGAATTCGTTTTGTTCTGTTCTGGAGCGGCATTCTCTAACATATCACATTTACGTCGATGATGTGCAATTCTTAGGTTAGGTTCAATCCTTTACCTCTTCCATCAGCCTTCTTGTCTGTCTGATATTCTCTCTGATATCTCCTCTTGGACAGCATCTAGGCGTCTACTATTGAATACATCTAAATCCGAATTTATTGTGTTCCACCCTCCTCGAACTCCTCCTCTCCTTATCTTTGACTCCTCTTTGTCTTTCTCATGCAACACCCATTTTGCCGATAGTACCTGTAGATAAATTCTTAGATCTCTCTATCCGGTTAGTCTTTTTCTCGACCGTTCTTCTGCTACTGGTTGTATCTCATATTTTCCCTCGTATTGACTATTGCTGCTCCCCTTACTTTCATATCCCCCGATACTCTCTTCGTATACTTCAACGTCTTATACATAATTAGTGTCGTTTTGTTTTAGCTCCTACGCCTTGCCGTCATACTTCGTCGTTTCTCTATGAATTTCGTTGGCTTCCCATTCTTCCTCGTATACATTTCCGCTTATGCTGCATTGTTTTTAAGCTCCTTCGTGATCCCTACCAACCTTCATATCTGACTGACATTCTTCTACCTCGTGCTCTTTCGCGCCACTCGGGACCGCTATTCTGTCCGCGGGCCATATGCGAGTCTTCATGGTCAGCCAAGTCTTTTTCTTTCTTCGCGCCCACCTGTTGAATTCTTTGCCTCACCATGTATTATACTCCTCTTCTTATTCTTCTTTCAAGTCCTCTCTTTTTCGTTAGTTTTTTATTTGTCATTTGACCCTGCCACTCGTTGCCTCATCTGCCTTTGCTACTGTTTAATTGCTAATAACGTTGCGTTTACTCTGCATGGTGTTCTCCTTGTGTTTGAATTTGCCTTATTATCGGTGTTCACTGTGTTTGCTTTGTTATCGGTGTTCATGTCTGTTCAGCAATATAATGTGGTTCTGTAGACAATGCCAGTCCAAGACTAAAAGGAGCCTGAGGTATGCACAAAGAGCAGAACGAGAAAAGGATGGAGTGAAAAAAGAAGTGGCGGAAATGAAAAAACAAGTGAGGAGTTGAACTAAAAAGTGAGATAAATGGAATCGGGGATGCGACAGAGGAGAAGCAATGCAACGCACGGTTGCAAAACAGGGTTCGAGGATGAAATACAAGAACTGAAAGAAAAAAACAGAAATTTCAGGAAATGCTGCTAGAATTCCAGAGCAAAATGGAACGATTGGAGGAGAGAATTGTCGAGGAAGTCACACATCGAGTTATGGAGGCTATGGGGGAAAAAGAAGAAAAAGAAAAGAAGAAGAACATCGTGGTATACAATGTACCAGCGAGCAAGAAGAAAGAGGCCAAAGAGCGACACAGCGACGATGCAGAATTAATCACGGAAATACATCAAAAAGTACTTGGTGAACGAGGAATGGAGATGGTGAAGGTGGTGAGAATGGACCGACCGCGCGATGGGAAAACCAGACATCTGCTGATAACGTTGAGAAGCGAGCAAATGAAATTTGAAATAATCAAAAATACAAAAAAAACTCAGCGAAGCGAGCGAAAGAATGCACCAAAAAAATTAGAATATCACGGAACCTGACGAAAAAAGAAATGGATGAGAGCAGGAAACTGAGGAATGAGCTCCGCCAAAAGCACGAAAGAGGAGGAAGATGGGTCATTTGTAAAAACAAAGTTGTCGAAGTCGAGAAACAGAAATCCAGGAGGGTTTGACTAACTGGAAAGCGAGGTAACAAAACAAGAAAGCGAAAAAATTTTGAATAAAATGCATCAATATACAAGGACTTACCAAAGCGAAATGTGTAGAAGTGAGAGAATTGTTGGCTGGAAATAGAATTGTTTGCCTAACAGAGACAGAGAAGAAAATGAGAGACATCACGTTCGGAGACGATGTTATGATTATAGACGGAATGAGGAGAATTCAGGAGAAAAAAGGTGGAGGTGTTATGGTGATCCACAAAAAACAAAAGAGGTAAGCCTTGAGAAGATCGAAACGGAGAATAGAGATATACTTCATGTTTTTGGAACAATATGTGGACTTAAGATGAGATTAGTAGTGGTGTATTTCAGTACGAGCGGGAAAAATAGAAACGACTGCATGAAGAAAGAAATTCAAAGCATTATTGAAGAGCATGAGGAGCCGCTCCTAATACAAGGTGATTTCAATGGACATGTGGGATTCCTAGGAGAGCAAAAGATTGATGCAAATGGAGAAATGATCTTAGAATATATAGAAAGGTTCAATACGGTAATGTTGATCAATGATATGAAATGCAGTGGCCTGTATACATGGACAAGAAAATGGATCACAAAAGATCAGATCAGATGGTGATCAGAAAAGTGTAAAAGATTTTGCCCTAGTGAACCAAGCGATGTATCAACACTTCGACAGCATGTATATTGACGAGAAAAAATTAGAATTGGACATATCGGACCACAATATGATAAATGTCACGATTCTAAACAGAGGAGAGTTTCAAGGGTACAAATAAGCATACCGTCAAGCAGTACTACAAAACGGATCAGGAATCTCTGTGCGAATTCATCGAGAAAATGGAGAAAAAGTTGTCGGAGAAGGCTAGGAATATGGAACAGCAACAACGAAAAATGAAACAAACAGAGGAAGATGTACTCAGAGGAACATACGTCGTACGGAAAATAAGAAAAGTGGAGCCAAAATGGCTGACGACCGAAATAAAAGATGCTATCAAAGAAAGAAAATGTCTAAACAGGAAAAGAAGAAACGCGAAAACAAATGAGGAAAGGACCCCATGGCAACAAAAGTATATAGATCAAAAGGTAAAGACGCAAAAGCTCATCAAGACGGAATTGTACAAGCATGAATTAAATAACACGCTGACAAAAGAAATAAGCGCTGACAAAAGAAATAAAACATGCAAACGACATAGTAGAAAGATGTGGAAATACATCAGCATACTGAGAAACAAGAAAGAAGATTCAGGAGAACTGAAAATATACGAGAAGAGCGGAAAGGAGATGCATCAAGAGGATATAGCAAAAGAACTAGGACTTTTTTCGAGCACAATTTACAACAAAAATGACAACAAAATTGGAGAAGTATGGACCAACCCAGTCATGGAAGAATACAAACGGGAATACGAAGAAATAAAAAGAAATCTAGATGGAACAAGCAAACAGAGGGAGCACATGGATATGGCTATTACAGTTAGACAGCCACTCATCGAATTGGAAACCGATGTCGTCACAAGAAACGCAGTGGAAAGATGCTTGAGGAAAATCAAGAACAGAAAGTCGGCTGGGAATGATGGAATAAAACCGGAAATAGTAAAAAGTATATCGAAGAGTAAATTATTAGTGGACGAGCTAGTGCAGTGCTTACAAGAAACAATGACCTCCGCGCAAATTCCAGAAAAGTGGAGAAAAACGAAAACCATAATGCTACCGAAGACATAGAAACCTAAGCCACATGAATTAAGACCCAACACTGTTGCGAACCAGTGTCACAAATTGATGATGAGTGTAGTGAGAGACTACATAGAGAACCAAATCAGGAACAACAATATGGGGAACGATCTTCAAGGAGGATTTAAAGAGAAGGAAAGGATTGAGAACAACTTCATGATAATGAAATACTGCATAGACCGGACGTACAAACAAAAGAAACAGTTATTCCTCATATCGATCGACTACTGCAAGGCATATGACAGTCTGAAAAGAGAAGATATTATAGAAACATGCAAGAGATTCAAGCTGCACCCGGACGTGATCAATATTATTGCTGAAGTATACCAAGAAGACTCGACACAAATTGAAATTGGGAAAAGGAAGATCACTATGTAGATCGCAAGCGGAGTGAGACAAGGTTGCACATCGTCCACATCGTTATTCAAATTGGTCACGCTTGAGATCATTGAAGAAATACAAAAATTGGGGAAAGGATTCAGAGATGAAGAGCTGAAAATACCATGCCTGTTTTTGCTGATGATGCATTGCTGCTAGCTACAACAGAAGAAGAAGCGATAGAAATGATCTCCAAAGTAGAAGAAATCAGCGGTAGATACGGCCTGGAAACGAACAAGAACAAATGCAAAATCCTGGCATTCAAAGCAAGAGAAAAGCCGGAACAGATTATAAATATAGAGGTGGCAGAGTCAATGAAACACTTGGGATTGATCATAAACGAGGGCAGAAACTGTTTCCGTGAACAAAGAAAAACCATGATCGAAAACACGAGGAAACTTGCGTATTACTTAATTGCGTAAAACTTACCCTGTAATCAGGAAGAGCTGTTAAAAATATTGATGGGAAAACCCTTCTGGAAGTCAATCGCTCCCCCGGCAATACTCTATGGAAACAACGTCGTGGATATCAGGAAACAAGAGATTGAGAAACTACAAATAATTGAAAACGGAATACAGGAGCATTGTAGGAGCGCCGAGTTACACACAGGTGGGCGCATTGAGAGATGAAATTGGAGCATCGTCGATGAGGGCCAGAATATTGGAAGGAAAATGGAAGTTTTTGACGTATTGCAACAAAGGAAACAACGAAATCCTCAATAGAATTTCAGAAGTACAACAACAAAATGGAGAGAAAGGAATACTGAATGGAATTAGAGACGAACTCAAGTCAATCGGAGTGAATGCAAGAGAAACGGAAACGCAGACAAGAAGAGTATTCGAGAAATGATAACAAAGTGGGACAAACAATTGTGGAACGAAGAAGTCAAGGAAAGACCCAGCTTGAGAATATACAGCGATTGGAGAGAGGAACTCGGAGGACAAGAAAAAGTGTATGACAATAGACCAGCATATATTCTGTTACTGAAATGCCGCACAAACAACTCGAATCAGAACGACAAAAAGAGGTATAAAGGAGAGAGCACGGAATGTTAATGTTGCGGATACGACTTGGAAAACCTCGAGCATTTCATACTATGGTGAGCATATCAGGAAGAGCGAGTCAAACACCCATTGCTAGCACAGACATACAAAGGAGAAGACCACGAAGTACTCGGATAACTATTATTCTGCAGGGACTACATCCAGGACCCGAAGGAAACACTAGCGAGATTCTGGTCGATGATGAAAAAGATGAGATGAATAGACCAATACAGTAGGGGTAGGAAAATAGCAATATGGTTGAGATTGATATATTTAAACTGTTCCAGCTATTATTCTGAGCTATTGCATTTTAGTTACTATAGAAGTATTGTATTTTAGTTACTATATTAATGTATGAATGTAAATACAATAATATCCGAATGTAAACAGGTCGTATGTTACGTGTATTCATGTAGTGTCAATTTGTGATGCATAACTCATGTTTGTACATAATATTACCGATGTATGTGAGTGTTGAGAAAAAAATTATTATTATGTTTAGTATTTTGTGTTATATGTGTTAACTTATGTTGTGTTGGGTATACATGAGTCATGTGATTATACATTGTAAATATGTGTGGAGTTTGAGTAAATCTGGACATATGCCTAGGTGTATGTGGATGTAAATACGTGAAAAAAACGTGAAAAAACGTGTACCCTATGCTATATAGCGTGTTATGTGAGTTATATGTTGTATATATAACATGTGTTGTGTGTTGTGTGCCTGATTAGGGTGTGATCATGTGCATTGATAAGTGTAATTAAATGTACATATGTATACAAATAGATGTGTGTATGTGTGAAAAACCGCTTATTCGAGTGCTAACATAAGGCACTGTTGTGTGATTACAGGGAAAATACAAATAGCATCAGATAGTGCCGGTGTGAAGGCCTCTCGTCTCTGATCTGATCTGATGTCTCGTGGTTTTAAACCGCTTTGTCGCGCATGTGTTATATATGCGCTATAGCAAACTCATGTTGTTATTGTTGACGTTCCTCAGGTTGTCTGGCCGAGCAACCTCGAGCTCCTGAGGAAAGACACGGCGCCGACCTGGTTGTTCCACATGTCCCTGATGGATGTGATTTTGTGTTGGCGTCTGAGTTGTGTGTGTGCTGTGCAGTGTTCCATGATGTGTGGTGCTGAATTGCAATCAGGACAGGTGTCATCGATTGAGTCATTCAACCTTTTCTGATATGAAAGAAGGGCAGTTTGATGACCGCATCAACCTGGCCAGATGCACCTTGTTTTCGCGTGTGAGTGTGTTTTCTGATTTGTGTATGTCCGGTGGGTGTCTTTGTAGGAGTGTATTGTGTTGTAGTGAGTGTATAGCATTCCGTGCGAGCTCTGTGTGTATGTGTTTCTTGATTGATGTGCGTGGGGGAGCTGGTGGAAGTGATGTGAAAATTTGTCTGTGGTAAAGTGTGCTTGGTGTTGTTTTTATGCTTATGTTTGTGTTTTATTGTGTTGTGAGGTGATGTAGTGGGTGTGCTGTGTTGGTGACTGCTGCTGCGAGTGTTTGTGTGCCTCTCATGTCCAGGTGGTGTTTCAGTTTCATAATTTTTGTTTTATGATGGTGGTAGTCTACTGGTGCAGTGGCTGTGCATCCTGTGATGGTTATTGTGCGGGTGCGGTGTCTTGTGCGGTGTCTTGTTCGAGTGCGGTGTTTTGAAGTGTTTGAAGTGTGTTTGTGTGGCGTGTTGCGAGATTGCTAGCCCATGCGGGGCTAGCATATTCTACCGCGGGTCTGATGTATTGTTTGTATATGGTGGTTGTGGTGTCTTTGTTGTGTCCGAAAGTTGGGTGTGTGAGTGCTTTCAGTGTGTTGAGGCGTGGGGTGACTTTGGTTTTGATGTTGGTGATGTGTTGTTTGAATGAGAGGTGAGTGTCGTATGTGACGCCTGGTATTTTTGGTGTGTGCGTGTGTGGGATGATCGTGTTTTCGATAGTGATTTGTGGTGTGTAGTTGTGTTTGGATGTCCAGTTGGTGGTGAGTGTGGCTGTGGATTTGGCAGGTGCAATGTTCAGTTTGTTTGTGGAGAACCTAAGAGTGTCTGAGAGTGTTTCAGCGTGTCGCGCTGTTTGATGAGTGTTTGCATTTTTTGTGTAAAGTTTGGGTTGTGGTGTTTTCTGTGGCCTTTTGGGATGTGTTGTTTGTTTGCCTTGTGTATGATGTTGTTAAATGTTTGGCCTGTTTGGTTTATGTCTGTGATGACTGTTGTGTTGAGTTGTGTAAATGCTCGTTCCGTGTCGTGTGTGAATTGTGACCAATTGGCCTTTGTGGAATTTGCGTAAGTGCGTCTGTGTGTGTTTGGTGCTGTTCTGATTTTGGTGGTGATGACGATTGGAAGGTGGTCTGGGACAAGCTGATTGACCACCTTCGAAGTGGTTGTGTGGGTGAGATTCGGTGTGCAAAATGTGATGTCGGATGATAGTGTGCCTGATGTGTGGTGTGAGTGTGTTGGTGAGTGTTGTTGAGTATGTAGAGGTGTTCTGTTTGTTGAAGTATATATGTGCCTCTGTTGGTGAGTGGATTGTGGCTGAACCGGGCAGGATCTTTGGCATTTAAGTCTCCGCCCAGTATTATGTTAGGTGTGTTTGTGATGTTGCGTATATCTGGTGTGTAGTTGCGAGGTACTGTTGATGATGTTTGTGGTAGAATGTAGACGTTGATTATTGAAATGTTCAAATGTGTACCGGTGCGTATTTGAATAGATTGTGTTTATGTTGTGGTGTCGTTTGATGGTAGTAATGCTTGTGTCTGTGTGCTGGTGTTTGTGTAGTTGATTGTTCTGTGTATAAGTGTGATGAGGCCACCGCATCGGCCGCTAGTGCGGTATTGGCGGTGTAATTGTGAAAGGTGGGTGTTCTGTGGTGCTGTTGAAATTTTGTTTCCTGTATGAGTGTTATGTGAATGGAGTGTCGTGTGAGGAAATGTTGGTTCATGTATTTTTGTGTTGATGCCGTCGATGTTAAGCTGGAGAATGTTGATGTTGTATGTGCGGTGTATGTTGGTGTTTGTGCGTGTATGAGTGTCGTTGAGGTGTTAAGTTGTGGATGGAGGTGGTGGTGGTGGTGAATGTGTTGATGAGTGTGGTGATGATGGGAGAACTGATGGTGATGATAGTGAGGATGGAGTTGATGGTGTTGGTGATGATTGTGAGGAGGAGGATGAAATTGTTGGTGATTGTGAGGATGAACGAGTTGTATGTGAAGATGGGAATGATGGCGATGCCGGTGATGCTGATGACGGCGCTGGTGATGTTGATGGTGATGAAACAGAGGTGACTGATGCTGTTGGTGAATGTGCCAGTGTCGGTGTACGTGCAGGTGTTGATGAGTTTGATGCGCATAATGAGCAGATGAATGAGCGCGTATATTGTGTGATGTTGTGAAGTGATGTAAATGTGGTGTGGCACCAGTTCATGCAGGAGTTGCACTGAACTGAGCCTTTCGTGTGTCGGCGTGTTGTGAGTGGCTGTGTACATATGTGACAGGTGTATGCGTGTCTTGGGCCTGGATTGGGTTCTATGTCTCATGCGAGTATGAGCATACGTGAAATGATCGCGAGCGGGTCATATCTCGACGCCCCCGCAGGAGACGGTGACATGAGTCGAATGAAAGTGTGAGGCGAGCGGTGTTGGTACAACGTCTGGTGTTTGTGTATGTGTAGCGTGGTTTCATGATTTGAGCCAGTTGCACGGAGCTGAAAAAAAGAAAAGAAAAAAAGAAAAAAAGAAGACCTGTGGAACCCGGGTGACCGAAGCCGATCCCAGGAGCTCGACAGCCCCGTCGTTCTGACGAGGCTGGAAGGGTTGTTGCTGCGGCTTGGCCTCCAGATTGGAGGGTGGTCCCACGACGTAGACGTCGCAGCTCCAGGACCACATGTTGTTGTTGTTGTTGTTCCTCAAGTTGTCTGGCCGAGCAACCTCGAGCTCCTGAGGAAAGACACGGCACCGACCGGGTTGTTCCACAGGTCCCTGACTGAATATATTTTGTGTTGGCGTCTGAGTTGTGTGTGTGCTGTGCAGTGTTGCATGATGTGTGTGATGGTGCGTGGTGCTGAATTGCAATCTGGACAGGTGTCATCGATTGAATCATTCAACCTTTTCTGATATGACAGAAGGGCAGGATGATGACCGCATCTCAACCTGGCCAGATGCACCTCGTATTCCCTTGTGAGTGTGTTTTCTGATTTGTGTATGTGCGGTGGGTGTCTTTGTAGGAGTGTATTGTGTTGTAGTGAGTGTATGGCTTTCCGTGCGATCTCTGTGTGTATGTGTTTCTTGATTGATGTGCGTGGGGGAGCTGGTGGAAGTGATGTGAAAATTTGTCTGTGGTAAAGTGTGCTTGGTGTTGTTTTTATGTTTCTGTCTGTGTTGTCTTGTGTTGTGAGGTGATGTAGTGGATGTGCTGTGTTGGTGACTGCTGCTGCGAGTGTTTGTGTGCCTCTCATGTCTAGGTGGTGTGTCAGTTTGAGTATTTTGGTTTCGTGATGAAGGTGGTCTGCTGGTGTGGTAGCTGTGCATCCTGTGATTGTTCTGAGTGCGGTGTTTTGAAGTGTTTGAAGTGTGTTTGTGTGGCGTGTTGCGAGATTGCTAGCCCATGCGGGGCTAGCATATTCTATCACGGGTCGGATGTACTGTTTGTATATGGTGGTTGTGGTGTCTTTGTTGTGTCCGAAAGTTGTGTGTGAGAGTGCTTTCAGTGTGTTGAGACGTGGAGTGACCTTAGTTTTAATGTTGGTGATGTGCTGTTTGAATGAGAGTTGTGTGTCGTATGTGACGCCTAGTATTTTTGGTGTGTGCGTGTGTGGGATGATCGTGTTGTTGATGGTGATTTGTGGTGTGTAGTTGTGTTCGGATGTCCAGTTGGTGATGAGTGTGGCTGTGGATTTGGCAGGTGCAATGTTCATTTGGTTTGTGCTGAACCATTGTTGTAGTGTGTTGATGTAAGGTTGTAGTGTGTGCACTGCTGTGTCGGCGTGTCTGTGTGTGATTGTGATTGTGATGTGATGCATATGATGTGATTGTGTCTGCATATGATGATATCTGTATGGATGGAGTGTTGGGTGCTGGCATGCCATGTAGGTATAGGTTGAATAGTGTTGGTGCTAAAACGGAGCCCTGAGGGACTCCGTTTGTTATGTTGCGTGTGTGAGATGATTGTCCATTGTACCTCACATGGGCGCATCTGCCAGCGAGGTAGTTGGCCAACCATCTCTTAGTGTTATTGTGAAGTGTGGTGTCTAGTATTTTGTTTGTGAGATTGTGTCGTGGAGCTCTGTCGAAGGCTTTGCTGATGTCGAGTGTTATGAGTAGTGTTCTGTGTGGTGGTTTTGTTGTGTTTATGTTACCCATCATGGTCTGTGTGAGTTTTGTGAGCAGTGTGGTTGTAGAGTGCAGTGATCTGAAGCCATGTTGTGATTGTGATAGTGGGATTTGTGGTGTGATGAGTTTGAGTATGAGGCGTTCTGTGATTTTTGATGGTGTGCAGAGCAGTGTGATTGGACGATGTGAAGAAGGAAGCGTGGGGTCTGTGCCTTGTTTTTGTAGTGTGATGATGATGCCCGTTTTCCAGATGTGAGGTATTGTGTTGTGTGAGTAGCTGTAGTTGGATATGTTAGTGAGTGTCTGTATGCCTTGTGGTCCAAGATGTTTCAGATGGATGTTACTTATTCCATCTGGACCACAGGCTGATGATTGTTTGATGTTGTGTATGATGTGTCGTGTCTGCGCATGTGTGAATGGTGTGTATAGTGGATCTGTGCTGAATGTGTGTTTACGTCTAATGATTGTCCTGTCTTTTTGTGTAGGAGTGATGTGGCTGATGTGTGAGTAATGATTAATGAGTGTATTTGCCTGTTGTATATTTGATGGTACAGATGATGTGTCGGTCGTGATGGCTGCGTGTGTGCGTGTTATATTGCTGTTTGAGAGTGTGATGCTTTTCAGTGTGTTGTATAGTTTTGTGGTGTTTGATCTGTGATCTAGTGTTTTTATGTAGTTGTGCCAGTTCAGTGATTTTTGTTCATGTATCTTGCTGTTGATTGTGGTGTTGAGTGCGTGTATTTGTTCGGATGCATTGTGTGAGTGTGGTGTCGGAGAGTGTTTCAGTGTGTCGCGTTGTTTGATGAGTGTGTGTATTTCTTGTGTAAAGTTTGGGTTGTGGTGTTTTCTGTGTCCTTTTGGGATGTGTTGTTTGTCTGCCTTGATGATGATGCTGTTATGCTGGTGCTGTATGATGCTGTTAAATGTTTGGACTGTTTTGTTTATGTCTGTGATGTATGTTGTGTTGAGTTGCGTAAATGCTAGTTCCGTGTCGTGTGTGAATTGTGACCAATTGGCTTTTGTGTAATTTGTGTAAGTGCGTCTGGTTGTGTTTGGTGCAGTTCTGATTTTGGTGGTGATGACGATTGGAAGGTGGTCTGAGCCAAGCTCTTTGACCACCTTCCAAGTGGTTGTGTGGGTGAGATCCGGTGTGCAAAATGTGATGTCAGGTGATGTCGAATGATAGTGCGCCTGATGTGTGGTGTGAGTGTGTTGGTGAGTGTTGTTGCGTATGTAGAGGTGTTCTGTTTGTTGAAGTATGTCTGTGCCTCTGTTGGTGAATGGATTGTGTCTGTACCAGGCAGGATCTTTGGCGTTGAAGTCGCCACCCAGTATTATGTTAGGTGTGTTTGTGAGGTTGCGTATATCTGGTGTGTAGTTGCGAGGTACTGTTGGTGAAGTTTGTGGTGGATATGTATGTATACGTTGATGATTGAAATGTGTGAGTGTGAGCCAGTGCGTATTTGTATCGATTGTTGTTCTGTTGTGGTGTCGTTTGGTGGTAGTAGTGCTTGTGTCTGTGTGCTGGTGTTTGTGTAGTTGATAGTTCTGTGTATAAGTATGATGAGGCCACCGCCTCGACCGCTAGTGCGGTCTTGGCGGATGGTGGTATAATTGTGAAAGGTGGGTGTTTTGTGGTGCTGTTGTAACTTTGTTTCCTGTATGAGTGCTATGTGAATGGAGTGTCGTGTGAGGAAGTGTGTTAGTTCGTGTTTTTTGTGTTGATGCCGCCGATGTTGAGCTGTAGAATGTTGATGTTGTGTGTGCGGTGTAAGTTGGTGTTTGTGCGAGTGAGAGTGTTATTGAGGTGTTGAGTTGTTGATGGAGGTGGTGGTGGTGGTGAGTGTGATGATGATGGCAGAACTGATGGTGATGATAGTGAGGATGGTGCTGATGGTGATAGTGATGCTTGTGAGGAGGACGAAGTTGTTGGTGAGTGTGAGGATGAACGAGTTGCATGTGAAGATGGGAATGATGGTGATGTCGGTGGTGCTGATGACCGCGATGATGTTGATGAAACAGAGGTGACTGATGTTGATGGTGAATGTGCCAGTGTCGGTGTACGTGCAGGTGTTGTTGAGTTTGGTGTGCATAATGAGCAGATGAATGAACGCGTGTATTGTGTGATGTTGTGTAGTGATGTGCATGTGGTGTGGCACCAGTTCATGCAGGAGTTGCACTGAACTGAGCCTTTTGTGTGTCGGAGTGTAGTGAGTGGCTGTGTACATATGTGGCAGGTTTATGTGTGTCTCGGGCCTGGATTTGGTTCTACGTCTCCTGCGAGTATGAGCATACGAGAAATGATCGCGAGCGGATCATATCTCGACGCCCCCGCAGGAGACGGTGACATGCGTGGAAATGAAAGGGTGAGGCGAGCGGTGTTGGTACTGTGTCTGTTGTTTGTGTATGTGTAGCGTGGTGTCACGATTTGTGCCAGTTGCACTGAGCTGAAAAAAAAAAACCAAAAAAAAGACCTGTGGAACCCGGGTGACCGAAGCCGATCCCAGGAGCTCGACAGCCCCGTCGTTCTGACGAGGCTGGAAGGGTTGTTGCTGCGGTTTGGCCTCCAGATTGGAGGGTGGTCCCACGACGTAGACGTCGCAGCTCCAGGACCACATGTTGTTGTTGTTGTTATTGATAACCGCACACAGTATGTGGCTATTCATAACAGCTGTTCTACACCTTTTCCGCTGAGTAGCAGAGTACCACAAGGGTCTGCTTTGGGTCCAGTAATCTTTTCTATATATACTTGCACATTGTACGAGTTGCTCCGTCGCTTTCATATTCAGTGTCATTTTTACGCTGACGATACATTAATGTACTTTTCTGTGTCTAATATGGATAATACTGTAAGTCTTTTGCAATCGATTTTCGATGTAATTATTCCAGGGATGATGTCATACATGTAAAGCTGAATTTGTCCAAAACTAAGGTTATGCTTATTCATGATAATGTGCCATCCCTACGTAAATTGACCTTGGATTATTTGCTTCTTGGTGGAATGAAAATTGATATCGTTGAATCTTCTCGTTGCCTTGGTGTTTTAATTTATTCAGATTTGACTTTTAACGATCACATTTCCAATGTTATAACTTGGACAAGCCATCGTTCACCGAACGTGGCTCCTCCAGCTATCTAGGGTGTGAGCTAGACCTCGTCAGCAGCCTGCTATCAACCAACTCTAAGGGAGAAATCATTTCACGAATATACTCCGGTTTACCAAAGACCAGTGCCTTGAACACCAGCAAAGACACCTTAAACACAATTCTTTCCTCGGTAGAGAGCCAGTGAAATTGTTTCAGATAAAGATGTTGGAGTACGCGCTGGTAGACCAAATATCAATCGAGCAACTGAGAAATTTGTATGTAATTATGAAGAATTTGAATCGAGAATCATTGTCTGTCCTTGTTCATAGTATGGTCGTCACTCATCTTGATTATTGCAATAGTATTCTTATACGGATTCCACACTATCAATTGCAGAGACTGCAGACAATATTAAATCGTTGTGCTCGATTGATATTTGGTCTACCAGCGCGTACTCCAACATCGCATTATCTGAAAACATTTCACTGGCTCTCTATCGAGGAAAGAATTGTGTTTAAGGTGTGTTTGCTGGTGTTCAAGGCACTGGTCTTTGGTAAAAAGGAGTATATTCGTGAAATGATTTCTCCCAGAGAGTTGGTTGATAGCAGGCTGCTGACGAGGTCTAGCTCACACCCTAGATAGCTGGAGGAGCCACGTTCGGTGAACGATGGCTTGTCCAAGTCATCTCGGTCGTTTCGCTATGCTGCACCGAGTGTTTAATGCACTTCCTCTAAGCGTAAGGAACGCATCCACTGTAATGGGCATAAAACGCATCCACTTCAAACGGGCATAAAACACGTGTTTATTTCAACGTACTTATGATTGCTAGATTTGTTGGTGTTGTTATAGTATGCTAAATGGAGTCAAGGATACTGCGATTTGCTCTATTGTGTTAGATATCAGTCAGGGTCACCGGGCAGCGCCTCTAGCGGAGACACTGCAAACTATACGATGGTCAATGTCGCAACCACAAGTCACGAAACATGGCGGCATTCGTTCACTGACTATCCGCCATTGCGTTGCCAAGTGCACTTTCGTTTGTGTAAGTTTCGTGTAGGCTTTGCAGTCATGTTAAATGTGTATATTTTACTGATTAGCATTTTGTGTCTATACTATAGACGGATGTTTCACATATTCAATACTGGTTTGTTGTAAACTGAATTGAGTTATGGGTTACATTGCCATAACATGACCGGGTTATGGTATACGTCATGTTATGTTATGTATTTGATTGGTTATGTTTTGATTCTGTTTCAGATAATATCATTCGTCCTGTAAATACAAAATTACATGCGAATGTCGATTTGATCATGATATTATACGTCAGTGCAACTTGAGTGCGTATCGAAATTCTCAAGATAGTTGTCATGGCTGTATCGTTGAAATGCGAAGCGGCGGGGTGCTTGGAAGTAAAACGAGCCGACGACTTGAGCACGTGCGTGTCTTTGATGAATCTACACCAAAAGAACGTCCATGAAGCGGTCGGTACACGGCAAAAAGCGCCCAAGATATGTCGCCCAACACTACAGCAAGACATCGAAGAAGAGGATTGGGTATCATTCACTCGCCGGTGGTCAATGTTTCTTCGCGGGACCGAAATATCATCTGACCAAGTCACCGCACAGCTGCTGGCGTGTTGTGAACCAGATATAGAGGCAGCTCTGGTCAGAGAAGATCCTGATATCGCTTACAGGTCCGCAGAAGAAATTTTGGCTGCCATGAAGCGCCTCACAGTTGTCAGCGTCGCGTTGAGCGCACGGAGAACAAAACTATTGCGGTCTACTCAGGCAGCAGCAGAACACGTTCGTCAATATGTAGCACGACTGCGGGGACTGGCCAACGTTTGTGAATGGACTAAAGTAGGGTCCTGTAGTCAGCCAAGATGTTCCGGAACTACTCATGTCAATTATACCGAGGACATTGTAAAAATGGTTTTATTGAACAGCCTTTCGGATGAGGAAATCAAGAAGGAGGTACTGGGAACAACAGCAGTCGACAGTCTGTCATTAGCTGAGATCGTGGCGCTAATAGACAGCAAAGAAATTGCTGCCAGAGCGATGACAACGGACAGTTCCAAAATCGCCGTGAGCAGCTATAAAAAATCAACGCGCAAGAGCGCTAGCAGGCATCTGAAGGACCAAGAAGAACCATCGGATGACGACAAGCTTAAAATAAAAATGCGATGCACCTGTGGAAAGCTGACACAGCGATACGGCAATGTCCGCGGCAAGTTGCGTGAATTTCAGACGTGTTTAGATTGTTGGAAGAATCAACACTCGCGCAATCGTGCCCATCATGTTGAAGCACTGTTTCATCAAGCTGCAGCATCAGAGCTTAATGGTAATAACACGCACCGGGTAACAACAGTCCACAGGGAACGCTTCAGTGGCAAAGGACATGAAAGCTATCACATGGCGTCGCACAACGGGCAGAAAGAAGGGTTCATGCCGCATCCTACGTTGACAGTGAGCGTCAGCGTTGACAGAGAGGCGTACAGACGAGCAGAGTTTCGCATTCCTCCACCACGGCAAGCAGAGCTGATAGCTGTGGCGGATTCTGGGGCTCAGACTTGTTTAATGGGCATCTCACAGCTTCGCAAGCTGGGTCTACAGCAGCGCCATGTTCATCGAGTACAGAAGCGCATCCTGGCAGCAAACGAAGAAGCGATACATATCATCGGTGTCGTATTCCTGAAATTGTCTGGTGCAGATTCAAGTGGTCGTTTGCACGAGGTGCGCGTCACAGTACATGTCACAGATGCCACTCAACACTTTTACCTGAGCAGGGTAGCGTTGACAAGCCTCGGAGTGATTGAACACGACTTTCCCAAAATTGGAGCCAAATCGGACGCATCAGCAAGCCAGAATGTAACTAGTTCACGCGTTGAGTCCGGCGTGGCGCCTTGTGGGTGCCCAAAGCGATCTGCACCACCTCCACGGCCAGCGCATCTTCCGATAGCTCCATCTCTGCGTTCAGCTGATGCCATGAAGGACTGGTTACTGGCAATCTTCGCATCGTCGACATTCAACACGTGTCCACACCAGCCTCTGCCGGCCATGACAGGACCCCCAATGGAGATTCAGGTTGATCCCGACGCACGGCCCGTGGTGACGAAACGACCACCGAATGTTCCGGTCCACTGGCGCGAGGAGGTGTCGGAGCAGCTGGAGAGAGACGTAGCCCTCGGAGTTATAGAGCGAGTACCAGCAAACACGCCGGTGACATGGTTGCACAGCATGGTGCTAACTCCGAAGTCAGATGGCTCCCCTCGTCGAACAGTTGACCTTCAACCATTGAATCGGCACAGCCAGAGAGACACGCACTACACAGTGCCTCCCATCAGACAAGCGAGATCAGTCCAACGATGTCCATCAAAACAGTGACGGACGCATGTAATGGATTCCATTCCATAGAGATACGGCCCGAGGACCGTCATTTGACAACGTTTTTAACCGAACAAGGTCGCTTCAGGTACAAACGCGCGCCCATGGGTTTTCTAGCGTCGCAAGACGCATACACGCAACGTTACGATGCCATAATTGCCGACGTACCACGTAAAACCAAATGCGTGGACGACACGTTGATATGGGACTACAACATCACAGATCACTGGTGGCGAGTAATTGATTATCTTATCCACGTGGGAAACAACGGAGTTATACTGAATCCTGCCAAGTTCCAGTTTTCGTCCACAACAGTGAATTTTGCCGGTTTCGAAATCACCAGTCACGAGGTACGGCCGTTGCCAAAATACCTAGACGCAATCGCGAGCTTTCCGAGACCCGTGAAAATAACCGATGTACGTGCCTGGTTCGGCCTCGTGAATCAGGTGTCTCAGTATGGAAGAACCACAAACATTATGGCTCCTTTCAAGCCTCTCCTCAGTCCGAAGGTTAACTTTTACTGGAATCCGCAGCTTGAGGACGCTTTTCAAAAATCCAAGCAGTCAATCATTGATGAGATACGGCACGGAGTGGAGATCTTCGATCCCAACAAGTTGACGTGCCTGAATCCTGACTGGTCCCAGACTGGCGTGGGTTACTGGATGCGCCAAAAGCACTGTTCATGCGATTCACAAGTGCCCGGGTGTTGCGTCGACGGGTGGAAAATCACGGCGGCTGGATCCCGGTTCTTGCGCGATGCAGAGAAACGCTATGCTCCGATCGAGGGCGAAGCTTTAGCCGTAGCATGGGCACTTGAGGACACCAAGTTTTTCTCCATGGGGTGTCGTGATCTAGTAATCACTACAGATCACAAACCGCTCGTCAAAGTACTCGGTGATAGAGCTCTCGGCGACATATCCAACCCGCGCCTCTTTCGTCTCAAACAACGGACGCTAATGTGGCGTTATAAGATTGTACACGTACCAGGACGTACAATACCTGCCGCAGATGCAACTTCACGGAAGCCCAGCGCTCGCGATGGTGAGGATGACGACATCAGTGTGCTAGCTGTGGTACGCGTCCCAGCTGAGTGGTATGCAGGCGATGATCTTGAGTCCGGTGTTGTTGCGGCAGCTCGATCTGCCACCGACTCGCTGGAGGCCGTCACATGGGCCAGGGTTAGAGAATGCACTGCATCGGACAAGGATCTACAGATGCTGATTAAACTCGTGGAGCGAGGGTTCCCGTCATCCCGTGACGCCGTGCCAGAAGATTTGCAGCCATTTTGGCAGTATCGTGACGATCTTTCCGTAGTTGACGACGTTCTTATGATGAATAGCCGAATTGTCGTTCCCCACGCTTTAAGAAACGACATTTTATGTGCATTGCACTCCGCTCATCAAGGCACCAGCAGAATGAGCAGCCGAGCGCGCGACATCGTTTTCTGGCCAGGGCTCAGCAAAGATATTGAATTGACTAGGTCCAGATGTCGCACATGCTGGGCTATGGCACCTTCACAGTCCCGATTGCCACCTGTTCTACCGAATGTACCGACTCGACCGTTTCAACACATAGCGGCTGACTTTGCAGACGTACGTGTAACTGGAAATCTAGTGGTCGTTGACAGGTTCAGCGGCTGGCCGCACCTTGTCATCAGCAAGTCAGGTGCGAAAGGTTTGATCAGCACTCTCGTTTCGTACTTCTCTTCGTTTGGAGTAGCCGAGGAAATAAGCACTGACGGCGGGCCGGAATTCACGGCGCAGGAGACAGAGTCGTTTCTGACCCGATGGGGCGTGAGACACCGCCTATCGTCTGCATACCACCCCCAGTCGAATGGACGAGCCGAAGTGACCGTCAAGTCCATGAATCGCCTCTTAGCGTCTCATACAAACGCTCAGGGCGTCATGAATTCAGAGGCGGTCGCGGCCGGTCTACTCCAATATCGAAACACTCCGGATCCAGAGACGTGCATGTCACCGTCTCAGATAGTGTTCGGCAGGCAACTGAGAGATCTCCTGCCTGTCACTCCCGACACACATGTATTCAACAACAGTTCAGTACATCCTGTGTGGCGGGACGCCTGGAGACGCCAAGAGTGGGCCCTTCGGCTACGTTTTCTGAGACAGATTGATCAATTAAACTGCCACGTACGTCAATTGAAGCCCTTGACACCAGGTAACAGAGTACTCATGCAGAACCAGACCGGCGCCCACGAAAAACGTTGGAACAGAACAGGCGTCATCGTCGAAGGAAAGCCGTACGACCAGTACCTAGTCAAGGTGGACGGATCGGGTCGACTGTCATTGCGCAATAGACGGTTTCTCCGACACATAAAAGGATTTGACGCCCATCCATCGACTCCAACGACACGATCCAAGGCAGCACCGTCAATGCCGCCGCCGCCATCGTCGTCACCTCCGTCGCTGCCACCGTCGCCACCAGCGTCTCATCCGCCGGCACCGTCTTCAGCGTCGTCACCACCGTCTCCTCCGCCGGCGCCGTCTACACCACCGTCATCGCCGCCGTCGACACCGGCGGCACATGGAGGTACCAAACCGCTACCGCCGCACTCAACATCCCCGGCAAAGCACGCACACTCGCAGCAAACCGGTAGCACGCGCCATGCAGTAATTCCGAGAAACACTCCCGAAACCACCGATATTATGACCGATAGTCGTTACGCTGTAGAGAACACAGCACATCCAAGCAGAAATCTGACAAACGCCGATCCGTCAGATGCTTCACAGCCACCGGCTCGTCCACGCAGAGCTCGGCGACCACCAGCGTATCTGAAGGACTACCTGACAGATCTGTAGTTTCCAGTCAGAAACTGGGGGGATGTTAGATATCAGTCAGGGTCACCGGGCAGCGCCTCTAGCGGAGACACTGCAAACTATACGATGGTCAATGTCGCAACCACAAGTCACGAAACATGGCGGCATTCGTTCACTGACTATCCGCCATTGCGTTGCCAAGTGCACTTTCGTTTGTGTAAGTTTCGTGTAGGCTTTGTAGTCATGTTAAATGTGTTTGTTTTACTGATTAGCATTTTGTGTCTATACTATAGACGGATGTTTCACATATTCAATACTGGTTTGTTGTAAACTGAATTGAGTTATGGGTTACATTGCCATAACATGACCGGGTTATGGTTAGAGATGCGACCTAAAAAAAACCGACGGTTTTTTTTTGCCAAAAAAAACCGCGACCAAAAAAAACACGTTCTTTTTGGTTTTTTTTGAAGAGTCATGCAAAGAATGCAAATTATGGAAATGATATATTTGGGATATTAAATGAATTATTTTTATCAACACATGGGTTATTCATGCTATTAGTGTCCCTATCAAATTGAATTGTCATTAAATATGCACAATATAATTGTTAAAATGTGTCTGAAAGGCCTAATATCATTGTTTGCACGGTACTGTGCGGCACTTCTATGTACAGTACAGTTTTGCATTCAATTATTGAGTTAATCATAGTGTAAGAAAGCAGGGTTTGAGAACCGTTTTTTATGCTAAAATCTGAAACTGTTTTAAAAAACAACAGGTGGCATAATTTTTTATTATTTTTTAAAAATTAACTTTTTACTGCCAGAAATTAACTACGTTGGTTATAATAAGTTTCATCATTTCATTCAGCAGATCAATTATCTGCAAATATAAGAGTACAAACACTGCAAATATTTACACAAATACTACGAATATGCACACAAACTTAGTGTCCCTAATGAGACTACGAATAAAAGCGGGTCGCAATGGCAACGGACCAGAAAAACGGACCAGAAAAACGGACAATATTTTCGTGTAGGAAAAAAACAACTGAGGAAATATATTTGATGTACAAAAAGTATTTGAACACAAATAACTACATCAAAGAAACCATCATCCATAAAACCAGATATAAAAACAGGTTACTAACAAAAAAAAACATATAATTTGGTTAAACTTTCCTTGATCTGCCGCCAATTTTTTTCGCATTCTCTACATATACGAAAACAGTTTTTCCAAAAAATATATTTTGAAAAAAACCATGGTTTAAAAGAACAGGTTAAATTTTGTGGTTTAACCAGCCGCTTATACGTACCAGCAGGCTACTTGCTATACAAAAGTTATTTGAACGTACATCAATCAAATCTATCTTACATAGATACTGCTTTAGAAAACATTGTTTCATTAAAAAGCGTTAGTTTAAATGAACGTTTGTCAAAAAAACACTTGACCAACCAATTAGCTTGTCTTGTTCTGCTGCCAACATTTTCTGGACCTGTACATTAATAAAAACGAATTTAAAACCAGTTTGAAAAACATCATTGCATTTTTTCATAAAAAACATGGTTTCTTTTAAAAAAAAACATGATTATTCAATGAATTTGTTCTGTTATGCTGACAAATTATTTCAAATATCCACATAATTAAAACCATCTTTAAAAACATGGGTTTCCTCAATGAAAAATAACTTAACCACCGGACCCGGATGCACTTTCAAACAGTCTCCCGAGGTATTTATTGATAAATATTCTTGTTTTTTATACTATTATCAAATTTTCTTTGAAATAAGACACGTAAAGATGTACAAAACATCAATTGAACTCATTTCTATGTACTAAAATCTAACATCCGATGACAATTGGGGCTAATTCTAAAAAAAAACAAAAAAAAAACAAAAAAAAACTAAAAAAAACATGTTTTTTTTGCAAAAAAAACCGCAACCAAAAAAAACGGTTTTTTTGCATCACTAGTTATGGTATACGTCATGTTATGTTATGTATTTGATTGGTTATGTTTTGATTCTGTTTCAGATAATATCATTCGTCCTGTAAATACAAAATTACGTGCGAATGTCGATTTGATCATATTGTTCTAATTGTTTTTACTTGACGATATTGTCTTGTACTTGTGTTTATACCTATTTGTATGCTTGTGCTATTTGTGTGTGTTCATGGCGCCTCTGAGGGAGAATAGACTCTGAAGTGGCGCTTTATAAAGGTTGATGTTGTTGCTACAACCCCTTGAGCGCCCGTGTAGAACAGGCGCTATAACAAATACACTGAACGAATGCAAAACAAATGCATGCATAACAGGAATAAGATGACACAGTAACTGCTTGTTCAATCATAATCATGTTCATGTTCAAATCAATCATGTTCTAGTTGCATTGAAAATATCCGGGCGTGTTAAGTCCCAAGTAATTGACAAATGATGTAAATGGCTTACCGAACTGCCAGAAGCACCCAATGCTGATTGATCGATAGTCATGGTCGAATATAACTCACGCAGCACATTAGCTGTCGAACAAAACAAGCGATTACACACTGACATGTTGAACAATGTAGATAATATATTCAGACAGTAGAAAATGAGATCAGATGAAGCTAAGCTCGAGAAGCAGCAGTACATGAGCATAATACGGAAACTACACATCAGACAAAAGTGCACCCGCGGAAGTCCCCCAAAGTGCAGCTGAAAAATAATTTTATGTTCAGAAAGCTGTTAAAGCTCACGTTTCCAACAGATCAACCACATTGATATGGTTGAGGTTTGCATAACTTTAATTGATAGGTCGAACATGCAACAACTCGAGTTTTCAACTGGCCAACTCAAGTTTGAACGTTGAAACATTTGTTTAACGCAGCCACTTTTTAACGAATCAAACCCATAGGCCAAGCTAACATACTTACTTGCGACGTAAAAATATGTCCAGAAAAACAAACGAAAACCAAGCCTCAACTGGAAAACACAGCTTGAAGCGATGCTATCCTATGAATGCAAAACGCCCACTCGTGAAATGGAAGAGAACTCGTGGCCTTGAAATATGTGACATTTGGAAAGGTTTGAAGACGAAAACGGATCGTAGTAAACAACTTCCTCGAAGTGTTTGTTATGTTAGTGTTGCACTGATCAAACTTAGTTGTTTTGTTATCGTCTGATTTTGAATTCTCTTCCGCGGACTATGCTCATTTCTAGACGATTCTTAAATAAATTGACTGATCTGAGTTTTCACAGTAGGAGACACCCATTACGAGACACAATAGTAAACAATATAAACCAGGTGAGTGTTAAATTCAATTGGAATAGTCAAATAGTATGAACACTCGAATGATTCATTTTCGTAAGCGTATATTGTTGCATCTGAGCCTTTTTCTCCGGTTTTGTCTTGGTCGTCATTTTCCATTTTCATCAATTTGTGTCTAATTTGGTAATTGTTTGAGGTATTGCTGATTTCATAGCAATCAGTCCCTTCTCACTCACCCAGTGTTGGATCACTCGATGACTTGCTTTCCGTATTTTGGTTTTAGCATCGCGGAGTGCGCATACTATCTTACGCGAACAGTGCCACACGCAACGATCCTGTTGATCCAAGCAGCGAGGTGCTTGTTGACAATTTCGGCCGAAATCATACCTATCTTCGGATTTCTCTCACCGAGAAGTGCAATCTGAGATGTGAGTCTCAAGCAGGGTTTGTTTGGTTTGAACCACTTGGTTGTTTTTTACAGAAATGATTTTTCTCATATAGGAATGATCAAATATTTTCAGAATCAGTAAATGTGTTCATTAATGTAGTTTTAAATCTTCATAAATATTACTTTTTGACATGGGTTTAAAGGGGTTGCACGATATGGGAAACATTTTTATCAACATTTTTGGTTTTTGCTGGGGAAGCATTGTAGTTGGTATTTATGAGAAATCCTATATTTTTACGACAAAACATTTGAGTTTCTATGAAAAACAATATTTTTAGAAACATCTGAGTTAAAAATAACTGTTTACTCTGAAAACAAACATGAATTAACCTCCATGGACGAAACGATTTTTAGTCACTAGGTTTTCATAAATAAGGCCACTGGGTATTTGGATTTGGACTTTGCAAACATATGTGGGTGTTTAAAATCGACTGCTTTCGGAATTGGAAGCGGTTTAAAACTTCCGTTGACTATAGATGGTACAAGGTGAAATTCAAGATCATGTGTGTACATTTTTATGATTTTATTCATATCTTTTTTAAATATTTACAAAACTCTTGGTAAGTGGTACTAAAATATGTTTGACTATACATGTTACGTGGTATATACTTAATCAAGGAGACAACAGACAACCAGAAAGTGCGAGCAGTCTATTCTCCAGCTCCCTCTCACATTGACCCCCAAAGCGGCGCGCTTCACACACAAACTTCACAAAGTTGCCAATCATGTAACATCTCCCCTGTTTTTAAATAGGAACAGTGATCGGCAGAACAATATAAATGTATACTAAATATGTTTGACTATATACTAAATACTATACTATACTAGCATGGTATATATATATACTAGCATGACTATATACTATACTAGCATGGTACAATCCTTTTTTTGATTTGTGTGTGCAAAGTGTAAAAAAAACCAAATAAACAAAAAAAACAATGTTTTTTTGGTTTTTTCTAAAAAACAATGTTTTTTGTTTTTTTATACCGGTTTTTTTCAAACCCTGATCTCAAGACAAACATTTTTTTTCAAAAGCGAAGTCAATATTACTGAGAACCAAGATAAAATTATTTATAATTTTCGATGAAATATTCCCCGATGTACGTGTTTGTATGTTCTTGTGTGTGGCTGTCAGGCGAATACTGCATGCCAGCCGCGGGGGTGACGTTGTCGCCGCGCACTAGTCTGCTCTCCGTCGACGAATTGCTGCGCGTCGTGTCGCTCTTCGTCTCGGTCGGTGTTGACAAGGTTCGACTGACGGGCGGCGAGCCGATGGTGCGGCCAGATCTGGCAGATGTGATCGGTGCGTCGCTTTCGTCTCTCGCTGTGGAAATTATGCGTCTTTTGTAGCCATGCTCGAATTCAGTTGATTTTTCAAGCGCTATACGTTTCTACATTGTAACGAACAAACGCCGGAAAAAACTTTCACATATATATTGCACGAACACCGATGGTCCAGCACGAGCCAGATGATGATGATGATGATGATGATTAGATGTATGTGCTAGCAGCAAATCACAGAACCAACCAACAGACACAAACAACCCAACAACCAAAACCACACTCTTATTCACCAAGCAATCACACACCCTCCTTCCACAAACGCTTCACACCAACCACCCCAGCCGTTCGCCACATACCTGCTGATCCCACTCCACACCATGTCAACACACGTACACTCACAAGCAATCGTAACCGCGCACACAAACACACACAAACCTTCTGATTCCACTACAGACCATGCCAGCATGTGTACACTCACAAGCAATCGCGATCGCACACACACACATACATACAGATACGCGCACACACATCCAAAGCCCACTAGATACATATTTCCAACGCAATTATACACCACATGCATGGAGCCATTATTTTCGCTAGAATAACTTATTAACGTTCAAATTTTGAAATTTGTTAATAATCACTGGCCATTGAACATTTGATAGTATGTATTACTCCTCGCTGCCGCAGCATCGCTCAAGTCGGTTGCCGGCGTGCGTCACATTGCCATGACAACCAACGGTGTGTTGCTATGGCGACGCGTGGCGACGCTGTGTGACGCCGGCCTGGACGCAGTCAACATCAGTCTCGATACACTGGCGCCGCACAAGTTTCAAGTGATGACGCGACGTGCCGGCTGGCACCGCGTCTGGCACAGCGTGCAAGCAGCCCTGCACTCACCGCTGCGCCCTGTCAAGGTGCCGGTGTGTGTCAGTGAATGTATCTGTGTGATTGTGAGTGAGTCTATATGGAGATTGAAGTAGAATTTGAGCAACCTGCTGTGCCTGCACGATAATAACCACTGGATTAATTTCTACCAACGTTGACCTATTTGATAGATAATTTAATTCAATTTTATTTTTTATATGACAATTATTGAGTACTCGGTGTTACTGCTGTGTCGTCAGTTGAATGTGGTGGTGATGTGCGGCGTAAACGACGACGAACTGCTCGATTTCGCCGCACTGGCCGAGACTTACCCGCTGCACGTGCGCTTCATCGAGTACATGCCGTTTGACGGCAACGGGTGGCGCCGCGGCCGCATGCTGCCGTACGGCGAAATGTTGCGCCGAATCCGTCAACGCTGGCCGCAGCTGCAACGACTACACAATGACGCCTCGGACACCGCCAAGGTGCCCACTGACACACACACACACATCACACACACACACATCACAACGTGTGCGACCACTGTTCAACAACGTGTAACACCGCTGCGTGTGTGTGTGTGTGTGTGTGTGTGTTTGTGTTTGTCAGAGCTACAGTGCGGCTGGCTGGTGCGGACAGGTGGGATTCATTTCCTCGATGACAGACAATTTCTGCTCCGGTTGCAACCGACTACGTATCACGGCGGATGGCGCGCTGAAAGTCTGTCTTTTCGGCCACACTGAACTATCGCTCAGGCGAGTGTATGTTGTTACAAATACTTCAAGTATACGGCATACAATTGTACAGGTTTGACGCAGTGTTTATTCATGTTCTGGCTGGTATTTTGTTTGCATCAACATCACCATTTATTGCGTTCATGATCAAAATTTAGTCAACTAATTTTAATTTAACATTGCTCAAATGAGTTCTATCGGCAATTTACAATGTGTGTGTGTGTGTGTGTGTGTGTGTGCGCGCGTGAGTAGAGATGCTATTAGAAACGGTTGCTCTGACGGAGAATTACTGCAGCTTATATCGTCGGCAGTCAAGCGAAAAAAGAAACAACACGCAGGTATTACACACAACAGCTGACTGATTAGCCATGCTAGATTGAGTTTGCTGATTTCATTTTTATTTGCTTAACCAGGTGCGCAAACACCCACACGTACTCACAAATATGTACACAGAAAGAGTTCATACCGATGTTATGTGTATGTATGTATGTGTGTGTTCAGGGGTGGACAATCTGGTACATATGAAAAACCGACCTATGATACTGATCGGTGGATGATACACAGGACACACGTGTATGTATGATTGTATGTGTGTATGTATGTGTGTGTGTGTAGTTGTAGGCGCCAGCTGTCGACATGCACCTGTCTTCCATGCCAGTGAGTTATTGATCGGTTAAATCAAATTGCTCTTACACGCTGTTTGACGTAATCTTTTGTTCCCATGTGTGCACTGTTTGTGTTGAATGGTTGTTTCATTATTCAGGCGGTTATTTCACGGCGCGCATCACGTGCGGGCAGTCTCGTGCCCCACTGCTGGCGACACCTCTGTTAAACACTGGCCGTCCATTAACATGTCGTCTTCTCAGCAATGACAGCGTGTCTCCAACTGAGTCATTAGACGGTGACTCAGCAGGCCAGTTGTCGCGAGAAGACTCAGCCGCTGGGTCACCGCAGTGTCAGTCCCAGTCGGTCGCACGTTTCACTCATGTTGTGGCGCCGGGGAGTGGCACGGCTGCAGGAGGCGGAATATGCATGGTCGACATATCAGAAAAGCCGCTGAGTGCGCGCCGTGCGGTGGCGTCAGCACGCGTGATCATGGCTGCCAGCACCTTGTCTCTGCTGCGGCGCGACAGTGACTGTCGGCTCGTTAAGGGCGCAGGCTGGCATGTGCTCGTGACGGCGCAGTTGGCGGGCGTGGCGGCCGCCAAACTCACCAGTCAGCTGATCCCGCTGTGTCACCAGGTGCCGCTGTCCCGCGTGCACGTCACCCTGACAGAGGAGGAGCCGGGCGGCGGCGCAGAAGCAGCGCTGGCGGTGCGTGCCGAGGTTGGGTGCGTAGCGGGAACTGGCGTGGAGATGGAGGCGTTGACTGCGGCGGCCGTCGCGTCGCTCACCGTCATTGACATGTGCAAGGCAGTTGACCGACGCATCAGGGTCGATGCATTGCAGGTTGAGTGGAAGAGCGGCGGAAGATCAGGCACGTTCTCGCGAGAATAATTCGCCACGTCTTCTCCACGACGTAATCAAATCCTCACAACAAAGTACCGTGAATATACGCAGTCTCAAATCCCTCGAGTGTATGTGCCAGACATATTCATGTGAAACCTCATTTTTAGAAATATTTTCGTATGCTTTTATACGCTATTGTGCGACATACATCGTCACGTGTTATTGCTATATATTTATTTCGATTAATGCTGCAATTCAATGTGCATGCACGTTCTGTATTGGGCGAATATACTTTTCAAACAGATGCAATTTCAGGCTGACGCCAACACAAACGCACAGACTACCACAAACGAGTTAGCTTGCAATTTCATCAACATATAGCTCAACCATACATGCATTCACCTTCACAAGAAGCAATCCTGGCGTCATAGAGCCGAGGCTAGTTGGTAGTTCACGAGGCCAGCACCAGATGGCGCTCTACTTCTGCCAGGCGCGCTTGCAGCCGATGGTCCAGTCATACAGCGACGGGTTAGGGAAATGACCGCTCGAGTCGACGATAAACACAAACGGAACCCGACGCACCTTCAGCGGAATAAATGTATTGGCTCCAACACGAGCCATCCGGGAGCTCACCTGCAAACAGGTGCAAACATGAAACCGGTCACAAACGACAAGCAACAACTGAATTTACACGCATATGTGTGAGCATATGCATGCTGCATGCATGCATTTGTGTGAGTGTGATTATATAGATATACAGAGACACACACACACACCGATTCGACGGGCACGGTGAATGATCGTTGAAACAGCGGGCTGTACGTGAAAAATGTGACCCGCTCGCCTCCCTTCAATAGCACCACGCGATTGACACAACGCAGCGAAAACATCACCGATAACCCGGTCATTGCCAAACCTGATACACACACGCACACATGCACAAACATAGATGAACAGTATCAGGTCGTATTCATAATACAAAAATGAGCCAACGTCAACACAAATGGTACACAAGCACCAATAGTTCAAGTCATGAGATTAATGTGAGGAAGAAACAGGCACAATCAGCAGGAATATTGTAACAAACAACGAATAGACAAAAATACAATTGATCAGTATGAGTTGAAAACAACAAAAAAGCTGGTAATCACCGGTTGAAAAATCGTGTATGATAATAAACGCCCGCTACACATTCAACCACCACACTCGTGCGATTCACTCACCGAACATCGTGCAAGTTTTGATGGTGCCGCGACGAATCTCCGGCGAGCCGAAATTAATGCGTTCGTACCAGCGAGCAGAGGCGGGCAGATCGTGCGGCACCTCGACGTCCTTCAATGAGCGCACCATATCGATGAACAGCCACCACATGACCAACTGAGCCACGGCAAACAGGTTGATCAGCATGCAGAAGCGCCTGTTGTCCTTGTGATAGAGCAGCACGTCGCGTGACACGTTGGTCTCGATGGCGTCTACCAGAGACTTGGTCGACTCGCGCACTGCACGTGACACGCAGCTGCTGGAGAACGCGCGACTGCTGATTACCAGAGTGACCGCCAGGGGGTGCGGTGGTCGCCGCAGACAAATTCCTGCAGCTGACGAGTGGAGGTGTGCGGCGGTAATAAGGACGCGCAATCGACGCGCACGCAGTGCAGAATAAGTGTGCATGAATGCAGGCATCTGGCGCGACCAATTCGAGCACAAACAATAAACCATATCAAATGAGAATTTCCGAACCGAGAATTTCAGTAGATGAACCACGATCTAGGACGCGTGCGCATCAGCAGTTCGCACGTGAACAATCTGAAACAAACAGAAACAAATACATAGCGGTTGACAAATGTCCGGAAATATACACCAAGTCTTTTTTAGACGAATTAATGCAACAAAAAGAGCACAAATGCACAATGTATCGCACGAGACTCGTCAAATCCACCGATCTCCCACCATTGCTAATATTTGGTGTATATAGAGAATAGAACGAAATTCAACCTCATACAATATTCTCTACAAACCGACAATCTGAAACCGTCACTAAACGACCCGGGCAACTGCACATTTAAAACAAAAACTATATTCCGAGGAATTCTAAGTAGGAATTATAAGGTGAAGTTGTGCCCGTTATATGCCATTATATTTGTTTGGGAATCAAACAAAACCAGCACTGGACGTGAAACAAAAATGCACACTAATCGACACGTGTATTTCACACCACACACAAACATACAAACAAGCCCTGCTGTACAATTCCATGACCACGGCCAAGGAAAAATGAACACTCTTAGCAGAATCAAATACACAGGCACGTGGAGACAAATACGACTGCTTGAACGACCGTCAAATCACACGCGCACACCGCACGCACACACGTAGTCATCAAATAGCACGGGACTATTGAACGTTCCCCGAGTGGTTGATACCACCAACGGGAAGAACATGCCGCGAACTCGAAATTTCAGCAAGCCAATGCGACCCACCTCACTGCGTTTCTTGCTGAAAACCGCCTGTCAACATCACCATGGTCATAATCATAATTGCTCCATAAGCAGCGACTGCAAACTCGCTCATGTCATTTCGCTGATATGATGGAACTTCCAGTGCGTCATTTGACATTAATGTGTGGTTGAGCGCTACATATCTGTATAATGAGATCCTATATCCAATCTGTAACATTCACCAACACGCCATCACAATCGATCTCAATCCCTCGGCCCTTCGTCTCTTCGACCCAAGCTCCGATTACCTCCCTGCCTGTTTTCCCTCCTGCTGCAGACTCCATAGTCTCCTATCAGCCACTCACCCTGTCCACGTGCACTTGAAAGGTGACATCCTTGAGCAAGAGGCTCCTGGTGGTGATACGCAGATGGTCGCCCCCGGCACGTAACACAATACGAGACACCATGCGCTGCGAGAAAGCGCACATGTAAAATGCTATCGCATGACCTGACCAGCACACACACACACACAAACACACACATGTACACCGAGTCATGGTACGATCACACAAACAAACATACACACACACACGCACAGACAGACACACACACAAACACACACATGTACACCGAGTCATGGTACGATCACACAAACAAACATACACACACACATACACAAGCACAGACACACATACACACAAACACACACATGTACACCGAGTCATGGTACGATCACACATCAGTATTGGCATCATATGGTTATAATTATTAAAATAAAAGAGCAAGGTGAAATGCAAAGAGTGCAATCATCACATCATATAACAGTGCAATCATCACATCATGTAACAGTGCAATCATCACAGCATGTAACAGTACAATCATCACATCATGTAACATTGCAATCACCACAGCATGTAACATTGCAATAATCACATCATGTAACAGTGCAATCATCACATCATGTAACAGTGCAATCATCACATCATATAACAGTGCAATCATCACATCATATAACAGTGCAATCATCACATCATGTAACAGTGCAATCATCACATCATGTAACAGTGCAATCATCACATCATGTAATATTGCAATCATCACATCATGTAATATTGCAATCATCACATCATGTAATATTGCAATCATCACATCATGTAACAGTGCAATCATCACATCATGTAACAGTGCAATCATCACATCATGTAATATTGCAATCATCACATCATGTAATATTGCAATCATCACATCATGTAATATTGCAATCATCACATCATGTAACAGTGCAATCATCACATCATATAACAGTGCAATCATCACATCATGTAACAGTGCAATCATCACATCATGTAACAGTGCAATCATCACAGCATGTAACAGTGCAATCATCACATCATGTAACAGTGCAATCATCACATCATGTAACAGTGCAATCATCACATCATGTAATATTGCAATCATCACATCATGTAACAGTGCAATCATCACATCATGTAACAGTGCAATCATCACAGCATATAACAGTGCAATAATCACATCATATAACAGTACAATCATCACATCATATAACATTGTAATCATCACAGCATATAACAGTGCAATCATCACATCATGTAACAGTGCAATCGTAGCATAGAAATGGCTGGCACTCACCGACAATAAACACCACCACCGACTCGACGGAATAGTCGCCGGTCAGGAGAAAGTCGGGCGACATCAAGGCCGTCTGCAGACACGTGCAGACCAGTCCTGCCATAACCAGTGTGTTCAGGCGGAAACACGAGCCTCGGTTGGCCCACTCGTACACCTCAACGTCCTGCGTGATCTTGCTTCGAATTGGTTCGAACGAAGCGCGCAGTTCTGCCCGTCGTGTATCGGCCATTTTCATGTATTTTGTCTCGCGGTCGCGAATTCGCTGCCGCACCCGCTGCAGCCAGCTGCCGTACAGAGACGGACTTGTGGAGATCGCGCGCAGACGTACGTCGACGCATGCCGGAGTTCCGGCGAAACACTTGATGCTCATCAACACCGATGATGCAGTGGGCGCGCGGCGGCAGCGCAGACACCACCACATTGTCGAGCACAAATAAATTACTGCGCTCACTCACTCTGTCCTCTCTTCCGCACACACACAGCACAGCTGATGATACAATGCTAGTGTTTGTCTGTGTGGAGCAATATTGCTGCTGAATGCGCCACAGACAAGTTGAATAACACGACAGAAGCAGTATACGACACAAACTTCGGCTGTCCAGAAATAACAGACAGTTTTTGTCCTTAACAGAATGTTCCTTTTGAGGCATTAGCTCAAAACAGATAGGGGTGGAGTATCACTTTTATAACGGCATTCCCAGCTACGCGTCCAGACAAAAATACATTATGTAGCGCATGAAGATATATGAATGTATCCTAAGCACAGGTCGAATCAAGGAAAGCTCGCTGGAAGCCTATGAAAAACCTAGTCATTGGGTCCAGCAGCAATGATACACAACATCAACGAATATACGATGCCCACAACGACTCGGCCCAAATTTTTACCTCATTGCATGTCGCTATTTTTACCACCTCTTCCGTGATTCACGCAAATAACAGCGACTGACAATGACCTGGGCAGTCACGGACGCAGCTACCAGCACACAACAGGAATTGTACGTAATCACAGTTTTCTTTGAAAAGTGTGGAGTGATCGTGTGCAGTGAGTGTGTGTGTGTGTGTGTGTGTGTGTGTGTGTGTGTGTGTGTGTGTGAGAGAGAGAGATTGCGTAAATCGAAAGAGAAAATAATAGACTGTTTTTTTATTCAACACAAGGGAAGTCACACGGATGAGAGGAGATAATAAAGGTAATATTTTGGACTTGCTCTTTAGCAGTGACAGCTCAATCGTCGAGGAAATTGAACTCAACAGTCCACTAGAAAAAAGCGGCCACTCTTGTTTATATGTAAACTATAATATCCATGCTGTGGAAGCAAGAGAGAATGCATGCATTATTTGCACCAAAAGGGGGATTACGAAGTCATGAAAGAAAAACTCAACATAGAATGGTGTGCATTATTTTCAAACTTGAACACTGAGCAGAAATGGGATAAATGCGCTACGAAGCTGAAACAGTGAATGAATGAACAATGAACCATGAGTGTACCCAAAAGGAAAGACAGAGCAAGCAGCAAGAGGAGGACAAGCCCAAACTTACGCAAGACACGGCAAGCCAAGTTTGGAAGAAAACCAAGAAGAAACAAAGACTATGGGAGAGACTGAAGAGGTTAAAGGAGGGTACAGGACAGAAAATATGCAGACGCTGACATCCAATACAGAAGGCTGAACAATCAAATTAGGAGAGAAACAAGAAATGTAACCAAAGTCAAAGAAAAACAAATCGCCAAGAACGTGAAAAAACCTGAGCATTTTAGACGATTTTAAAAAATTAAACATCCGACGTACTTCCAAGCGTTCGATTTCACCTTCGAAACTCGTGCGAAGTACACCGAACTCACTCTGGCGGAAAGCTCCAATATTTCAGATGATATCATTTGTTGCGCACACGAGTCGTTGTTTACACGCTGATTTTCGGTTTTCTTGTGGTGTCAACGTCTTGTCTCTGGCGGATTTTTGGCGCAGCAATTTCAACCAGCATCTTTTCTCCTTTGTTTATTTTTTCCGGTGATATCGTTCCTATACTTTTTCCTCTGCTGCTTTGGTTGGATACGGGATGCCCAAACCCCCACTGATCAAAAGTCCTTCTCGTATTTTTCATTTTCATTTCATTTCATTTGTATTTGGTATAGCGCCCATTCGACACAGGCGCGCATAATAACAGTCAAAGAGCAAAGTGTCGATCGGCAAGAATAAACACTCAGATAAGCGAATGACCATCAATATACTAATAAATAAAGAATCTAAGTACATCTAAACAACAACATTATAAATAAATACAAAATAAACTACTATAAAGAGAAACAAGCAATACAATTCAATATGGCGCAATAAATCACAAACTGGCGCGCGACACAGGAGCATTCACAACGACTTTTTTTTTTTTGGCGGGGACTTTTTTTTTTCTTTTTTTTTCTTGGCGGGCACTTGTGACGCAAGGAAGTATTTTTCTGGGTTTCCGCTCAATCGCTGATTTTTCGTTTTTTTTTCTCATTTAAAATTATCCGGGATCTCTATTACTAACAACTGGGGGAAACTAATAACTATATCCTAGGGTTCTGGGTTTTTCCGAGGCAGCCATGCCTGGGCGTTCCAGGAAATGGCGGGATATCTCCAACATTCTGGAGCAACAGGAAGATGAGGGTAAATTCGTTATAATTGACCCAAAAAACACAAAAACAGCACAAAAACGTTGGCCATGGGTAGAGGTAGCACTCAAAAACATATTGGGAGATACCAAAGCGGAAAAGGTATCCATTCTACGAAATGGACAAATTCTGGTGCGCACTAAGAACGAAGCACAGACAAACAAACTCCTATCCAGCGACAAACTGAACGATACACCAGCAACATTTACGCTGCACAGGGGGTTGAACCAGTGCAGAGGCTCAATCTATGCACCAGAACTATCAAACATTTCACTCGAGGAGCTCACCGAATGGATGGCTCCACATGGAATCGACTCAGTCACCCGTCCAAGACAAACAAACAATGACCGAACAAATATATTATTCTTGACGTTCAACAAGCTGAAATGTCCGGAAGAACTGAAATTCGACTATGTCAAATACAGCGTGAGGCCGTGGTATCCAAGTCCTCCACGTTGCAACAATTGTGGGAAAATCGGCCACAAAACCCAGAACTGTGACAAAGAAGCAACATGCCCAAATTGTGGCGGAAAACCACACGGTAACCACTGCGAGAAAGATCCGCACTGTGTCAACTGTGATGAAAAACATCCATCAGCGTCCAACTCATGTCCCACCTACATCAGGGAAAAGGAAATCGAACAGATAAAATACACCAACAAGTCCACATACGAAGAGGCTAAACAGGCCTATCATCAAGCGCATGCATGTGGCAAAACATCTCATGCAGCGCAAACGACGACCAATGCACCATCAAAGGACACAGTTCAAGAACTACAAGCGAAAATCGACACCATCTCTGATGCACTCACACAGTTGACAACAGTTGTTGCCAGCCTCGTGAAGACCATTGACCAGCACATCACCAACCAGCCTATTGCGACAAAAAATCCGACCACCGAACCTGACGTTGATCGTCATGGCGACTCCGCGCCGTCAGTAACAACAACTCTGAACGCGACTCAGACCACCGCGAAAACCAACTCTAATGTGCAGACCACCGCAAACGACGCCAAGAACGACCGGGAATCGAACCCTCGCTCCGGCCGCTCACCTGTCAACAGACAAAAACAACACAGCCCACAAAACTCTCTAACACACACCGACAACTCACAAACTATGTCCACCGATCACGACTATGCATCCAGCACCAACAAAAAAGCTACTATACCACAGAAAATCACGAGATACAACAAAAACAGACAACATACACACTAACAGATAACATGCAATATCTCGACCAAATCTATCTATTCTATCTCTTCTATGTTTGAACCACTAATTTTCCAATGGAATTGCAGGGGATTAAACAACAAAAAGCATGAAATTCAGCAAATTCTCTCAAGTTTACTTCCTTTTACGATTTGCCTCCAAGAGACTCATCTCATTCCAACTGATAACTTTAATTTTCTGAAAAATACTTATTCCTCCTATCATCACTACTCTGACCACTCTCGGCGGAGGGGAGGCTCATCCATCCTCGTTTCTTCTTCCATCCCTCATCAACGTATATCTCTCACTGGTACACATCAGGCAGTAGCTGTTCAAATCACAATTTCAAACCATACTATAATCATATGCAGCCTTTATATTCCTCCACAACAAACCGTAGATAAAACATTTTTCGACTCACTAATACAACAGTTTCCTCATCCTTTCATCATCAGCGGTGACCTGAATGCAAAACACCAGCTCTGGGGCTCTCCAACCTCTGATAGAAGAGGTCGGGAGTTGGCGACTGTCATAAACAATCATTTTCTGCACATCCTAAATGACGGATCACCAACACACCTACACGAATATAACGGCACACTAACACACATTGATCTCACACTATGCTCATCTAGTTTAGCTCCTCTTCTTTCTTGGCGATGTCTCGACTCGTTTTACTCCAGCGACCACTGCCCTGTCATAACAACTCTACACACACACTGCTTGGTAGCACAAAAACGACAACACTGGAACATGAAATGCGCCAACTGGAATCAGTACAACCACATTCTCTCTGTTGATCAAAATTTACCAAATTTCCGTAATGCTGTACCCTTTCTCACCAACCAAATTATCTCTGCTGCAAAACAATGTATTCCACTTTCGACGGCGGGTAGGCGACGTATACGTAGTTGTCCGTGGTGGACTCCGCAGTGTAGAGAAGCAATGCTGCAGCGCGACAGGGCGCTACGTTTCTTTCGCGATCATCGAACATCACAAGCACTAGGCAACTACAAACTGGCCAGAGCAAGGACACGCAAGGTCATTCGTGCTGCCAAACGCGCCAGCTGGACTCGTCTTACCTCCTCTTTCTCTCATCAGGCTTCCTTAAGCAAACTCTGGCGTATCGTGCGTTCTTTCCGGCAAATCGATCACTCTCCAACTTCCCCTCCTGTCACGAGCATGAACAACATCGTTATCACAAATCAACACGTCGTGTTACATGTACTAGGTTCATACTACTCTGATCTCTCCAAACAGCTCACACATGGACAACATCCTGCTACTCTTCCTGGTATTATCTCTCCGGCGCTTCCTGCTAACTGCCCGCACATCTGTAATGATCCCTTTAGTCTTAATGATCTCAACACAAGTCTATCATCTTGCAGCTCTAAGTCTACCGGTCCTGATCTAATTGACTATGCCTTCTTCAAAAATATGAATATTTCAAACAAGACTAAATTACTGAACTGCTTCAATTGTATTTGGAACAACGATCACTATCCACCATCGTGGCAACACTCCATAGTCATCCCTATCCTCAAGCCAGGTAAATCACGAACTGAACCGTCCTCGTACCGCCCAATTAGTCTCACCTCATGCTTCGCAAAGCTATACGAACGATTGATTCTGCCACGCATCACAGCTTTTTCAGACAGAAACCACCTCATCTCACCAGAACAGACCGCGTACACGAAACATCGAAGCACCGCTGACAATGTCAACCTCCTGGTCTCTCACATACGCATCAACTTCTCAAAGGGATTGTTTACACTGGCTATTTTCCTCGACTTATCATCAGCCTTCAATAAAGTATCTAAAGATAAAACAGTATCTCTCCTCAAAGACTATGGACTTCACGGCCACCTTTTTCATTCCATATCCGGCTATCTTTCAAACAGGACATTTCAAATTCGCACCACGGAATTATCCAGGAGCTTTGGTCAAGATAATGGTGTTGTACAGGGCGGGGTCCTATCTCCAATCTTGTTCAACATCGTTATCGATCAAGTTGTCAAAAACCTTCCCAACGGAGTCAAGCATTGTGTCTATGCGGATGACATTGCGATATGGCTTCCAGGATCTGATGTCTCCTCAATGATAAGCCGGCTTCAATCTGCTGTTGATCACATTTCTCGGAATTGCTCCCTATTCGGTCTTGAAATATCATCCAACAAAACCACTGCAACTCTATTTCGAAAACATTGCTCTATTCAACCCAATCCGTCCACTCCTATTCTTTTATCGGGCATTCCTATCACATTTCAGAAGTATACCAAATTCCTTGGGGTTACTCTAGATCCACAACTGTCTTTCAGGTACCATCTCAACGCGGCCAAAACTCGTGCGTTAAAGCGTCTCAGCATACTCAAGTGTTTATCCCATCCTTCGTACGGTACAAATTGCAAAATCCTCATTAGATTGTACAAAACACTCATTCGACCAATATTAGAGTACTGCTCAACCGTTTTTGTATTTGCGTCAACGTCCTCACTTTCACATTTGGATACAATTCAAAATTCCTGCCTTCGAATTGCTGCGGGCGCTCTACGCACATCTCCTATCAGCAGACTACATTACGAGCTAGGCGTCTCTCCTCTATATATACGCAGACTGAGAAGCGTAATCAAATACGGCATGAAAGTAGCTACTGATCCTGAGCATCCCTGTTGTGAAATCCTCAGTTACTCTGCATCATCTCAACGCAACAACACTGTTTACTTCAATCGTATTTATGGCCACACATTAGGATCAGCTTACAGAAGGGCCTGTAATCTAATAGACTTTCATCCTCACTCTCTAACCTTATCGCCATGTCTGCCAGCCGACTACTCTCCTCCTGCCATACAACGTCTCGTACACAATCGCATCACTCCTCTACCTTCGGAAATACATCAAAATTTCTGCGAATTCAAGGCCAGCCGACCGAACCATGTTTTCATTTACACTGACGGCTCCGTGCGCTCGCCTCATGCAGCTTGTGCTGCTGTGATTCCGTCCTTGTCCACGGAGATCGTTCATCGTCTTCCGTCTCACACCACAATCCACACCGCGGAACAGTTTGCTATTATTCAGGCACTTGAATTAATTAAAGCTTGCTCCTTTCAGCAAGCGGTCGTTGTTTCTGATTCTTTGACAGCACTAAACACTCTCTCCTTACCGGACAATGCTATTTCCAGCAAATCAGCTTGTTTATTATCGGAGTTGTCTCGTAGTTTACGAATTTCTTTCTTATGGGTACCTAGTCACTCAGGAATTCTAGGAAACGATTGTGCCGACGCCTCCGCCAAAAGTGGTCTTGATCTCCCTGTACTTACTCAACCACCTCTCTCTCCCAACGATTATCTTTCTGCTCTTTCTCACCGGCTCACTGTTTATTATCACTTGAAACATCCTCACAATGCAGAGCCAAATTCGCAGCAACTTCGCCACTACACCAGTTGCGGGCGTACCGATCCTTCTTGTCAGCGATTTCTTCACTCTGCTCTCATCAGGTTACGCATCGGCCACACCTGGCTCACGCACGGTCACATTTTCCGCGGATCTTCTCCGGATGAGTGCTCCCGGTGCCGCACTCGTCTTAACGTAGAGCACATCATCCTGCATTGCTCAAAATACAGCCTTCATCGACAAGCTCTAATATCGGGCACGACACACAACGCCGCTTTATCTCTTGATAACCTTCTGTATAATCCTCAGTTCGTGCCACTGCTTTTGAAGTTCATCATAGACACTAAACTATATGAAAACATATAACAGTTACTTGAGTAATGATTTTCATTAATTATCATTTATTAATTGTATTATTCCTAGGACCAACACAAGTACCACAGTTATCTGAGGTGCTTGTGTGACAACAACGTTGCATTGTGTGATCCCTGCATCTGAGCCTAACCTGTGCTATATGCAGTAACCAATAACAACAACAACAACAACAACAACAGCATTCACAACACATACACACACAATATCCATTTACAACTCTCATACACGGACACAGGATATGGATAGAGACAAGATGGAGAAGATAAAGAAGAAAAAAGCTGTCATTGAAGAGAAGCAAACGGCGTTAAGGAATGAGTAATAGGATCAAAAGATATTTCAAATAGGAACTTACGCAGGGAAGAGGTAAATGAACGATAGGTTGAAGAGGATGTTATGTGAGGAGGAAGCGAATTGTATATACGAGGCCCATAGAAGGCAAATGATTTGGAGGACCAGGAGGATTCATTTATGGCACGAGGACAAGAGAGAGGAACCGGAAGTCGGGAGGAAAGGTAGCTGGGAGGAGATAACAAATCAGATAGGTATGAAGGCTGCAGAGGATCATGTATAAGTTTATAGATTATACAACATACTTTAAAGTGGATTCGTGATTTCATAGGGAGCCAACGGAATTTGAAGAGAAAGGGAGAGGTGTGTCGGCAGAAGGAAGGATATAAAACAAAGCGACAGGATTGGTTAATAACACGCTGTAGGAGAATGAGGGAGGATTTAGGACAATTGAGGTGAAGTGAGCTGCAGTAATCGAGTCGGGAAAATATGAGTGAGTGAACAAGTTTGATAGCAGAAGACTGATCAAGACAAGGCCGGATAGGATATAGAGAGCGAAGTATCAGACGACATGTGCGTGAAGTAGATTGGATGTTAGTTGAGAAGGAAAGGGAGGAATCGAAAATTACACCGAGATTCTTGGCAGACAATGAGAGAGGGAAAGGTAGGAGGGGAGGGGAAATACGTGGAGGATGGAGAGCAAGGAACTCGGATTTAGAAGATTCAGGAGGAGACGACGAGAAGAAGACCAGGAGGTGATATCAGACAGAATGTCAGACAGGAGATCTGGATGGGAAAATGGACAGGGGATATAGAACTGTATGTCGTCAGCATAGATGTGAAAGCAAATAGAGCGGCGTCGAAGGATCGGACAGAGTGAGGACATGTACAGATTGAACAGGAGAGGACCAAGGATAGATCCTTGGGGAACGCCAGAGGAAAGGGGGAGTGGATTGGAAACAGAGGAGTTGAATTGAACAGAGTAGGTTCGATTTTGTAGGTAGGAGCGGAGTAAAGCAAGGGCAGACTGAGATACACCAAGATGAGAGAGATCATCGATAAGAATGCAGTGGTCAACGAGATCAAACGCTGAGCTCAAGTCAAGTAATACGAGGAGAAGAGATTTGCGATAGGAAAAGGAAGACAGAATACCATGAGTGACTGAGATAAGAACAGATTCAGTGGAGTGATAGGGGCGAAAACCAGACTGGTTAGAATCAAGGGAATTATAAATGAAAGGAGATAGTTGAGAGGATATTGCAGACTCAAGGAGCTTGGAGGAGAAACTAAGGAGGGAAATAGGACGAAAGTTGCAGCACAAGGAAGGATCAAGAGTAGGTTTTTTTAGAATAGGGTGGACGAAAGCGTGTTTGTCAGCAAGAAAAGTACCATGTAGAAAAGAGGAGTTTATCAAATGAAGTAAGTAAGGAACTAAGGACTCAATAGACGCAGCAATAACACCAAAATTAATTGGATCAGCAGGAGATGAAAAGGGTTTACGTGTGGAGAGGAGACACAAAATATCAGGGAGGTCAAGCTGAGAAAAAGATGGAAATTGACTAGATGAGGTGGTATGGATGACAGAAATGTGTGAAGGAGGAATAAGAGAGCGAGCGGATTCAACTTTGTTAGTAAAGTAGGAAGATAGTTCGTCGGCAGTGAGAGAGGAAGTAGAGGAAGGAGATCGGAGTCCAGAGAGAGAGTTCAGAGTGTTCCAGAGAGCTTTGGGAGAACGTGAGAGAGACGTAAGACGAGAAGAGTAATAAGCTTGCCTAGCAGATGTTAGAGAAGAAAGGTATGTGGTGCGAGCAGAGCAGAAGGCAGACCAGTCAGTGGAAAGCCGAGGGCGTCTCCATGTTCGCTCGAATGCCCGCTGATGACGTTTGAGACGGTTGAGGCGAGTGTTGAACCAAGGGGAAGGACGAGGACGAGGCGAGTGAAAAGTCAGGGGAAAAATAGTATTGTTAATAGAAGATAAAGCCGAATAAAGAAGAGGATATATTGCAGAGGGAGGAACCGAGCGAAGCAATTGCAATGGTAGAAGGTTTGCTAGAAGGGTGTGGAAGGTGAAGGGATGAAAATTTTCATATTTCCTGAAATACAGGGGAGCTGGAGTGTGATTAGGTCTATGAATGGCCAATGACGTAATGATTAGAGAATGATCAGAGATGGAAGTATCAGGAGGAAGAACAACTACTTCAGAGGGAGGAAGATCAGATGAGAGAACAGGAGAAGGGAAGAGAACAGGAGAAGGGAAGAGAACTAAATCAAGAGTATGACCAGAATTATGAGTGGGAGAGGAGACTGGAGAGATGAGACCATGAGAACTAAGCAGATGGATGAAATTCGAGGCATAAGAAGACACAGAAGGACAATCAACCCAAAGATTAAAGTCTCCAAGAACAACGTACCTACTGGAGAAAGAAGCTTCAATAGCGTCAAGGAGAGAGGAAAATTCAGAGAGAAAGGAAGACGTAGTACGAGGATGGTTATGGCGATAGATGATAAGAATGCAGAATTTATGAGGTGGATCATTAGACGGCAGACAGAGGGTGAGGAACTCGAAAGAGGAAGGAGGAGAAATGGGATCAGGTAAAAGAGACAGGGGAAGAGACTTCAGATGCATGCATCCCACTCCACCTCCAGAGGATTTTGAGTTAGACCGGGCTTTGTGAGTGAAACAAAAATCGGAAGGGATATTAGCAAGAAAGGAGGGTAAATCAGTATCAAGCAGCCATGTTTCAACCAAACAAAAAATTGAGAGATGATGAGAAGAAACAAGGTGAGAGAGAAGAGTGAATTTGTGTCGACAGGATCTAATGTTCAGGAAACCGACCAGAAAAGAAGAATGATGGATGAGTGAATGTTGGGAAACAGGTGAAGGATTAAAAGAAATATGATTCGACGGTGGCAAGGAATCACAAGCTAAATCTTAAGTGGATGAGGAAGAGGGACTAGGTAGTCATGCGAGATGAGAGGAGGATGGAGGAGCAGAGATAGATGGAAGAGAAGACAGAGGCAAGTGGTCGTCAGATGTCGCAGTGCGGAGACGGATGGAGTGGCGGACTGATATGAAAGAGGGACACGACGAGTGAAATGATGAGTGAGTGTGAGGGCGAGAATAAGACGCGCAGTGGCAGCATTTGTTAGGAGCAGTATGATTACAAGCAGAGGAGCGATGGGGTCCGGCACAGAAGCCACACGTTTCATTGCGGGTGCAGCTCGCCTCGCTGTGGCCGAGGCCCGCGCAACGAGCACAACGGGTTACCCAAAACCGGTCATACACCAGACAGGACCTCAGTTCGACATAGAGTCGATCGCCGGCCGATCTTATCGCAGCACGGACGGAAGGTAACAGCGTCAGTACAGCATGGCGAATACCACCTCGGGCCGGCGTAAAAAATAACAGCTTGATGTCGCCATCAGAGAAAGAGTCTAGGACACGGTTTTTCCGGCGCAGATGAGAGACAAAAGAGTCGGGCTCGAGATCTAGCGGAACGTTAGTCAGTGTGACTTTAGGACGGAGTGGGGCCGATTTTGGTCGGTGCGCCTCAACTTGTGGGATAGCCGCACGGACACAGCTCAGCGCACGGTCAGCGTCGAGGGACGAGCAGCAGCGGACGACAAGTCCACCGCTGGCAGTCTGGCGAGACGAATCGACAGGGACATCACGCAGAAGAGAAGCCACCTTCCTGGGGCACACTGGCGACTTATCCCGCGATTTCAGGACGACCGTATGCGTGGGTTTTCTTGCTTCGATCGCATCATCAGGGGCCGGTTGCACGTGGTGCGATTCAATGGAGCGCAGCGACGACTCCATCACGTCCAGGCGCTCACGAATGCACGTGACATCACGGTGCATGTACAGAGTAAGCTTTGCCTTGGCCAGGCAGGGGCAGCAGACCCAATTAACATGCTTAATTAGGTCGGCCTTGACTCCCGAGAGCGACGCACATTTAATATGGGCCCAACTGTCACATATGGAGCACCCGATCCATTTGGTAGAGTCTCCCGACGAAGTGTTACAGACATAGCAAGTTTCGTTGGAAGCCATGAAACACCAATAAAAGAGAGAGAAAAATAAAGTAAAAATTATCAACAGAAACACACAAAAATACCCACCCAGCGACTATTAGGAAACAACAGCAAGTAAGATAGAAGATTCAAAGAGCGCGCCACATCCAATCAGTACAAGAGTCGCCAGGTGAATAAAATGATGTGAGTGGACCATGTAATTCCAACGGAATGGTATCAGCTAGCAGAAAAAAGTACACAATATAAGCCGATAACATCACTAGCGCCAAAGGATTATACATAAAAATAAACTTGATTATCACTCGTAGTTATTGTTTACGATTAGTTGTTTGCGATTCATACATGAAGTTTTATTGTAGCGGAGTCGTTAGGCGACGCAATGCTGAGATGTTAGGCATGGCGCCGCCTCGCTACACCAGTGAAACACAAGTACTTCCGTGGAAGTTTATTTGACGACTGATGGTACCCACACGCAAACACACACACACAGACCAACACGCCAGATGCCCGTGGCGGCGCCTGGCGGAAACGTCCGCAAACGCTTGCAGCCACGCCCAGTGGCGCGATGCTCCTGCAAGCCAGCAGAGCGTGAGCGCTCTGGAGGGCGGAGAGAGTGCAGCCACGCGGCGTGTAGGCAGCGGTGCCTTGCTGATACACCGCGCTACACATCTCCCCTCTAGACGGGCGGCCACGGAGAGGACGAACGACGAAGATGTGACGGAATGTTGTTGATGTGTTGAAATGATGACGAGTGGTGGAAGATGTGTGTGACCATGAGGCGAACGATGAGATTTGCGAAGGCGAGCGGCGAAATTTTGATGGAGCTGCAGCAGGCTTATGCGTTGTGTGTTTGACTGGGTTGGAAAAACTGGATGAGGCCCAGGCTGAGGCGCCGCCAGTGAGTCGGCGATGCGCGCGTATCTGGAGAGCAGACGTCGTTGCCGGGGGCCGTCCAGCTTGGCTGTCACCCGTCGGAGCCGGCCGCTGTCGCTGCTGTGTCGAGGTGACGCGTCCGTGCAGCGATAGCGGTGATGGTGTTTGTTGCGTTTAGCCTCCTGAGCTGGGCCGAAAGTCTTGAATAGAATCCGAAATCCGCATCATCAGGGGCCGGTTGCACTTGGTGCGATTCAATGGAGCGCAGCGACGACTCCATCACGTCCAGGCGCTCACGAATGCACGTGACATCACGGTGCATGTACAGAGTAAGCTTTGCCTTGGCCAGGCAGAGGCAGCAGACCCAATTAACATGCTTAATTAGGTCGGTCTTGACTCCCGAGAGCGACGCACATTTAATATGGGCCCAACTGTCACATATGGAGCACCCGATCCATTTGGTAGAGTCTCCCGACGAAGTGTTACAGACATAGCAAGTTTCGTTGGAAGCCATGAAACACCAATAAAAGAGAGAGAAAAATAAAGTAAAAATTATCAACAGAAACACACAAAAATACCCACCCAGCGACTATTAGGAAACAACAGCAAGTAAGATAGAAGATTCAAAGAGCGCGCCACATCCAATCAGTACAAGATTCGCCAGGTGAATAAAATGATGTGAGTGGACCATGTAATTCCAACGGAATGGTATCAGCTAGCAGAAAAAAGTACACAATATAAGCCGATAACATCACTAGCGCCAAAGGATTATACATAAAAATAAACTTGATTATCACTCGTAGTTATTGTTTACGATTAGTTGTTTGCGATTCATACATGAAGTTTTATTGTAGCGGAGTCGTTAGGCGACGCAATGCTGAGATGTTAGGCATCGCGCCGCCTCGCTACACCAGTGAAACACAAGTACTTCCGTGGAAGTTTATTTGACGACTGATGGTACCCACACGCAAACACACACACACAGACCAACACGCCAGATGCCCGTGGCGGCGCCTGGCGGAAACGTCCGCAAACGCTTGCAGCCACGCCCAGTGGCGCGATGCTCCTGCAAGCCAGCAGAGCGTGAGCGCTCTGGAGGGCGGAGAGAGTGCAGCCACGCGGCGTGTAGGCAGCGGTGCCTTGCTGATACACCGCGCTACACATCTCCCCTCTAGACGGGCGGCCACGGAGAGGACGAACGACGAAGATGTGACGGAATGTTGTTGATGTGTTGAAATGATGACGAGTGGTGGAAGATGTGTGTGACCATGAGGCGAACGATGAGATTTGCGAAGGCGAGCGGCGAAATTTTGATGGAGCTGCAGCAGGCTTATGCGTTGTGTGTTTGACTGGGTTGGAAAAACTGGATGAGGTCCAGGCTGAGGCGCCGCCAGTGAGTCGGCGATGCGCGCGTATCTGGAGAGCAGGCGTCGTTGCCGGGGGCCGTCCAGCTTGGCTGTCACCCGTCGGAGCCGGCCGCCGTCGCTGCTGTGTCGAGGTGACGCGTCCGTGCAGCGATAGCGGTGATGGTGTTTGTTGCGTTTAGCCTCCTGAGCTGGGCCGAAAGTCTTGAATAGAATCCGAAAACGATGAAGATGATGAAAGACAAAACAGAAGGAAAACAAAACAGAGTGTTGACACAGGGGTCACCAATGTTCCAGAAGGTTGCGAAGTTCCAGAAGGTTGTTTTCAGAAGGTTGCGTGTTCAGATCACGTCGGGGTCACCAATGTAGTCGGAGGCGACGCAATGCTGTGATGTTAGGCATCGCGCCGCCTCGCTACACCAGTGAAACACAAGTACTTCCGTGGAAGTTTATTTGACGACTGATGGTACCCACACGCAAACACACACACACACACACACAGACCAACACGCCAGATGCCCGTGGCGGCGCCTGGCGGAAACGTCCGCAGACGCTTGCAGCCACGCCCAGTGGCGCGATGCTCCTGCAAGCCAGCAGAGCGTGAGCGATCTGGAGGGCGGAGAGAGTGCAGCCACGCGGCGTGTAGGCAGCGGTGCCTTGCTGATACACCGCGCTACATTATAATACGAAAATACATTGAAAATATAAGCACTTACTTATAAACAAAGCGACGCATGTTTATACGTGCATAAACAATGAATCACATGAGTTAACCATATAGTGATGGGCCAGGTATTGATACTCAAATTATATCGATGCCACTTTCCGATTCCGATACTCACGTATACCGATACCAACATCCCCCCCCCCCAGTTTACGCAAGTAAATTCACAAATCAACCACATAATCTTGTAAGTATGCCGGCTTTCGGCGGCGCCGCTGTGGCCGTTCCGCCGGTGACGTGGACGGTGTCTCTGGTGTGGCCGCGTCGTTATGTCCGTCTGGAACGTCGGGGCCGTCCTCCTGAGGCGTCATCGACTCCGCGTCTGGTGCCGGAGACATCGATATAGAGGGCGACTGTCGTGGTGGCTGTGCGCGCGGAAACTGTGGTGACGACGCACGGGTTGGAGCGTTCGGCGGGCGAAGCGTCCAGCATCAGTGATGTGTGCGATTCGGAATTTCCGGATCGGGACAGCGCAATCTGTTTATCTCCGGTCTGCTGACTTTTGGAGTCCTGCCGGCTGCACTCTTCCCGCTGACCTGTTGTGATGTCCGGAATGCCGTGCCGACCTATGGAAAGGTCCCGATGTGTCGCAAGAACTGGCGATTTCGTAGCGTAACCCTACCGGATCCGTCTACCTTCACCATGTACTGGTCATAAGGCAGGGTCTCGACGATCTTGCCGGACCGGTCCCAGTGGTTGCGGTGGCGCCCTGTCTGGTTCTGGATTATAACCCTGGAGCCGAGTACCAGGGGGCGCAGATATCGAGTACGCCGGTGGAGACTATCGAATTGCCTGGCAAACCTCACGTGTAGGGCGTCCTCTTGTTGTCGCCAGGTGTCCCGCCACACTGGGTGAACATTGTTTCAACTAAACACTTGTGTTCTTGGTGGAACAGGAAGCAGATCATTCGTGGGTCGTCCGAATGCGATATGTGATGGCGACATACCTGTCTCGGGATCGGGCGTGTTCCGATATTGCAGCAGCCCCGCTGCCACGGCCTCTGTTTGCACACAACCTTCGTTGTTCGTATTGGTCGATATCAGTCGTTCTATCGATTTAATCGCGACTTCTTCTCGTCCGTTGGATTGAGGGAAGTACGCGGAGGAAAGTCGATGATACATGCCCCACCTTGCCAGGAACTCCGTGGTGTCCTTAGCGGTGAACTCCGATCCGCCGTCGGTGCTTAGCTCTAGCGGTACGCCGAATGTGGTAAAATAATGGATGAGTGTCTTGATGGCACCTTTGGCACCGTCTGATGCTGTGACAATGTGCGGCCAGTCGCTGAAGCGATCAACTATCACGAGATATCCTGTGCCACGTATGGAAAAGAAGTCTGCTGCTATCGCTTGGAATGGCTGGTGTGGCATTTGAGACTGTATTGGGGGCATTCGTGACTGCGATGGAGCTATGCGCCAGCTTTGTTGACACTGGTTTCGCGTGCTCTCTATGTCCTTGGTGATACCTGGCCAAAATACGATCTGTTGCGCCCGACTGAACATCCGGTTGTTGCCCTGATGAGCAGCATGAAGAATCTGGAGCACTTTTTTGCGTAAAGCTTCAGGAAATATAGCGCGAGACCCGTGCATGATAACATCATCGACGACGGACAGGACGTCGCGGTGTTCCCAATAGGCTTGAAGGATTTCACGAAGATGATCGCGAGATGAAGGGAAACCCGACTGTATGATGGACATTAGCGTTCGCAGGTCGTCGCCTGCGGCCGTTGAAGTCTTAAGCCGCTCCCAGGTGACCGCACCAAGTTTGGCGGCCCCAGTCTTCACTGTCGCGATCACTTAAGGCTCAACGGTCCAGTCGTTGACGTCACGCGTTCGTAGGGCGCACGACGCGCTGACTTCGTCGGTGTTCTCGTCATCGCTGTCGGCTCTAGCGGGGTACCGCGATGTTGCGTCTGCGGCTGGTATTTCTTTGCCGGGTATATACACCACGCGAAATTTCCACATTAATGTTCGCTGTTTTAAGCGAAACAATCTCGGATTCTGGATATCGTCGAGTGCTCTGTCACTGAGTATTCTCACCAATGGTTTATGGTATGTTGCAATAACCAAGTCGTGACATCTCAGCGTGAAATATCGACTGTCCTCGAGGGCCCACGCGAAGGCCAACATTTCTCCTTCGACAGGGGCATATCTTGTCTCGGCCGAGCGCAGGAATCGAGACCCAGCTAGTGTGATGCGCCATCCGTCCGGACAACACCCTGTAGTGACAGATTCACAGTGACAGTGCTTCTGACGGAGCCAGTATCCGATGCCGGTCTTGGACCAGTCTGGATTTAGGCAAGATCGCCTTTTTGGGTCGAAAATTTCTACCCCCTTAGTTTTGGCCTCAATTATGTCTGCTTTGGATTTCTCGACTGCCTCGTCTAGTGTGGGCCCCCAATGGAACGCTGTCTTTGGGCTTAGGAGGGCTTTAAATGGTAGCATGAGCTCTTTGGTTCGTCCATAATGCGTCACCTGGTTAACCAAGCCAAACCACACCCTGACGTCGGTGATGTTGGTGGGCCGTGAAAACTTGGCAATGGCGTTGATATATTCTGGTAGCGGTTTTGCGCTATTGGCGGTAATTTTAAACCCGGCGAATTCAACCTCCTTTGACGAAAACTGTAGCTTATCGGGGTTTAGAATTATGCCGCATTTGCCAACTTTTTCCATGTACTCTATAACCCTCCACCAGTGTGTTTCCAGGTCGGCGTCCCACAACACGACTTCGTCAACGCATTTGGACTTTTTTAGTATACCGGCGATGATTGGGTCATACCTTTCGGTATAGGCATCCTGAGATGAGAGGAACCCCATAGGCGCTCTCTTGTACCGGAAACGGCCTTGCTCCGTGATACAAGTCGTTTTATGGCGATCCTCTGGCGCAATCTCGATTGAGTGGAAGCCGTTCGACGCATCGGTTACAGTTTTGAATACCTCTGGCGGTACTGCTCTAGCCTGCTTCGCAGGGGGTACTGTATGATGTGTTTCTCTTACACTGTGTTTGTTTAGAGGCTGAAGGTCGATCATGCGCCTGGGTGTGCCGTCACTTTTCGATGTCACCACCATGTTGTGCAGCCATGTGAGAGGGGTGCTGGGAGGCACCTTCTCGATCACATCCTACGCTACGTCGTTCTCAAGTTGTTCGGCCACAGCCTCCTGCCAGTGCACCGGTATGTTCGGTGGACGACGAGTGACCGTGGGCTCTACACTTGGGTCAACCCTGATTACCATGGGTGGGCCTTTCATAGATGGCAACGGTTGATGAGGACACGTATTAAGTGTGGAGGACGCGTATCTCGACCTGAGCCACGATTCCATTCGTTCTCTCGTGTGCATAGATGGATGGAACGGAAGTTGTCGAGGACGACCTGGAGGCGCGGTTCGCGCTGGACATCCGCATGGTGCTGTGGCTGTGGATATTGGAGCGGTCGACTGTGTCGTTGTGACTCCCGCGATCGATGCTCCAACCTTTGGGAAGTCCGAACCGACTATGCCGAGATCGATCATTGCTGAACTGCTCAAATAGAAACGGTCTGTGGAATTCGTGACATACGCTATGACTGACGTCTGAAATTGCCTGTTCTGATCGTCTTTGCCGGAAAGCTTTAGACAAATTGCCCCGACGATGTGGATATCGGCGCTTTTCGCGGCTATAATGCGCTTCGTCACTTGACTAAGAATTTAGCCGCGTCTTCCTGATTTGGCGAAGCGCATGCGGCTGGTGAGCGCTGAGAGGCCTGACGTTTGTAATCACTTGCTGCTACTCCCGCGCTTTCAGTCATCATTGTCCTGTTGGCGATTTCTTTTACATCGATGATGTTGTAGCGGGCCACGTTGGCTGCATTGTCGTCATTTTATGCTAGGTTTGTATATACGTGTTATTGTCAATTTATTATTTGTCATTTTAATCATGTTTCCGGTAGAGAGTAACCGTGTGTATTTCTCCTCTCGCTCTCCCACACACACCATGTTTGTCCGTGCACCTCACACCCTTCTGCTCTCACACTCTACTTCATTCGCAGTGCCTGTATCTCCGTGCCCACTGTACCGTTATTCGCTCTGTGTGCATACACCCTATCAGTCCTGCTCACGGGCCTGCTCTCTCGCAGTTGTTATTGTCACGAGGGCCGTGCAAACAACACCCAGGTACAGTGGACACACGGCTGAGAGCAGTCGTCCCTAGTCGTTGGTGTGAGTACCTACGCGGCGCAGCGTATCCCTCGGCTCTGTGCACTTTGTTGGTGTAAATAGGCACGGCATGTAAATATATACATTATATGGCGGTCTTCATGAATGACGGACTAGGCGATTGCATATGCGCCCGTAAAGCGCTACATTGGTGACCCCGACGTGATCGTCGCATCTGTACCCGTCGCCGCCATGTCTGCAGCCTACATCACAAAAGCCGCAAGCACGGCTCCAATGAGCATGCCGATGGCATCTGTCCGCCTGCCGCCATTCTCCGCCGTAGAAACGGAGCTCTGGCTAACGCAGGTCGAATTCGCCATAGATGTGTCCGGCGTAGAGGACGACCGCAACCGCCTGAAACTCCTGGTGGCCAACATACATTTTTCACTGGCAACACAGGTGAGAGACGTTATCATGTGTCCCACGGCGACCTTTGCCGACTTGTGCGCTGCCTTAAGGTCCCGTCTTGCCACACAATCGTCGCAACCGGAAGCGCTTAAGGCCGACCCATTTGTCGCCGCTTCTGCTCAGCAGCCAGCGAGCTCATGGTCAGCGAGCGTCGTCGCCTCTGCCAAGATGCCGTCGCGACCGCCTAACACGCCTGACACCAGCTTTGCAGCCAACGACAAACTTCTAAGTGAATTGGTGGCATTAATAGGCAGCCTCATCAAAGAGCTACAGCTGTATAGAGCCGTTGACCATCAAACTGGTCACAGCGAGCTTCAGCTGTCCGAGCCTCGGCGCCCATCTCACAACATGCCTCACTCACGCTCGCGCAAACGTCGATCGGCCGATGCAGCACGCTCAAACACCAGCAGCGGCAACTCAACCGTGTGCTGGTATCACCGCTGTTTCGGCAATAACTCCAAGCGGTGCAATGACCAGTGCAGCTGGCCTTCCACGCAGCAGTCACGGGCTGACGACCGTCCACAGCCATTACAGCCGCTGCAAAAGCCGAAGCCCCGCCAGAGGACGTACGTTCAGGCATTGCAGAGCAACGACGGCCTCGTCAAACAGATGGCACCGCGACAGTCTCGCCGAAAAAGCCACCAGCCACGCGGCCTAGATACGTGCCGCGACGTTTTTGTCCTGCACGGAAAGCGTCACTCACCACTTGATTGCTGCTTCAAGCCCGCAGTAGCAAAGCAGAGCGACACCACAGCGCTGCGGCATAAACCATCTGTGCCTCGCACATTACAACCTTCCGGTACGCCTTACCGAGGACCTAAGCCGCTCCTGCGAATCAACAAGGCAATCCGACAACAACACGGCTCCAAACAACAGCCACGACAGCCCAGCGAATGTACTTTGGCATCACGGAACCCTCAGCCGACCGTCGCCACTGCAGCACCGCGGTCCATCGTCCGCTCACGTTCACCGCGACCGCTTGCACGCTACGCTCCTATTCGTCGAGTTTCATTCTCATTACACTCTGACAGGGGGGTAGTGTAGCGGGCCACGTTGGCTGCATTGTCGTCATTTTATGCTAGGTTTGTATATACGTGTTATTGTCAATTTATTATTTGTCATTTTAATCATGTTTCCGGTAGAGAGTAACCGTGTGTATTTCTCCTCTCGCTCTCCCACACACACCATGTTTGTCCGTGCACCTCACACCCTTCTGCTCTCACACTCTACTTCATTCGCAGTGCCTGTATCTCCGTACCCACTGTACCGTTATTCGCTCTGTGTGCACACACCCTATCAGTCCTGCTCACGGGCCTGCTCTCTCGCAGTTGTTATTGTCACGAGGGCCGTGCAAACAACACCCAGGTACAGTGGACACACGGCTGAGAGCAGTCGTCCCTAGTCGTTGGTGTGAGTACCTACGCGGCGCAGCGTATCCCTTGGCTCTGTGCACTTTGTTGGTGTAAATAGGCACGGCATGTAAATATATACATTATATGGCGGTCTTCATGAATGACGGACTAGGCGATTGCATATGCGCCCGTAAAGCGCTACAATGTCAATCACCTCGTTCAGCGACACATCGTCGACGGTTGCCGTGCTTAGTACATCTTTTTTTATCTCTTCGTCGGCGAGGCCGTTCATCAGCACCAGTTATATTATTTCCTCGGTGTAGTCAACTTCCGAGAAATCGCTGCATTTTGGCATGGAGCATGATGATGACTTGTGCCACTGACATACACCGGCCATGCCTCGGAGGCGCGCGACGTACTGCCGAACCGGTTCCGCGGCATCTAGACTCGACTGGATTAGCTGCGTCCGTCTCACACTGAGTGCTACGGTCACCACGGCCAAGCGTTTCATGTATGACAGTATTCCTGCCTCAGTTTTGGTGGCGATATTCGGGTCCTCCATGAACAGAGTCGCCTCTAGCTCTGGCTTGCAGCAAGCGATGAGTTGGGCTGCTGGTTGGTGTAAGGTCAGTGTCGGCCGGTTAATACGCGGAGGCTCCTAGCGTGCTTCCTCAGATGCATCATGTACATTTCGTTGGTGCAACTGCATAAGAGCCACACATGTAGCGATGCGGTCGGCCGACTTCACCTCGTTGCAACCGCTTGCCTCGCATTTGAGTGTGATCGGCATTTTGCAGATAGCGGGTGCGACTTGCGTTTCCTAAGTAGCAATAACTGATATCATGATCAAAAGACCTTCTAGTAGTAGAGTTCAACACTTTGTGACATGTGACGTCACACTCCCCCCTTGCCCCCCTATGACGTCACCCCCTCTGACGTCACTCTTAACCTAACTTTTTTTCTCTTTTTTATTTTTTTTTATTTTTTAATATTTTTTTATTTATTTATTTTTTCCCATTATATACCTAACCTAATTTTTTCTGTATTATATACCTAACCTAACTTTTTTCTGTATTATATACCTAACCTAACTTTTTTCTTCATTATATACCTAACCTAACTTTTTTCTTTATTATATACCTAACCTAACTTTTTTCTTTATTCTATACCTAACCCGACCTATCCCGACCCAACCCAACTTTTATTTTTATTTCTTATATTTATTTTTTATTCTATGCCCAACCTAACTTTTTTCCTTCATTTCTACTTTATGTCACGATACTCATTATATTGGGATCGCCAAGTCGATGTTTGGCAGAGACGAGAATATAATAATTTTCAATCATACTTGAAATATATATAAAAAACGGTTTGACTAAATCGGTCGCAAAGACAATGCACAATATGACGATGAATCACTCGCCACGTTTATATAAAGTGTCTGGTTTATGTCAAATACCGCGGTAAGGTAATCGGATTAAAATGCCAGATGAATTCATTGGCGTCAAGCCAAGGATGAATATTTTGAATATATTTACCTGATACACAGGTATGGGATTAGAACATTTGCCGGTAACAAAGACCAAGTTTACACACAATTTATGTAAATTTAGCCGAGACGAATGCCTGTGAATCACTAGCTGCGTATATATAACGTGTCTGGTGTATGTCAAACACTGGCTAAATCGGATTAAAACACTATTCGACTGTGTCGGAATTGATACAAAAATGGCTTGCAACGAAATGATCTATATGTATTTTCACTTGATACACAACTATGACAAATATACAAGTGGAAATCTCGTAGAATCATATTGACGACACGATTCAACGAACGCATCGTGAACACAAATGTTTGTTGATTTGTCTATCAATTTTGATGATGTAAATCATATCGTGTGTCTCATACACAATTTCCAGTTCAGCCGAACTGGGTTAGGTATAGAATAAAGAAAAAAGTTAGGTTAGGTATATAATAAAGAAAAAAGTTAGGTTAGGCATGGAATACAGAAAAAAGTTAGGTTAGGTATATAATACAGAAAAAAGTTGGGTTAGGTATATAATGGAAAAAAAAATATAAAAAAATAAAAAAGAGAAAAAAAGTTAGGTTAAGTTAGGTTAAGAGTGACGTCAGAGGGGGTGACGTCATAGGGGGGCAAGGGGGTAGTGTGACGTCATATGTCACAAAGTGTTGAACTCTACTACTATGACATGATGGTATCAACCAGGAACCCATCGAACGAAGGTCGAAATGACGGAAAAAAAGACAATGAAATAGATCCTGCTGGTTCGTACGTGGTCATTTGACCAAATAATGTTTTCTCTTTTCGAAAAATGGGACCCTTTTAGCCTTGTGCTCAACTGAAGTGTTTCTTTGGTGAGCACAGGTTCGAATGTGAGACACCCTTTGATGGATCTTTGATTGTGAAAACTGTTAATGCGTAACAAACCAAGAGATTTCTTCGGTTAGACTAATTGTGGCGTTGTTGTCGAGTGGCGTGCGGTGTGACGTCATAGCGGTTCACATGAGCCTAGTGCCGGAGGCTTGTATCAGCTGGCGTGTGTGAAGCTGGCTTTGCGAGCGGTCGAGCGTCATTCGGTTGGTGACCTGTGCGTTATAAGCATCTGCTACCGATGTGGCGGCGACCATCTGGTCCGCGAGTGCCCGGGAGCGCAATGCTACCGGTGTGGCAAGCACGGGCATTTCGCTCGTGATTGCGAGGAGACGGCGTCGACGTCGACGTCACGCCGCTCGCGAGCTCGGACGAGCTCGCATTTTCACGCGGAGGGCGCAGCACGGGCGCAGCGTCCTCCGACATGGAAGTCGACCGCAATTAAGCGGCGGCCCCTGTAAAGGGGCGACGGTGAGTCCCTGCTCTGCGCGTGGACTCATCAGCGGAGCACATTTGGTGCGTCGGGCCGGCCGGGCGATTCGAGGGACGGCCGGTGTAGTGACTTCGCGTCGTATGCCGGTCGTTGAAGCTGTTCTCAACGTTCGTTGCTCCCGGTGTCTGGTTGACACGGGAAGTGAGTGCACAATTGTTAGTGCACGGGTGGTGGCGTGTTCACTTCCCCGTCGGGGACGACCGTTGATTACAGCGGATGGTAGGACTTCTCATGAGACGAAGTCCTGTGACGTAGTAATAGGGCTGCAGGGACACTGTTTTAGAGTTCCCGGGCTCGTAGTTAAGGGATTAGAAAACCTTGGGGTGGAGTGCCTCCTGGGCAACGATGTTATCGACCATATGGGAGGCGTGACAGTGAAGAGGGGTGTTGACTCTAAATACACCGTTGAGTGGGGGAAACCTTACCCCGAGGGGTGCTGTCGTGCACCGGCGCGTAAGAGTGTGTCTAATAAATCGACGAAGTGTGTGAGGTTTATGTTGGCAGGTTCCACGGATAGTCCGCAGCCGCTGGAAGTTGTCGACAAGGACTTCGTAGCGTCATTCGCTGAGGGCCGATGGACGGTGAGCTGGCGGTGGTCTGACAAAGAGCCGGACCAGCTACAGAACAGCGTGGCGGAGTACAGATGTACGAGAGCTCCCGGAGTGAGCGAGAGGTACAATGCCGAGATCCGGAGCTGGATCGAGAAAGGCTGGTTAATCACATGGCACGGCCCAGTAAAGGGGATCATCCCGCTGTTGGCCGTCGTACAGCCGACGAAAGACAAAGTTCGTCCTGTTATGGATTACCGTGAGCTGAACGGCTTTGTCGATTGTCACACAGGAGATGACGGTGTGTCAGTGTGTGCTGACAAGATCAGAGAGTGGAGGCAATGGCAGGGGGAGATCAAGGTAGTTGATCTCAAGTCGGCGTACCTGCAGATTCACGTGAGCCGAGATCTGTGGAAGTATCAGGTCGTGAGGTATAATGGTGTGCATTATGCGTTGACGCGGCTGGGCTTCGGCCTGTCATGTGCACCAAGAATACGAGGAGACGTCGACCGCCGGCATGGTTAAACGAGTACGTGTGTCTATCCGATGATGAAGTTTAACCGTGCGTGTTTGCAAGCGTGTTTGTTGTGAGCTTTCAGGTGAAAAGCTGGGGGAGATGTGGCGTTGTTGTCGAGTGGCGCGCGGTGTGACGTCATAGCGGTTCACTTGAGCCTAGTGCCGGAGGCGTGTATCAGCTGGCGTGTGTGAAGCTGGCTTTGCGAGCGGTCGAGCGTCATTCGGTTGGTGGCCTGTGCATTATAAGCATCGTTGCCGTGTGTTAGAGATATTTCTGCTCGAGTGGACGAATTCTCGTCGTGTGCGCGGGTTACCTGCGCGAAGGTGAGAGGGCTTTGCCCCGTTGTTTTCTCCGCTTGATTACACTAATTTTGTCAGCAGCCTGTAACAGTTGAATTGGACGGTAAACGAAATAAGAGCAAAGGGATTACGCCCCTGAACTGCGCGACCTATCCGAAACAGACATACTCAATGGTCTGGAGGACGAAGGAGTCACTGAAGTCAATCGAATAACAAGTTTCCGGAATGGTGTACGAAACCACACCAGCTTGCTGATTCTGACATTTAATCGTGCTGCTCGCCCCGAGCGTATCTATGCTGGGTATATTCGTTACGAAGTGCCTGTGCTTGTGCCGGGCCCTCTGCGCTGTTTTAAGCGTCAATCGTTGATCAAATCGTTCTCAAATCGTTGATCAAATCGTTGTCAAATCTTTGGAACCAGGAATTGTCGCAGTGAGGCCAAATGCCCCCATTGCGGCAAAAATGACCATGGCGAGCAACCTTGTGCCGAAGAGCAGCCCTGTCTTCACTGTGGCAGCGACTCACACTCGAGCGACTTACGTAGCTGCCCTGTGTGGCAGCGCGAGAAAGAAATCTGTCACATACAGGCTGTCCAGGGAGTTTCATTCAAGGACGCACGCAAAGTGTACGCAAAGTGTACGCAAAGTGTCTGAAACACAATCGACACTTCCAAAAAGATCTTACGCGTCAACAGTTGGTACACTCGACAAAGTGTCACTGTCAAACGCAGAAACACAAATAGATACGATTGCAGAACTTCCACCACTGAAAAAACCGACCCAAAAAGATAACTCACAAACTCAAACTCTCACAATCCATAGAGAGGTTCCTCAGCCGAAGGAATGACAGCAGGACAAGCAGATAAAAACCTCAACAAAAACATATGATGAATGCAATGCCGAAAAAGCACAAACCTTTCAAAACATGGCACATACCTAACCACGTTCGCACAAACATGTCTCACGAAATCTAGATCATGGTTACAGTAAACCAGACCACCGAAAACAACAACTGCACACACACACACACACACACACACACACACACACACACACACACACACACACACACACACACACACACACACACACACACACACACATGACGTATACCCTCGGAGGTACTGTACTTAATGAAGTGGACAAACAAAAAGACCTCGGTGTCATGGTGCAAAGAGATTTGTCCCCTGAGGCCCACATTGATGATATCTGCGCCAAAACGTACTCCTTGCTGACCATAATAAAACACGTCTTCAACTTTATAGATGCTGAAATAATGCGGAAGCTGATAGTGTCAGTTATTAGGCCCAAACTTGAATATGCCGCAGTGGTTTGGTGTCCCCACGAAAAGCGTCTGGTAAAAAAAGTTGAAAAGATGCAAAGACTGGCCACCAGGCTTGTACCAGAGCTGAAAAGCTTCAGTTATGAGTACAGGCTAAATGCGTTGAAATTACCGACGTTGGAAGACAGGAGGACACGGGGTGATCTCATTCATATTTTCAGGAACATGACAGAAACCACAGCTCAGCAGGAAATTGGACTGATAAAGCAGGATGAAGGAAGGAGACACGGCAATAAGCTGAGAAAACCTCGGTGCAAAAAAGACATAAAGAAATAGTTTTCCATTCAGGCGAATTGACGTTTGGAATAAATTCACAAGACTATCGTAAGGGCCAAAACTATAGGAGAGTTCAAACATAAATTGGATATTCAGTGGGAAAGAGACAGGACAGTCCGAGCGTAAGCTCATTTCCTGTACCACAACTAGGTAAGCACAACTAGGTAAGCACACACACACACACACACACACACCAGAAACGATAATAGACATCATCACGTCTGTAGGGAGTGAATATGATAGTACAGTTCAGTTCAGTATGATAGTACATACAGTTCAGTCTTGTTCTTGAGCTCGCCGTGTGTGGCTGTATTTTCGTTCGCTCCGTTGTGTTATCTGTGTGCCGATCTCGGAGTCTTTCTGCCCATTTTTCTATGTCTACTCCACCCTCTGCAGCCAGCGAGTGTGCGTGTAAGTGTGGTGAGCCGGTGGGGGATGCGTCTGTCATCAAGTGCGAGGGATGCGCCGGCATGTTTCACGTGTCGTGCGTCGCGCTGACCATCCTTGCGTATAACGCTATACGCAGGTACAAGCTCTTCTGGCTGTGCGAAGAGTGCAAAGACGAGTACCGCGCGTCCCGTCGCCCCTCACTCACCGTGGAGAGAGTGTGTGCGGTGATCGACAGTCGACTGGAGACATTCCGCGCCTCTGTCCTTCGTGAAGCCAAGCCCGCCGACACCTGTGCGCCCTCAACCTCTGTCTCAGAGCGCGACCAGCCTTTCACTCATCCATTCGCCCTAGTGCTGAAGAGTAAAGGAGCGGAGCCGGTGAAGGCAGAGCGCGTGCTGTCGGCCCTTCGCACTGTACCGGTGGCCAAGTATCGCCCAACAAAATCTGGCGGTATGGTGCTGCACTGCTCCACTGAAGCCTCAGCTAACATGGCAGCCAAGTCTCTGAACGAGCACTTGGCTGAAGAACTGCATGTGGCTGTCACAGGCAATTCTGCCTCTCGTCTGCCGCGAATCACTGTGGCAAACATTCAACAAATGTCACCTGAGGAAGTCATCAGCTCTTTGCGGCTGAAAAACTCTCATCTCGCCAACATCCCAGCGTCACAGATGAAACTGTTGTTCCTGACGAAGCCAAAAGACGGCCGCACCAATGCCGTACTCGTAGTGTCTGCGGAGGTCCGCCAACTGATTCGTGTCGCTGGCAACAGAGTGTTTGTCGGGTTGTGCAGCTGCCCGGTCTACGATCGATACTGGGTGACTCGATGCTGGAAGTGCTCGGGTCTGGGCCACAAATCTGATCGCTGCCCATCAGCTACAGCAATTTGCGGTCACTGCGCTGGTGCCCACCTGTCGTCAGCCTGCCCTGACAAGAACAAGTCAAAGTGCTCAAACTGCTGCCGTCATGGTAAACCTTCGGACCACTCTTCGTTTTCATCCTCCTGTTCCTCGTTCATTGCTGTGCAAAATTCTCTCCGCCAACGCACTATTGTGTCTTCCTCACACTGTTCTGAATTGTCTCCTGTCAACGCTTCTTCCTGACAACCCAAGTCTGACTCTTCTCTTCCTAAAATGCATGTTTCTGACTCTACAGCTACTGCTCAATCTTGTCATTCCTCACATCTGGTTTCCCTCGTATCCAAAAATTCTGCTATTAACAATCTTACCCAATCTGCTCATATATCTCCCTTAGCCGTCACTAATTGTATTTCCTCCTTGGTTGGCCTGCTCAATATTCGGTCTGTACGTAATAAAGCTAATTTTGTTTCTAATGTCATTCTCTATCACAACTTCTCACTCTCTTTTCTCACCGAGACCTGGCTTTTTGACAGCGACGTTTCATCGTTTTCCGCCCAACTTCCACTTTCATTTAACTTCTTGCATGTATCTCGCGATCTCACATCTTCTCAAAAATCTTGCGGTGGTGGTGTTGGTGCTGTTTATCACTGTTCTTTATCTTTATCACTTTTATCTACTCTACAATTTCCTTGTAGTTCCTTTGAATACGCTGCATTCTCGCTTTCTTTTCCTTCACACCCTAAATTAGGTATTCTATTGTTATATCGACACGATCACACTGGCACATCCTCAGTATTTCTATCTGAATTTGATACACTCCTATCTTTCTTCTCAGATACATTCTCCCATAATTTCATTGTTCTAGGCGATTTTAATTTCTGGATTGACTCACCATCTCATGCGCATGTTTCTGATTTTCTAACTCTGCTCAATTCTTGGGATCTTTCCGTTATGAACAGTGGTGCTACTCACCTATCCGGTCATACCCTCGACCTTGTGATCTGTACGCACTCCTCCAGACTGTCTCTCCTCGATACATTCACTTACCCCCCTGATTCTCTCATATCTGATCATAGCCTCATCACATTTTGTGTTTCTCTTCCTTCACCTTCTAAGCCTTATTCCGCTTCACTGATGCTTCGTGATTACAAAAAATTTGATGCTTTATTATTTTGTCGTTTGGTTACCTCTCTTCTGAATCCGTCAAACTATTTGTTCCTCCCACCACTCCTACTCCCCAAGTTTATATCCGACTCTCTCTCCCTCATCAATGATCAGATCTTCCCTTTGCGCTTACATCACTTTCGCTCAATATCTCCTCCTCCTCCCTGGTGGTCGTCCGATCTATCCCGCTTGCGTTCAGAATGCAGAGCCCGTGAGCGTTCTTGGCGGCGCTTTCGCTCTTCTTCATCATGGTTCTCTATATGTAGTGCCCGCAAATCTTTTTTCTCTATGGTTGCTTTGTCAAAATCTAATTTCTATCGTTCACAATTACGCCAACTCCAATTATCTCGCTCACGATGGATGACTCTGAAATCTATTTCTGGTCGCTCTTCTAAGTCATCTTGCTCAATATCTGCCAGTGAATTCGCCTCATTTTTATCTTGTAAAATTGCATCCTTGCAATCCAAATTACCCACTAGCACTTTTCCTCTCCAATTTCCTCCTTGCCTTAGCACTGTTTCCTCTTTTTCCTCGATTGCTCCGTCTACCACAGCACGTTTTCTTACCAAACTTCAGAGGTCTAAATGTCCCACTGACCCCATACAATTTTCTGCTCTCTCTGATGCTATTATACTCCTTACTCCACTTTTCACATATATGGTTAACTCTTCTTTCCTTCACGGTTCATTCTTAGCTTCCAAACACGCCACTATACTGCCGATTCTCAAAAAATCCAATCTTGATACCTCTCTGCCATGCAACTATCGTCCAATTTCTATTCTATCTCTGTCCTCCAAGCTTCTAGAATCTGCCATCCTTGTTCAATTACGGCCTATCATCTTGCCTGTTCTCGATCCCTGCCAATCTTGTTTTGTATCTCAGCACTCTACCGAAACACTTCTTCTCTGCCTCTCCAATGATCTATTCTCTAATTTTTCATTTGGAAATTCCGTGCTTCTGATTTCCTTAGATTTTTCTGCTGCCTTCGATCTAGTCGACCACGAAATCTTATGCTGCGATCTTGCTCATCTAGGCCTCACATCTACTGCACATTCTCTTCTTACCTCATATCTAAATGATCGTTCCTATGCTGTTCGCAGTAATGCGGCTTTATCGTGCGACTTTCCTCTCACTTCTGGGGTTCCACAAGGCTCACTTATTGGTCCTTTACCTTTCAACTTATACGTATCATCCCTTTGTCCTATTCTCCGCAGCTATCCAGTTATATTTCACGTATACGCTGACGACATCCAAATTTATTTTCCTCTTTCTCCTCATTCTTCAAATTTGGTCTCTATGCTGCTCACCCAGATTTCTTCTTGGGCTGCTTCACGTAAACTTGTTCTCAACCCTGACAAAACAGAATATCTAGTCTTTCACCCTCCTCGAATTTATCCTCACTCTATCAACCTTCCGCTAGCCAATCAAATGCGCAATTTGGGTGTCTTGTTCGATCCTAACCTTTCTTTCTCGACTCATTTTTCTCAGCTTATCCGCTCGTGCCGCTTTTTACTCCGACAATTTTACCTTATTCGTTCGTCGATTGATGTCTCATCCGCTAGTCTTCTGGTAAACTCCTATATCTTTTCTAAGATCGACTATTGCAACTCGCTCTTCTTCCATCTTCCCTTGAAATCTATCGGCCAACTCCAAGCAGTGATCAACCTTGCTTGTCGGTTTGTACTGAGGCTTCCTCCGCGAACTCCCACCTCGGTGCATATCCGGTATGGTATGTTGTCTGGTCTATGTTGTCTGGTCTTCAAACTTATCCACTCTCCCTCTTCTCCTTCATATCTCCGTTCCCTATTGACTCTCAATAATCGCACTTCTTGTCGCATTCCTGTGCCATTAGTCTGTCCTCCTGCTCTTAATCAATCCTCTTGGTCATCCAAATCTTTTCATTTCTCTGCTCCTCGTATCTATAACTCGCTTCCATCTTACCTTCACCACAAGTCTTCATTCCGATCCTTTTCTGCTGATCTTCATAAATATCTGCTCACTCGTTCTCTTGATGACTAAATGTATGATTTGTCTCTGGTTATATGTGTGTTGCTTGTGCTGATCGTCGTATGTTGTACACTCGTTGTTCTTGCTTGATATTTGTCTTTTTACTCACTGTGAATTATCTGTTTTCGTTGCTGCGTCCCGTTTTTGCATCTCTTGCATTCGTCGTTGTCTGGTCAGGCTTCGCCCTGCTACTGGTAACCGTGTAATTCCAGTACAACCAGATTTATGGTCGAGTCGTCGGCGACTAAACCGGCTCCCCCACTGTTCTGCAGTGAGGAGGGTGGCTAGACACCCGACAGGAAAAAAACAAAACCTGTTGCAAGGGCGGATGAGCTATCTGATAGCCAACGGCCATCTAGCATGTTCCAGTTTGCAAACGTGTTTTCATTTTTTTATTTGTGCCTACTCCCTGCTCGCTGTGATGTTCCTGTCGGTTGTCTTTTTCGCGCCTGTGTATAAATATGTGCGCTATATTAAATATATGTTGTTGTTGTTGTTGTTGCTGTACATAACCTGGAGATACATTTTTAAACATTCTCCTCTTTTTAAATAGTTTTACATCGTATTTTTTTGTCATAAATACCAAATATATTATGACCTTACTACAATGGAACTGTAGAGGACTGGTATCCAAATGGAATGAGGTGAAATGTTTTCTGTCCACAGTTTCACCGAGAATCATAGCCTCACAGGAAACATGGCTCAAACCGTCTGATTGTTTCAACCTCAGTATGACAGGGTTCACATTGTACCGCGGCGATGGCAGCGTCGACGGACGGCGTAGAGGTGGTGTCGCCCTCTATATAGCCACCGCCATACCTCAAACTCCAGTCCAAGGCTTTAACTCAAACTGTGATATACAAGAAGGGATATTTACAGTCAGTTTTAATAATGGCCGTATAGATATTACCAGTGTTTACTATCCTCCACAAATCACAGTTCCACGGCTTCGAGATCATTTGAGTTGTCTTATTTCCACGCTGAGAAATAAAGTCATAATTCTAGGGGATTTTAATGCTCATCACTTCCTATGGGGTGATGACAAGTTAGACAACAAAGGAACAATGCTGGAAGATTTAATAACTAACAACAGTTTGGTGCTTTCAAACGATGGTAGTCCAACACACTACAATGTATTCATGAATAAACACTCAGCCATTGACCTGACATTGTGTTCTCCAAACATAGCAGGACTATTCAACTGGTCAACTCACCAAGATGTTCGAGAGTCGGATCACTACCCCATAATTTTATCAACTTTTTATACATCATCCGCAATCTGGGTCCCCTCATGGAGACTGAAAAGAGCGAATTGGGATTTGTTTACCTCAAAGTGTCATATCGACGCTCCTGATGACAACCAAGCAGTGGACGCTAGTCTCCACCAGCTCAGCACAACTCTGTATCAGGCAGCAGAGATCGCTGTGCCTATAAGCAGAGGGTCTCCAAAGAAAATCTCCGTTCCCTGGTTCAACAATGATTGCCGAAACGCCATAGCCAGGAGAAAGAGAGCCTTGCGAATGTACCAAAGGCAAAACACATTTCAGTGTCTAATTAACCTGCGCAGAGAGCGAGCTAATACCAGAAAAATAATTCGCACGGCAAAACGAAATGCCTGGTGTAGTTTTTTGTGTAGCATCACACCCCTTAGTTCCACCTCATACATATGGGGAACTATTAGGAAATTCAAGGGTAAATCTTCTTCAACTCCAATACTAATTTTTCTGTAGATGGTAGCGAGGTGTCGGATACCCGGGAAATTCTAGACACACTAGCACAGCAATTCCGAGACATAAACCTATCACATACATAAACAGGGGAACACAGAAATATTCACGCGGATACATTACCGTTCAGTGCTTTTGAAACATCACAAGAACATATTTACAACAAAGTATTCACCTCAGATGAACTTAGTAGTGCAATAATTTCCTCCGGACACACTGCAGTCGGACCAGATCATATACATTATCATATACCTTCATGTTTTGACTTCATCTTATCATTTTATAATTATATATGGCTGAGAGGGTTTTTTCCAGAAGCTTGGCCACAAAGCACAGTGATACCTATCCTGAAGCCTGGAAAACGGCGAAACGATCCAAGTTCATATCGTCCCATCACTCTTTCGAGCTGTCTTGGTAAGGTGATGGAGAGAATGGTAGCCAAACGGTTTTCTTATGTCCTGGAAAATGAACAGGCCCTGGATCCCTACCAGTGTGGATTCCGACAAAAACGATCGCCACTTGAACATATGGTAAGGCTGGATACGGTGATTCGCCAAGGCTTCGCCAGAAAGCAGGCAACGATAGTCATATTTTTAGATTTGAGGAAGGCCTATGACTCCGTAACACCAGAGTTTTTAACGTACAACATTTTTAACCTAGGTTTGAAAGGAAGTCTACCCAAGTTTTTAAATAATTTTATATCTGGGGGGACACTTGTGGCGAGTTAGAATAAACTACCCGAGATGTTGCCACAAAGACAGTCAGAGCACAAGTAACATGTATTGACCCGTATGTGAATTAGTGACCTAGGACCACGTCAGCAAGGGTTGGCACATGATCATGCCACGTCACATATGTTAAATACCCAATAAAGTTGACTGAGAAAATACTTATATCATCAAAACAATAAATACACATTAATTTAATTCATTCATTTCAATTTATACTTTCAACAAATAAACCAAAGATGACCTCACCGATGCGACCAGGCAAAACAAGACAAAATAAGATACATATGAGACATATGCTGCTCATATGCGCACATTATTATGACGTCACATTACTTGATATTAAAATACAAACAATATGACATCATAACAGTTATACAATATTGACATATTAAAATATGCATAATTCATAAATAATATACAAGTGTGTCCCCCACATCACTCCCCCCGCCAGAGCGGAGCTTCCAGTGAAACACACCTGATCAACACAGCAAAATATGCACAATAACATTGCAAGAGAGCACTCAATCGCTGGAACAATATCTTGTACGCAAGGTTTATCGGTATCTGCATAAGCAGGCGCATACATTTCCCAGTGTATACAAGCCAAATCAGTACGCACACAGGCACACATGTATACCGTGCACTATGCTTGTATACACATGCTGAAATACACATTCACACCTCCCTACATATATATATATATATATATATATATATATATATATATATATATATATATATATATACATACATACTCGTTTAAACCACACACATACACAAGGCATACGAAACTAAACGATAACGTTACACAAGTATCCGAAAAATGCACCTAGGTGTACACCTAAGAGGTATACATAGTATACATAAATATGTACACGTACATCGATCCAACACTTACATGATTATATTCAAATTACGTTGAGATAACATTGCTATGTAAGAACAGAGAAATGCACTAATAAGAACCTGGGTCGCATCGGGAGTTGAATACAACAAAGGCAAGAAGACACCATGACAATTTCAAAAGTATACGTACTCGGCGGCAGGCTTAAAATGAACACTGCGGCCCGAACAGGTTGTCACCGGCGACGGAGCGGAACGGGGCGCCACGGTCGGTGTTGCAGCCGTGTACGACTCTGATGATGTGACTGCTGTGCGCAACGAACGAGGTGCAGGAGTCGGTTTATTTTTGACGTCAGGAACTGCTGCACGATACGGAGGAACAGGACAATCCACAGGCGACTCCCGCACGACGGCCGGCTTGAGGCGGTCGATTGAAACCACCTGGGTATCCCCAGACGGCAGTTCAACTGTGAATGTTTTCTCAAGTCGCTCCAGCACCTTACGCGAGCCGACATACGGCGCTTCCAGTGGCCTTCTGACTCGGTCGACTCGAATCCAAACATGGGAACACTCCATCAGCGATCGCGGAATGTACGACGTGGTCTTCGCGTGACATGAGCCTTCCGAAAGATTGGATAAATCCACTTCGCGCATATGGCGAGCGAGCTTGCGGATGAAGTCAGGAGAACATGATGACTCCAGGTTGTCTGTCGCCACTACACGTGGGTGTATCAGCTCGCTGACAGTCACTGCTGTGAAAGGCGACGCACCCGACTGGTTGGGCATACACCTTAGTCACAGCAGCACCACTGGAAGTGCCTTGAGCCACTCCTCTTTACGCGCGATGATTGCCGTCTCAAGTGTCCGGTGAACACGTTCGATGGCACCATTGCATTGAGGGTGGTACGACGTGGTGCGTAGTCTGTGGATGCCAATATAATTCGCAAGGTGTTTAAATAGCTCCGACTCAAACTGCGCTCCTCTGTCTGTGACCACGTACAAGGGTACACCAAAGCGCGACACCCAGGTGTCAAGAAATGTGGTGGCCACAGAGGCAGCGGTGAATTCGTGTAGCGGAGATGCTTCCACCCATCGTGTTGTTTTATCAATGCAGGTCAAAAGATATGCAAATGATGATGGTTATTGTTGTCCGTGTTGCTTGACCGGCGGCAGATGGCCAACAATATCAATATGGACCGTCGTGAATCGTGCCGATGGTATATTCAAGGGCGTGACAGGCGATTTTGCATGACGGTGCACTTTGGCAGCCTGATACGCCTCACAAGACCTGGCCCACTCGCAAATGTTCTTGTCCATATGGGGCCAGTAATATCTTGCCTTGATGAGTCGAAGAGTACATTTTACACCTGGGTGAGATATGTTGTGTAGATGATCAAACACCGCCACTCTCAATGAGCGCGGGACATACGGTCGCGGTTCCGCTAGCGACATTTCGCAAAAGAGTGTATTTGCGTCGATTTTGAATGGCTTCAGGCGGTCAATCATAGGCGGTAGTTCGTCGTCATCAGCTTGCTTCGCGGCTATCGACGGTAGATCGATACATGACTCAGCCACTGCGTTGATAGGGCAAGAGAGACAGTCTGCCACCACGTTATCATTTCCGCCAATATACTGCACGTCCGTGACATACTCCATCATGAGCGACAAATGGCGCTGTTGTCGGTCGAGCTTGGCCGGTTTCGTACTGCGAAAAGCATATACTAACGGCCGATGGTCAGTACACAACGTGACATGCTGCCCTTCGATGAGATGCCGGAAATGGACGACAGCCAGATACGCCGCCAGAAGCTCCCGATCAAAGGTCGAATACCGCTTCTGCACCGGAGTCAGCTTTTTGAAAACAGCTCGACAAGCGATGGTTCTCCGTCTATCAACTGGTGGAGTGCAGCGCCCACAGCAAACTGCGAGCTATCCGTCACCAGCTGATAGTTGGTACAGGTCGGTAGCGGGTGGTGCAACAGCGCAGCTGACTGTAGAGCGCTCTTGCGCGCTGACACAGCCGTCAGTTCTGTTTCGTTGAGCTGTAGCTCCTTCTTGTTTGGGTCAACCCGGATCCGTTCGATAAGCGGATGGACGAGATCGGCGTAGTCTTTGATCATGCGTCGATAAAATCCCGTGGCACCTAAGAATCGGCGCAGGTCGTGTGAAGACGACGGTGGGTGCTGATTCAATAGCGCACTGACTTTGGACGCTGCGGGTTTAATGCCCTGTCTATAAATACCATAGCCCAGAAAATCAAGTTCCGTTTCCAGAAACACGCACTTGGGCAATTTGAGCCGAAGTGAATGGTTGCTGAGGATGGAAAACACCTGTCTCAGGTGATCGATGTGAGTTTGCTCGTCGTCTGAAAACACCAGAATATCATCGATGTAAACAAACACAAAGTCTACATTGCGGAATATGTCATCCATGACACGTTGAAACGTGGACGGTGAGTTTCGCATGCCGTACGGCATGTACACGTACTCGACTAGACCAGCTGGAGTGTCTACCGCTGTCTTGGCGATGTCTCCGGACGCGACAGGGATTTGATGGTACGCTCGAAGAAGGTCCAGCTTCGAGAACACCGATTTTCCGTGCAGATTTGCCGCACAGTCGTGAATGTGTGGTATCGAATCCCGCTTGGTGACAGCGTTGAGACCGCGGTAGTCTCCCGTCATGTAACAAAACCAGAAACTAAAATATATTACAGACAGGCGCGCGTGGGCATCACCGCCCCACGCGCGCCTACAAGACGTCACACTCCGATCGCACCACAAACACGACTACACCACACGTCAGGCGCCAGCTGCCATCGGGCTTTTTTACCAGATGGACAGGCGACGACCACGGCGAGCTGGACATTCTGACGATGCCATCTTTGAGCAATGCCTTGATCTCTTTCTTTATAATATCTTGTTTTTCGGGTGAGAATCTTCTTCGGCTGGCATGCAATGGCGCAGCGCTACCAGTATCGACAGTATGATACACCTGTGTGCGGTCGCTGGTGTAAAGCTGGTGTGCTGCGGAGAGATGAGGCAGTTAAAATCCTGCAGAAGTTTGCGGACCGGCGTTGCCACATCCGAAGTATCGTTTACTACGAGGCATGGGATGACGGCAGGCGCCGGCTCCGCAGGAGCACTCATCGATGTTATGTTGTCACGTATGCATCGGGAACCACAGTCAACTACTAGTAGGAAATGACAGAGAAAATCGTTGCCGATGATAGGATCTGTCACCTCAGCGACCACAAAACTCCAGCGGTACACCCTACGTAGTGCTGGAAAAACCAAATCAAGCTTCACTTCGCCAAAAACAGGTATGGAGGCGCCGCTGGCGGATGACAAATTTACTGTCGAGGGCGACAAAAGTTGTCCGGCTACCGTTCTGGGAAGAATAGACACACCCGCGCCAGTGTCGATGACGAACCTCACAATCTCGGCTCCCACCCTGGCTGCGACTCGTAGAAGTGGCAGGCTGGGTGTCGCACAGACCACAACCTGCCCCTCTAGTTTTCCGCCTGCCTTTCCGGTGAGGCTGTGCGAGATGACGGTCTCGAAGATGGCTCAATCGTGAGATTTGTAGCCTTGTTGGGCCACTTACACCACCGTGTGCACGTCCTTGCTCGGAATCCATAAAATATGTGGGCTCTACAGACTTGCGGACGTTGACCTTGGAAGTACGGCACCAGTGTTCTGCTTGCAGCAGCCAAGCGCGGCTGTCTCGGCTCTGTGCGGTGTCGGGCGTCGGCGGCAGGCGCAGAGATGGTCATAATGGGCGCTGACTGTATGAGAGGCATCAGTTCGTCGGCAAGTTTGGCCAGCTCAGGTAGTGCCATCTCCTTCCTCGCAGCCAGCACCGGTCGAAGTGATTCCGGCAGAGCTTTGTTAAACTTGGGCCGGACCAGATCATCTGAGACGCCCACCTTACGTGCGACCGATTCCAGCTCGCTCATGAAGGCCGGTGGCCGGCCCGTCATAGACTTCTTCGAGATGATTTCCTCGAACAGCTCCGGTCGCGTTCTCTCGTAGAGCTGAAGTACCTCGCGTTTCAAAGTCGTGAAGTTCTGCGATGCTACAGTAACATGTGGCAATTGATCGACCACCGTGGGTGGTAGTACCGACAGCACATGGTAAAATTGGGTGGTTTCACAAGTTATTTTGGCTAGGCTAAACTGGGCCTACATGACTGTGAACCAGCCGCTAACAGCGCTCTCCATGAACTCAGGCGGTTTGATAGATACTCGGCTGACAGTTGCATCACCACACACAACCTCAACTTTGTCCTCAGTGGCCATGTTGCGGTACGAAATGAATATAATGGATAGACAAACAATGGATGATACAATGGATGAATGAAATGAAATGATACAATGAAATATAAATATAGGAACTAAAATAATTGAATATAATGTGTACAGTGAAACAGAAACAAAGGAAAAAAATGTTTGAAAAGATCGCAATACGAATGAAAACCCAAAGGAATTGGAATTTTTCCACAAATATGAATAACTGAATAGAAGAAATAATGATGAAAACCAAATAGGAACAATTAAATATGAACGAAACGATCGGGGTCACCATTTGTGGCGAGTTAGAATAAACCACCCGAGATGTTGCCACAAAGACAGTCAGACCACAAGTAATATGTATTGACCCGTATGTGAATTGGTGACCTAGGGTCACGTCAGCAAGGGTTGGCACATGATCATGCCACTTCACACATGTTAAATACCCAATAAAGTTAATTGAGAAAATACTTATATCATCAAAACCATGAATAAACATTAATTTAATTCATTCATTTCAATTTATACTTTCAACAAATTAACCAAAGATGACCTCATTGATGCGACCAGGCAAAATGCGCACATTTTATGACGTCACATTAATTGATATTAAAATACAATAATATGACATCATAAGAGTTATACAATATTGAAATATTAAAATATGCATAATTCGTAAATACTATACGTGTGTGTCCCCCACACACTTCTCGGAGTGGCTTAGACAAATATCGGTCTCCCACAGGGCAGCGTTTTGTCTCCGATTTTGTTCAATATCATGATTAATGATGATATCTCAGAAGAGCTCAGCATACAATATGCCGTCTATGCGGACGACATTGCTGTGTGGATTCAGGGAGAAAACATAAAGGACATGCAAGAAGAACTCCAGAACTCCCTCTGTAAACTTGAAAAGTGGGCCAGTTCCAACCACATGACTTTTTCCGGCCACAAATATACAGCTGTCATCTACACTATAGATAACCACAAACCGGTGTGCTATTTCAATCTGAATGGAGAAACAATCCCATTTAAGCCATCATATAAATACCTTGGGGTGGTCTTAGATAGAACACTCAGCATGCGTAGTCACATTGAGTATATTGCGACACGCTGCAAAAAAATATAATATTCTCAAAGCCATTGCAGGAAGCAGAAACATGGAGGTGCCAGCACACATCTTCTGGGAGTATACAAAGGAATCATACTGTCGGTATTGGATTATGGTTCAATAGTATATTTAGCAGCCAGCCCATATTTGCTAGACAAATTGACGGCAATACAAAAGCCACTCGCCACTCGCTAGCCACTGTCTTCTTTCCGAGAACCCTCAACAGAAGTCATGGGATGTCTCCACTCATAGCGGTACAGCCCGCGTGCTGGAGCCGTCTCAGGCTCGGCGATATTCTTTGGTGTCATGTTGTACCATAATACCATTTTTGGTGGAGTTTTGCCACATGGTTCCGCCATTCTCTTCACAGTGCGATGATGACGTTCTACGATCCCGTTTCCCGTAGGTCGATAAGCTGCTCGATACCTTCTGATGACACCCCACTTGTCACACAGCTCTGCCAGTATAGACGATCGGAACGCGGCACTGTTGTCCAGCAAAAGTTCATCCGGAGGTCCTCTTTCGAGAAACACGTCGTTCAGGATCCTCACAACGTCGTCAGCGTTCTCGGAGCCCGCCTTTTTCCATAGCGCAAAGCGACATGGGCCGGAATCCACAATAGTCACAAAAGCACTGGCACTGGCCCTTGTACTCTGTAGCGTCCACCGACAAGCGACTCCAATTATTTTCTACACTAATTTCACCAGGCTGTCTTACTGGCGCTGGATCCACCGACTGACAACGCAAACATCTTTCCACACAACCCTCCGTTTCTTTCTTGGTCACTTTGGGATCTACCATTCTACTCAGCGCCAAGGTTCTGTCGACACCAAAATGATGCAGACCATGTAACTCTTCCACCGTCATAAGACCCGTCTCAATATTTGCCTCATATATCCGTAGCCACGACCTCGGCACCCTGGTGAGTGCATCCGCCTTGTTATGTTCTGACCTAACGTAAGATGCTGATATTCTCAGACCGAGTTCATCAGCCATATCACTCAACACGCCAAGCCTGCGTTTGATCAACATTTCAGCCGCAGTACTGCTCTTCACCCGACTCTCGCCGTTTAGCACCGATTTCAGCCATCCGAGCACCGTGGAAGAATCCGTTTTCACCTCGATCTGCTGAATACCGCATTTCACCGCTAGGTTGACTCCTCTCAACACGGCGTCCATCTCGATAACGTTGATGTGATGTGCATCACCTGACTTTCGCAGCCACGACGCGTCTTCTGCTCCCTCGCCGTCCACCTCAAGAATGACTCCTAGAGCAAGACTTCTGGCATCACACCAGACGGTTCCTTTCAGCTTGTCAGGTACATGCCATCTGCCACGCACTGGATCATTCGACAGAACTTTCTTCAGCATTTCTCGTGCCATTACCAAAGTTTCACAGCTCACGCTTTCATCCCAATCAATAGTGGACTCCGTGGTGCAGTTGTTAGCACACCCGCCTCACAAGCGGGAGGTCCGTGGTTCGGAACCCGGCGGAGCAGAATTTCATTGAGCGAATTCTACAATCCCACAGCCCCTGTCCACCCAGCAGAAAATGATGGTACCAGATATCAGTCATGAGTTGTGCCATGCATTCTGGGGAGGTGGCCCTCTCTAATACGTCTTACGTCCTTGTGGCGCCATAGCGTGGAGAGGGTCGGTTCTGCGGTGGCAGCGAGCTGCACGGGGCACGCCTGTGTGTTCATAAGCTTCGGCTTCTTCCCGTGTAGCAGCTGCCACTTAGGCATTTAACCTTTAACCTTTAATATTTTGTGTCGATCTTTTCACAAAACTAGCGGCAACCCTCAACCACCCAGCCACAGGATAGTGCCCAACTAGTCTGCCGCACAAGGAAAACAGTTGTCTCTTGGTCGCGCCATCTTCTACATCATCTGGAAGTTCATTCCCTATGCTGAAAACTAAAACACTTCTGTCTACTCTCAGATTCAGTCCTAGTGCTCGACCATTTTCCATGTCCTCAGGTACCTTCGCCTCCAAAACGTACTTGTTTAAATGGTTTATGACATCGGCGGCGCTCACAGCACTCTCGTTTACCAGAATATCATCTATATACGAGCTCGTTCCTGACTGGATTCGTTCGTTCATGCTCAATACCTTCCTTAAAATCTTCGTCATCACCCGGGTAGCACAACTAAGACCGAATCCCCCTGCGGTGGGGGGTTAGAATTCTGCCGCCGTAGCTGCCGCGTGTCGTAAAAGGCGACTAAAGGCAGACATCTCTGGTCAGGTTTCTGCCTGCTACTGGTAACATGTAACCCGGTACAACCAGCCGCATGGTAGGAATGCCGGCGACTAATCCGGCCCCCCACTGGCCTATGAGGAGGCCAGTGAGGAGGGTGGCCAGATACCCAGCAGGAAAAAAACAAGACCTGTCAAAGGGCGGATGAGCTGTTTAGCAGCCAACGGCCATCTGGAAATCCTCCCCCGTCGGATCGGCAAACAGGATCCTGGCCGCTGAGTGTCACGCCGCCCGGGGTATAGTGGTGGCGTGACGCAACACTCGTCTTTGGCCTGCGCGTCGAACCCCGACGGGGCCGCTGTTTGGCGCCTCGACAGTGGAGAGAATGGTCCGACGCCGGCACGGGTGGCCGGATAGGGCTCAAGAGGGTCAAGGGTGAGGTACCTGGTGCTCGAGGGGGGTCCCGCCCGGTGCAGTGTCCGCCGTTTGCAGTGGGGCTGCAGCTGCCGGGCCCAGATGGACCGGTGGGAGTCACTGGTCCGGGCCCGGCGCTGTAGCTCCCGCGGACTCGTACCGGGCGGAGCTCGCAGTGAACTCAGGGACATTCTGTACCCGTACAGCGCGCACCACCACTGGCGTGGCACCCCATGCTGGCTCTGCCCGTCTCCCCAGTAGGGCCCCGTGCAGAGGTGGGTGGTCGTGTGCGCAGAGACAACGAAACATCTCATGGCTACAAAACCCACAACCACCCCACCTGCTGGTCGTCCACCGGGCGATCGGCCACGGCCGCCGAAAGGTGGTCGTACATTGAGACACGACCAGGACGACACTCGTGTTGTTCCCACTCCGATGGTTTTGGTGTTTGCCAGCACCGATGAGAAGACGAAGCTGTCATCGTTGAACCCGTTCCGTCGTCTGGATGGATTCAGTAACATCGGAGACGTGCCTCTCGAAGCCAGCCGGCAGAGAGATGGATCGTTGATGGTGAAATAAGGCACTGAGACGGCAGCAGCCCGCGCGATAAAGGCAACCACTTTCCGTTATCGCGTGGGTACGGGCGAAAACAAGCGTTGGGTGAGCACCCCATCTCGGTGTGTGCGCACTCGACATTGAACCACGCCAGAGGTGTTCTGTTCTGTCGTGCGCTAGAGGGTGTCGATGATGATGAGATTTGCGAAGGATTGGCATCACAGGGATCCGCGTGGAGCGCATTGTCCAGCGGCGTGAGGGTAGCGAGGTGCCTTTCTTCCTCACGTTTGACAGTGCTGTTCTGCCGGACTGACACTGGTGCGAACAGCCAGCATAACCCCGCCATGGGCTATAGTCGAGCTGGGATTATAATATATAAAAACATTAAAATCCTGAATACAAAGATACGAAGAAGATAAAAGCTTTGTCTCCTGTATTGCTAAAGTCGATGGTTGTCGGGAGTGTAAAATATGCAGTAAATCATTATAATTCGGTCTAATACCTCTAATATTCCATTGTAAAATGGACATAAAAGTAAATATAATAGAATAAAAACCAAATAAATACTCCCGTTAGAAAGGCACATATACACTAAAAACCAGGTAGCACAGGTACCTAATCGCATCGCTTGGCCGATAGTCCTCTCTCCGCGCCAGGTGGGGACCGACTTGGAGAGGCCGAGAGCTTCCGCTTAGAGGAACTCTCCACCTCCATGGCAGTGGTGGGAGTCGCTCCATCGTGTGCGGAAGGCGGTGCGCTAGCAACCGCCGAGCGCGGAGAAGCAGGGACCACGCTCGCTTTGTGACCGGGAGATGCTCGCCGGTCACTCCTCGGCGAGGCTGACTTGAACGAACGGCGGCTCTTGTGTTGAGCCACCGTCCAGTCTCCGGGTTTCCTCCGGCTCGGAGACGACCGCTCTGCTGGCTTGGAAGCCTGCCGAGCTGCCGGTTTTTTTGCCGCCCTGACTAACCGGTATTGCTGCCGATTTGCCAGCACGGTCCATCGGCCGGTTGACCGGCCGATCGGCGACCGCTGAGGTCGCTGCTCAGCAGCCTTTTCAGACTCCTGGGGAGCGGCCGCCTTGGGCCGCTGTGTTGCGGCCGTCTGGGTCCGCTGGGTCGAGGACGCCTGGGACCGCTGGGGTGCGGCCGTTGGCGACCGCGGCACGGCAGCCTCCTCAGACCGCCGATCAACCAGTATTGGTTCATGCTCATGTTTGTCAGCCTCAGGTAAGACCAGCTTCAAGCCCATTCGAAACGCCAGCTTCAAGAAGTCTCCAACAGTCAGCTTCTCCAGAAACGAGTCGACAGACTGTGGAGGCTGAGCCGACTTCGTGACTACGCCGACATAGGACGGGCCTGATGGATGCGAGCTGCGATATACAGCACGCGCCTCGCCGAAACTGCAGCGCTGGGCAGCGCGAATGGCAAGAATCTCCTTTTCTTTGAGCCATTCCGGGCAGTCACGCGACGAGGACACATGACCGCTGCTCCTGCAATCGACGCAGAAGTACTCATTGTCGCAATCAGCAGCGGTGTGCCGTTCGGACGAGCAGCGTCCGCAGATCTCAGCACGGTTGCAGCGGGAGCTCGTATGCCCGAAACGTTGCCACCTGTAACATCGCATTGGGTTAGGTACGTAGGGGCGGACACGGATACGCTGACGGATGTCACCGATCTTGATGTCGTCCGGCAGAACAGCACTGTCAAACGTGAGGAAGAAAGGCACCCCGCACCTTGCGGGGTTATGCTGGCTGTTCGCACCAGTGTACCCTGTCGCCGCCTGCATATTCAGTCAGATTTGCAGGTGGTTGCGCTTCGGTGCTGGCTGGCTGGTAGGGAGGTGAGTGTGTGCTTATTGTACCTGCCGCCTGGTCGCCCGTTCCCAAGGGCTGATGTCGAGTTTTTAATCAGTTCACTTTCACCCCCTGTTTATGTGTTAGGCGATTTTAATGCTCACAACCCTTTTTGGGGTTGTGATGCATATTGTAGCCGTGGTTTTATTATGGAGGATATTTTAACTGTTTTAGACATAGGTATTTTAAACACAGGCACATATACGCATTGCACTATGCCATCGGGAAGCATGTCCGCTCTGGACCTCAGTCTGTGCAGTCCCAGTCTGCAGGCATCCACGAGCTGGACCGTTGAGAACAGTCTGTATGGGAGTGACCACTTCCCTATATGGATCTGTCTCAATGAGGTACCTCGGTTGGGAACATGACCACCTAGATGGAATTTCAAACGAGCTGATTGGGTCCGCTATGATTGCTTGACACTGGAAGCCATGGGCAACCCCACACATCGACCCAGCGTCGAAGATTTCACTGAGGCCATTGTCACCTGTGCCAAACAGAGCATTCAGCGTACGGCATCGCGTCCCCAGCGGCGTCCTGTTCCTTGGTGGACAGACGTGTGTTCTGCGGCGTTGCGAGAGCGACGTCGTTGCTGGGGTCGCTTCTGGCGCAACAGCACGGTGGCAAACATGCTTTGCTTTCGCCACGCTCGCGCACAAGCTCGAAGAACCTTTCGCGAGGCGAAGCGGGCCTCGTAGGTGTCCTATGTGTCCAGCATTAATCGGCATTGTCCTATATGCACCATATGGGACTGTATAAAGCGCATCTCTGGGAAGTACCGTCCCACAACACTGGCTTCTCTGAAGATCAGTGGCGTGGACGTGATAAATCCGGAGCATGTTGCTGACGAAATTGGCCGATATTTAGCGGAGCGCTGTCGTGCAAACGTAGACGACCCTGATTTTGCGGCGATCAAACAGCAGTGCGAGAGATCACCCGTTGATTTCTCCACCAACTGTCAGCTCAACTGCCAATCAACAGTGCAATCAATTTCTGTGAACTGCCAATCAACAGTGCTTTTTCTGCATTTGAGCTGAGAATAGCCCTGCGATCGCTTCGCGATGTGGCTGAAGGCCCTGATGAGGTTCACAACCTCATGCTGAAACGTCTGTCACCCGCAGTGCTGTCCACCTTGCTGCAGGTCTTCAATGATATATGGAATGGTGGGCAGTCTCCAGCCTCCTGGCGACGGGCAATCGTGATACCCATCACAAAACCGGGCAAATCGGGCGATCACCCGTTTGACTATCGCCCGATATCGCTGACCTCCAGTCTCTGCAAACTGTTTGAGAAAATTGTTTGCAGACGGCTGGTATGATTTCTTGAACGCGGTCGGCTGTTCAATGATGCTCAGTGCGGATTTCGCCTGGGTCGCTCAACGTTAGACCACTTGGTGACCGTTGACTCTCGCGTACGTGAAAGTTTCGCGCGAGGTCACCACGTCGGGGCGATATTCTTTGACATCGAGAAGGCATATGACACCACATGGAGACATGGTATTCTTCGCAAACTGCATCTCTGTGGTGTCAGAGGCAACATGGGGAGGTTCGTACACAATTTGCTTTGCACCGCACATTCTGTGTGCGTGTGGGGAACTCCCTGTCTCGTCCGTTCGATCAGGCAGAAGGCGTTCCACAGGGTAGTGTGCTCAGTGTGGCCCTTTTTGCCTTAATGATCAACGACATTGACAATCATTTGCCTCCCTCGATTGGACGGTCTCTATTTGTGGACGACTTCGCCGTATGGTGTTCTTCCCGCAGCACTGTTGCTGTCCAGCGTCAACTGCAGCTGGCGGTGAATAAAATAGAGACTTGGGAAACGCGTAACGGTTTCCGCTTCTCGACGTCCAAAACGGTCGGTGTACACTTCTGCCGCCGTCGAGGTGCCTGCCCTGACATGGAAGTGGAATTGCACGGCAGTGCTGTCTCATTCCAACGCACGGTTCGGTTTTTAGAGGTCACGTTGGACTCGTGCTTGGCCTACACCGACCATATTTCACTACTGAGAACCACATGTCTAAAGGCACTGAATGTGCTGAAGACTGTTTCCCGCATGCGGTATGGAGCAGATCGACAGTCCCATCTCCTTCTGTGCCGCTCGTTAGTCAGGTCGCGTCTCGATTACGCAAGCGTCGTATATGATCTGGCTTCGGAGTCAGCAAAAAGCCGTTTGAATGTTGTACACCACGCAGGGATATGCATTGCCACCGGCGCGTTTCGCACGTCGCCAATCGTCAGCCTCCTTGTTGAGGCTGATGAGGCTCCGCTGGCGCTCCGTCGTCAAGAGCTGGGCATGCGTTATTCTTGCTAGTTGGCAAGCACCCATGAAAACCCCGCGTATGACGTGGTATTTTCCCAGCATGTGCCTGAGCAGCAGCACCTTCCAGGACCTCAGTGTTCTGTGCTGTTTTGCAGCAAAATGAAGGCACTGCTGGAGTCATGCGGGATGGGTGCTAACGACGACCTCAGACAAGAATACACGGCGGAGTCACCCTGGAAATTGGTCACACCCGAGGTCGACGTCTGGCTAGCAGCTCTGCCGAAACACCGTACAGTGCCCAGCGACTTTCATATTCATATCACTCACCCTCACGCATATTCATTTCATCGCTCCATTACGTCCATTACGTTCATATGCATAGTTTTTGTTTAATTTAGACAGACTGGGGGGTGCCATATGGTCCTAGAGGCCGGTGCACCCCAAAAACTCAATAAACAAACAAACAATAAGACCGAATCCCAGTCTCGTTAGATAGACCTGTCCCCATTAAACTCGACTTGCTGGTACTGCCATAAAGTCTCATCCATTTTTATCTGCAGATAAGACGTCTTCATGTCGACCAATTTTAGCGGGCCCGGCCACCTGCGCCAGTCGCGCAATGTCTCTTCACACACCGGAGCGTCGAACCCACTGTGACTCTCAACGTACTTATTGAGTTCTCGGTAGTCAATCACCGGCCTCACCTTAATCTTATTCGGTTGATCAACGGCCTTCAACGGAAGTATGCCCCCGGTCATTCCACAAGGTATCAACCAACCCTGTGATATCCATCTCCGAATCTCTTCGTTCAAATCTATCCTTCAACTTGGGCTTCCTTACATTGCTGTAACTACCGACAACGTTTCTGAGCACCGGGGCCCCGTCACACTGTTTCCATTTCACTGTCAACGAGTCACCATCGAATCTAGCCTTAAAATCACAGTCATCTATCTTCAGTTCATCCGACGGACACATCTCAGTTTTGGCTGTTCTCGGAACAGTACCTGCAATTACACTGCACACCGGACCGCCATTAGGCACCGAACATTCTCTAGGCCCCAATACTATACCACGCTCGTCCACATATACGTCCCCGAGCCTCGCAACGACGTTCATGCCAAGAATCACTTCAACCTCGCCCAATAGATCGTTAGCCAATATCACAGGCAATCAGAGTTCCACGCCACCTACAGCCACTCGCACCTTGTCCGTACCAGCACACGGCACGGGAGGTGTCGTATCGGCGGTGCCACGCCGTTGGAGTCGGACGGCAGTGGCCAGTTGAGACGCAACCTCACAGGAAGGCGAACCTAGTCGGTCTGCGAAAAGAACTGACCAGAACTGAGGCAACCGCATTTTCTCGTCCAACACCATCTCCGCCGGCGTGGAGTCTATGTCAGGCTTGTGGGCGGCACGAAGACCCATCAAGACAACAGGCAGTTCAGTGAGCCAGTCGCTGTTGTCCATCAGTGCGGCGGTAAGAGACGCTTTTGGTTGCCGGTGTACACGTTCCACCAGGCCGTTCTGTTGCGGCATGTGCGCGCACGTTGTGGACAATCTGACTCCTAGGAGTGACCAAAACTCTCGCCAAAGGTCCGAAACGAATTGCCTGCCACGATCAGACGTCACACAGAGGCACAAACCAAATCGCGCTACCCAGTCAAGCAGAACCCTCGCACAAGAAGCTGCGGTAGCGGCAGGCGTCGGCACGGCCTCTGGATACCTCGTGAAGCGGTCGAAGATGGTGAAAATGTACTGATAACCATTGACAGCTGGTAGAGGACCGACAAAATCGACGTGGAGTGCTTCAAATCATCCGCTAGGTGTCGGCGGTTTACGCAGGACAGTGTGTTGGTGACGAGCGATTTTACAATGTTGACAGCGAACGCACGTCTTCGCCCACGATGGCACCTTGGCCCAAATGCGCTTGAAGACGTATCGTTCAGAGACGAGGCGCTTTGTGACACGGGCACTTGGGTGATGCAGATTATGTATCGCGCGATACACTTCGTGCTGCAGTGACTCAGGCAGCAGCGGCCGATCAACACCAGTGGAAACGTCCACCAGCAGTCCAGACAGAACACTCGACTGGACGTACTTCCACGCGAAGCGAAGGACAAGAGGCAAATTCGGCGACATCTGCGGCACTGTGTTGAGCGAGCGCGAGGCGCCTGACATCAAGCGAGTGTTGAGCGTCCACTGCGAGCTGAGAGACGTTTCGTGTTGCGTCTGACGGAGGCCCACTGAGACAGTCCGAGACAGCGTTTTCGGACCCTTTGATATGTCGTATGTCTGTGGAAAACTCACTCAGATAAGCGAACTGTCTTTGGACACGAGCCGAACGTTCGGTGATGCTGGTGAAGGCATGAACCAACGGCTTATGGTCGGTCCACAGCTGCAATGCCGGCTTTCAAGTAGACGCCGGAACCTTTTGACCACACTGAACCATGCATACAGCTCCTTGTCACCAGTGGACCATCGTAAGGCAACGCCTGTGAGTTTGCGGGAGTGGTACGCCAGCAGTACCCAATGAACATTCTGAAACTGTAGCACAGCATCTCCCACAGCCAAGTCAGATGCGTCTGCCACGAGCTTCGTCGGAGCATCCGCCTGTGGAAATGCCAAATATGAAGCGGCAGCCAGCGCTGATTTTGTCTTCTCGAAGGAGGAGACTTGCAGAGGTCCCCACATGTTGTTCGCCACCTCATGAAGGGGCTGGAGAGTTTGAGCCAGCCTGGGAATGAACCGGTGGAAAAAGTTTATCATGCTTAGGTAGCTCCTGCACTCAGTCGAACTGGTGGGCGGCGGCAAGTTCACGAGATCAGCAATTTTGTCTGGTAAGGGCTCGATGCCACGTGCAGATACTTTGAATCCAACGAACCGCACACTACGCTGGCCAAAGACGCACTTTTCCGGCTTGATGGCCAGGCCGGCCGCTCCGAGACGGCGAAAAAGTTCTCTAAGATCTCGGCGGTCTGTCTCGACATCTGGGGAGAAGACGAGGACATCGTCGAGGTAGCAAAATACGCGTGGCATGCCCCGCAGCAATGTGTCCATGAGGCGCTGGAAAGTTTGGGCAGCATTACACAAACCGAAAGGCATACGCGTATACTGAAAAAGACCGAATGGAGTCGTGATCGCAGATTTTTCCTGATCGTCTGGATGCAGAGGAACTTGAGCAAAAGCACGCGAGAGATCAATTGTGCTGAAATATTTCGCACCACTGAGCTGATCGGCGAATGATTGAATGTCGGGAACGGGATACCTGTCGGGGACCGTGATGGAGCTCAGTCGCTCGTAGCACCCGACCAGTCTGAAAACCGTGCCACCATCCTTTTCAACGAGGTGGATGGGACTGGACCAGCACGATGACGAGGGAACCAGAATGCCCAGATCCACCAACTCTGATAACTCTTTTCTGGCAGCGGACAGTTTGGCCGGCATTAATCGACGTGGGCGGGCGAACACTGGATTGCCTCGTGTGATGATGCGATGCTGGACACCAGGCACCTTCACAACGGGAAACCCGTCAGGTGGGGCGACGAGCTGCGCGAAGTCGGCTGAAGCGCGCACTCCGGCGAACTCCGGCCCGTCACATTGTCGCTGAATAGCATTGATGTGATTCAGCACAGGGTGTGTTGTGACGACCGACGCGTCGCCGCTGGTGGACAAGAATGTGGCGCTGTCGATCAGCTTGTGTCGTTTCATGTCCACCACAAGACCCAAGTCGTGGAGGAAATCCACTCCGATTATTGTGTGTGGAACTGCTGCTGAAATAAGTCCGAACGAATAAGTGCGCGCGAGTCCCAAATCGACAGTCACGCGATGGTTGACCTCAAAGTCTTGGATGGATGTACCGTTGGCGGCACGTAACTCCGGCTCGTCGAGGGCCGCCGCTGATGCCGTTGAACGAGCTGGCAGCAGAGAAACCTCGGAACCGCTGTCAACCATGAATTTGCGGCCGGACATGTCTGTGAGGAATAACAGGCGGTAATTTTCACGGCAGCCGGACGTGGCCATTACCACGTAGTCTCCCGTAGAGGCCCTGACACGAAAGGTCGCGGCTGTGTCGTTGACATGTCGCAGTAGAGAGGGTGGTCTCCACTAATCTCGAACGCTTTGAGACGAGACAGGTTTATCTGCGTCTCTTCCTCGGGCGCCTGAGCTGCTGCCAGAACAGGGAGATCCCAGACGTCAACGTTCACGGCACACGCTGGTCGCGACAGGCAGTCGGCAACGACGTTATCTGCGCCTTTCACGTGCTGCACGTCAGAGACGAATTCTGCCAACACGGATAGATGGCGCAGTTGTCAGTCGAATTTTGCCGGCTTCGAACTGTAAAATGCTCCGACCAGTGGATTGTAGTCCGTGAATAAGACGACGTAACGACCTTCTATGGTATGTGGGAAGCGTAGCACTGTCAGATATGCTGCCAGCAGATCCTGATCAAAGACTGCATATTTCTGCTGTGGCTGTGACATTTTTTTGCCGAAAAATGCATTCGGCTGCGGAAAACCGTTTACGATCTGATGAAGCGCAGCGCCGGCAGCATGAGACGAGCAGTCTGTGACAAGATGGTAGGTCTCAACCGCTGGGTTAGGAGCGACCAGCAGACACACTTGCGACAGGGCACTCTTGAGTGCGTCGAATGCTTCCTCAGCGTCCTGCGTCCACTCCAGCGGCACATTCTTTGGCTGTTTTTGGAGTACCTTGGTTAGCGGAAACGCCATATCCGAGAAATGTGGCACCATCCTTCGGTCAAATCCCATCATGCCCAAGAATCTGCGCATACCGGCGATGTCATTTGGGCGCTGCAACTCAGCAATTGCTGACACACGCTCACGCGGAGGGCCGATACCGTTAGCGCTGATCTCGTGGCCGAGGAACTGAACACAGTCGCAAAAGAACTGGCATTTTTCCAACGCCAGCCGGAGGCGGTGCTGTTGGAGCACCTCAAGCACAGCGTCGAGGTCGGCTGCGTGCTGTTTGGCATTTTCAGAATAAATCAAAACGTCGTCAAGGTACACGAATGCGCACGTTAGATGACGAAATGCATTATCCATGCATGCATGCATGACGAAATGCATGCATTATCCATGAACCGCTAAAAATGTTGCCCCACTGTTTCTTAAACCGAGCGGCATATAAACGTACTCGTACAGCCCGAAAGGAGTAGTCACCGCGGTTTTTGGAATGTCACACTTCGCCATTGGGATGTTAAAATAGGCCCTTACCAGGTCGATTTTGCTAAATACGGACTTGCCGTGTATTCGTGAAGACACATCATATATGTGAGGCAGCGGGTACCGATCCGGAATCGTTCGAGCGTTCAACGTCCGATAATCGGTGACACGCCACTCACCTGGTGTCCGTTTTGGCACGAGGTGGAATGGCGATGCCCACGGTGAGTTTGATGGACGAACAACTCCATGCCGTAGCAGGTCGCTAAACACACGCTTAGCCGCTTCTTCGCGTTCCTGGTTGAGCCGCCGAGGAGACGCACACGTCGGCGCTGCACTACCCGTGCCGATGGAGTCAGTGACACTGTAGCTAACATCAGGCGATGCATTTGCAGGAGCAGTAGACGTCAGTGCTGGGAACTGGCCAAGTAGATGCTGAACATCTGTCGGTAGCGGCGAGATGTCGTTAACGACCAAGCCACATGAAGCCACTTGGGAGACCGCACACTCTGTTGCCATTTCAGTGCTCGGGTCATAAACTCGCCGGCGTCGGCAATTAACAACGAGGCCGAAATGTGCGAGAAAATCTTGCCCTATGATCGACTGTGTCACTTCAGCAACAACAAACGTCCATGAAAATTCGCGATGTAGGCAGCATGCACCCAGCTGCAAATGTACTTCACCGTGCACGCTGATAGATTGGCCTGCGGCCGAGCTGAGACTCACATCACTAGGCTGAACTGCCGTCGCCGACACCACTGACGGGTGTACGATTGATACCGCCGCCCCTGTATCGACGATGAAGTTTACTTTGTGAGCGTGCACTACTGCTGTGATCTGCAAGAGGGGCAGGTGCGCTGTCACAGCGGAGCCTACCTGCCCAGTCAGTTTTCCGGCTGCTGGCGAGCTGGCGACGCTGAGCGAGGCGATGGCTCCACCTGAATACTCGGGTTTTTGTTTGGCCAGCGACACTACGGCTTACAGGTGCGGGCCTGCTAACCGAAGAATATGTGTGCCCGGCACACCTGTGGGCGCTCACCCCGCCGGAAGGGACGCAGACCAGCATGAAGATATTCACGCCGGCTATTGGCAGCTCGCTCATGCCCCTTATGCCGTTGCTGTGAACTTGATGCTTATATCCCGCGAATGTTATCCACGGACATGCACGTTGAGCTCACCAGCGATACCAGCTCTTCCGCTAGGGATCCCATCTGGTCGAGCGATAAGTCCTGCTGCGCTGCCAGGGCGGAAGTAATCGCAGGCGGCAATGATTTTAAGAACTTGTGTCGCACCAGGTGGTCTCCAGCCCCCACACTGACCGTCGTCCGCCGGAGCTCCGATAGCGCTGCTGAGGGGCGTCCTGCCAATGTCAACCTGGAGAGACGATCCTCGAATACTTCGGACTTTGTTTTGGAAAACATGTTCTCCAACGCCTCCTTGAGCTGCCAGTAACTATGGCTTTCCAATACCTGTGGGCTGATGCGCGATGTCACAGCAGGAGGCAATGCCGCCGCGGCGTGAAAATACCGTGTCTCTTCGGATACTATCTTCGCCAAATGGAATTGGGCGTCCATGTTTGCTGTCCAACCCTTCACTGACTCAGGACTGAACTGTGGAGGTTTAACAGCCACCAGTGCCGTTGGGAAAAACTGGTTCGACTCAGGTTCTACATCCTCCATCGGCGTAGCCATCTTAACAGAATGAGAGTGAGAAGAATACAAAATGAAGACTCACCGATTGATCCTCACTCGGGGCACCAATATTTGGTGATAAAGCCACATATAAATATGGCACAAGCGATGCTGGGTGTATTGTGGCACCGGACAAGAACAGCTCAATACCTGACGAATGACTGGCCTGGAATCCTCATTGCTGTGCTTAATCATGGATTAAATAACTTTCGGTCACGTGACGTGAAACGGTGCACACACGCACACATACACATTGACTCACACACAAACCTACACTATGATCACGCGCACAATCACACTGGCACTTAGGGCTACAGACAAACATACAAACGTTCATACACACACGCTTCACACACATTCGCACAAACTGCCACACTGCTTACATATAGACAGACACGCATACTCTACACTTGCTTACTCAGATACACGCATACATTACACTTGCTTACACACAGACGTCACACTTGCATAGACGCACATACACGCATACGCCACAACCTAATAACTGTTTTAACAATTATCGCACACAACTTTTGCATGCAGTTATAGGTAGATTATGAAAAAGTGACCTTTTGGTGAAAAAGTAAGTTTATTAACTTTTGGCAGCCCTAATGTTAATGTTATGTTTCTGCATTACATATTGCCAAACAAGATTTTTACAAATCCAAACTTGCTTCCCTTTCCCGTTCTTTTAAATCTATTTGGTCCTCTCTCAATTCTCTCTGCGGTCTTCGATCTCCTTCTTCCTCGTGTGATCTTACAGCCTCTCAGTTTGCGTCTTTTTTCTCTGCGAAATTGATTCTGTTCTAAACAATATCCCTCCTTTCCAATCCTCCCTCTGTCATACTCGCACTTCCGAAAATTTTCCTGTACACAGGTAACAAAGATACACAGGTATGGGATTAGAACATTTGCCGGTAACAAAGACCAAGTTTACACACAATTTATGTAAATTTAGCCGAGACGAATGCCTGTGAATCACTAGCTGCGTATATATAACGTGTCTGGTGTATGTCAAACACTGGCTAAATCGGATTAAAACACTATTCGACTGTGTCGGAATTGATACAAAAATGGCTTGCAACGAAATGATCTATGTGTATTTTCACTTGATACACAACTATGACAAATATACAAGTGGAAATCTCGTAGAATCATATTGACGACACGATTCAACGAACGCATCGTGAACACAAATGTTTGTTGATTTGTCTATCAATTTTGATGATGTAAATCACATCGTGTGTCTCATACACAATTTCCAGTTCAGCCGAACTGGGTTAGGTATAGAATAAAGAAAAAAGTTAGGTTAGGTATATAATAAAGAAAAAAGTTAGGTTAGGCATGGAATACAGAAAAAAGTTAGGTTAGGTATATAATACAGAAAAAAGTTGGGTTAGGTATATAATGGAAAAAAAAATATAAAAAAATAAAAAAGAGAAAAAAAGTTAGGTTAAGTTAGGTTAAGAGTGACGTCAGAGGGGGTGACGTCATAGGGGGGCAAGGGGGTAGTGTGACGTCATATGTCACAAAGTGTTGAACTCTACTACTGTGTGTGGTGTGTTGGTGACGAGCGATTTTACAATGTTGACAGCGAACGCACGTCTTCGCCCACGATGGCACCTTGGCCCAAATGCGCTTGAAGACGTATCGTTCAGAGACGAGGCGCTTTGTGACACGGGCACTTGGGTGATGCAGATTATGTATCGCGCGATACACTTCGTGCTGCAGTGACTCAGGCAGCAGCGGCCGATCAACACCAGTGGAAACGTCCACCAGCAGTCCAGACAGAACACTCGACTGGACGTACTTCCACGCGAAGCGAAGGACAAGAGGCAAATTCGGCGACATCTGCGGCACTGTGTTGAGCGAGCGCGAGGCGCCTGACATCAAGCGAGTGTTGAGCGTCCACTGCGAGCTGAGAGACGTTTCGTGTTGCGTCTGACGGAGGCCCACTGAGACAGTCCGAGACAGCGTTTTCGGACCCTTTGATATGTCGTATGTCTGTGGAAAACTCACTCAGATAAGCGAACTGTCTTTGGACACGAGCCGAACGTTCGGTGATGCTGGTGAAGGCATGAACCAACGGCTTATGGTCGGTCCACAGCTGCAATGCCGGCTTTCAAGTAGACGCCGGAACCTTTTGACCACACTGAACCATGCATACAGCTCCTTGTCACCAGTGGACCATCGTAAGGCAACGCCTGTGAGTTTGCGGGAGTGGTACGCCAGCAGTACCCAATGAACATTCTGAAACTGTAGCACAGCATCTCCCACAGCCAAGTCAGATGCGTCTGCCACGAGCTTCGTCGGAGCATCCGCCTGTGGAAATGCCAAATATGAAGCGGCAGCCAGCGCTGATTTTGTCTTCTCGAAGGAGGAGACTTGCAGAGGTCCCCACATGTTGTTCGCCACCTCATGAAGGGGCTGGAGAGTTTGAGCCAGCCTGGGAATGAACCGGTGGAAAAAGTTTATCATGCTTAGGTAGCTCCTGCACTCAGTCGAACTGGTGGGCGGCGGCAAGTTCACGAGATCAGCAATTTTGTCTGGTAAGGGCTCGATGCCACGTGCAGATACTTTGAATCCAACGAACCGCACACTACGCTGGCCAAAGACGCACTTTTCCGGCTTGATGGCCAGGCCGGCCGCTCCGAGACGGCGAAAAAGTTCTCTAAGATCTCGGCGGTCTGTCTCGACATCTGGGGAGAAGACGAGGACATCGTCGAGGTAGCAAAATACGCGTGGCATGCCCCGCAGCAATGTGTCCATGAGGCGCTGGAAAGTTTGGGCAGCATTACACAAACCGAAAGGCATACGCGTATACTGAAAAAGACCGAATGGAGTCGTGATCGCAGATTTTTCCTGATCGTCTGGATGCAGAGGAACTTGAGCAAAAGCACGCGAGAGATCAATTGTGCTGAAATATTTCGCACCACTGAGCTGATCGGCGAATGATTGAATGTCGGGAACGGGATACCTGTCGGGGACCGTGATGGAGCTCAGTCGCTCGTAGCACCCGACCAGTCTGAAAACCGTGCCACCATCCTTTTCAACGAGGTGGATGGGACTGGACCAGCACGATGACGAGGGAACCAGAATGCCCAGATTCACCAACTCTGATAACTCTTTTCTGGCAGCGGACAGTTTGGCCGGCATTAATCGACGTGGGCGGGCGAACACTGGATTGCCTCGTGTGATGATGCGATGCTGGACACCAGGCACCTTCACAACGGGAAACCCGTCAGGTGGGGCGACGAGCTGCGCGAAGTCGGCTGAAGCGCGCACTCCGGCGAACTCCGGCCCGTCACATTGTCGCTGAATAGCATTGATGTGATTCAGCACAGGGTGTGTTGTGACGACCGACGCGTCGCCGCTGGTGGACAAGAATGTGGCGCTGTCGATCAGCTTGTGTCGTTTCATGTCCACCACAAGACCCAAGTCGTGGAGGAAATCCACTCCGATTATTGTGTGTGGAACTGCTGCTGAAATAAGTCCGAACGAATAAGTGCGCGCGAGTCCCAAATCGACAGTCACGCGATGGTTGACCTCAAAGTCTTGGATGGATGTACCGTTGGCGGCACGTAACTCCGGCTCGTCGAGGGCCGCCGCTGATGCCGTTGAACGAGCTGGCAGCAGAGAAACCTCGGAACCGCTGTCAACCATGAATTTGCGGCCGGACATGTCTGTGAGGAATAACAGGCGGTAATTTTCACGGCAGCCGGACGTGGCCATTACCACGTAGTCTCCCGTAGAGGCCCTGACACGAAAGGTCGCGGCTGTGTCGTTGACATGTCGCAGTAGAGAGGGTGGTCTCCACTAATCTCGAACGCTTTGAGACGAGACAGGTTTCTCTGCGTCTCTTCCTCGGGCGCCTGAGCTGCTGCCAGAACAGGGAGATCCCAGACGTCAACGTTCACGGCACACGCTGGTCGCGACAGGCAGTCGGCAACGACGTTATCTGCGCCTTTCACGTGCTGCACGTCAGAGACGAATTCTGCCAACACGGATAGATGGCGCAGTTGTCAGTCGAATTTTGCCGGCTTCGAACTGTAAAATGCTCCGACCAGTGGATTGTAGTCCGTGAATAAGACGACGTAACGACCTTCTATGGTATGTGGGAAGCGTAGCACTGTCAGATATGCTGCCAGCAGATCCTGATCAAAGACTGCATATTTCTGCTGTGGCTGTGACATTTTTTTGCCGAAAAATGCATTCGGCTGCGGAAAACCGTTTACGATCTGATGAAGCGCAGCGCCGGCAGCATGAGACGAGCAGTCTGTGACAAGATGGTAGGTCTCAACCGCTGGGTTAGGAGCGACCAGCAGACACACTTGCGACAGGGCACTCTTGAGTGCGTCGAATGCTTCCTCAGCGTCCTGCGTCCACTCCAGCGGCACATTCTTTGGCTGTTTTTGGAGTACCTTGGTTAGCGGAAACGCCATATCCGAGAAATGTGGCACCATCCTTCGGTCAAATCCCATCATGCCCAAGAATCTGCGCATACCGGCGATGTCATTTGGGCGCTGCAACTCAGCAATTGCTGACACACGCTCACGCGGAGGGCCGATACCGTTAGCGCTGATCTCGTGGCCGAGGAACTGAACACAGTCGCAAAAGAACTGGCATTTTTCCAACGCCAGCCGGAGGCGGTGCTGTTGGAGCACCTCAAGCACAGCGTCGAGGTCGGCTGCGTGCTGTTTGGCATTTTCAGAATAAATCAAAACGTCGTCAAGGTACACGAATGCGCACGTTAGATGACGAAATGCATTATCCATGCATGCATGCATGACGAAATGCATGCATTATCCATGAACCGCTAAAAATGTTGCCCCACTGTTTCTTAAACCGAGCGGCATATAAACGTACTCGTACAGCCCGAAAGGAGTAGTCACCGCGGTTTTTGGAATGTCACACTTCGCCATTGGGATGTTAAAATAGGCCCTTACCAGGTCGATTTTGCTAAATACGGACTTGCCGTGTATTCGTGAAGACACATCATATATGTGAGGCAGCGGGTACCGATCCGGAATCGTTCGAGCGTTCAACGTCCGATAATCGGTGACACGCCACTCACCTGGTGTCCGTTTTGGCACGAGGTGGAATGGCGATGCCCACGGTGAGTTTGATGGACGAACAACTCCATGCCGTAGCAGGTCGCTAAACACACGCTTAGCCGCTTCTTCGCGTTCCTGGTTGAGCCGCCGAGGAGACGCACACGTCGGCGCTGCACTACCCGTGCCGATGGAGTCAGTGACACTGTAGCTAACATCAGGCGATGCATTTGCAGGAGCAGTAGACGTCAGTGCTGGGAACTGGCCAAGTAGATGCTGAACATCTGTCGGTAGCGGCGAGATGTCGTTAACGACCAAGCCACATGAAGCCACTTGGGAGACCGCACACTCTGTTGCCATTTCAGTGCTCGGGTCATAAACTCGCCGGCGTCGGCAATTAACAACGAGGCCGAAATGTGCGAGAAAATCTTGCCCTATGATCGACTGTGTCACTTCAGCAACAACAAACGTCCATGAAAATTCGCGATGTAGGCAGCATGCACCCAGCTGCAAATGTACTTCACCGTGCACGCTGATAGATTGGCCTGCGGCCGAGCTGAGACTCACATCACTAGGCTGAACTGCCGTCGCCGACACCACTGACGGGTGTACGATTGATACCGCCGCCCCTGTATCGACGATGAAGTTTACTTTGTGAGCGTGCACTACTGCTGTGATCTGCAAGAGGGGCAGGTGCGCTGTCACAGCGGAGCCTACCTGCCCAGTCAGTTTTCCGGCTGCTGGCGAGCTGGCGACGCTGAGCGAGGCGATGGCTCCACCTGAATACTCGGGTTTTTGTTTGGCCAGCGACACTACGGCTTACAGGTGCGGGCCTGCTAACCGAAGAATATGTGTGCCCGGCACACCTGTGGGCGCTCACCCCGCCGGAAGGGACGCAGACCAGCATGAAGATATTCACGCCGGCTATTGGCAGCTCGCTCATGCCCCTTATGCCGTTGCTGTGAACTTGATGCTTATATCCCGCGAATGTTATCCACGGACATGCACGTTGAGCTCACCAGCGATACCAGCTCTTCCGCTAGGGATCCCATCTGGTCGAGCGATAAGTCCTGCTGCGCTGCCAGGGCGGAAGTAATCGCAGGCGGCAATGATTTTAAGAACTTGTGTCGCACCAGGTGGTCTCCAGCCCCCACACTGACCGTCGTCCGCCGGAGCTCCGATAGCGCTGCTGAGGGGCGTCCTGCCAATGTCAACCTGGAGAGACGATCCTCGAATACTTCGGACTTTGTTTTGGAAAACATGTTCTCCAACGCCTCCTTGAGCTGCCAGTAACTATGGCTTTCCAATACCTGTGGGCTGATGCGCGATGTCACAGCAGGAGGCAATGCCGCCGCGGCGTGAAAATACCGTGTCTCTTCGGATACTATCTTCGCCAAATGAAATTGGGCGTCCATGTTTGCTGTCCAACCCTTCACTGACTCAGGACTGAACTGTGGAGGTTTAACAGCCACCAGTGCCGTTGGGAAAAACTGGTTCGACTCAGGTTCTACATCCTCCATCGGCGTAGCCATCTTAACAGAATGAGAGTGAGAAGAATACAAAATGAAGACTCACCGATTGATCCTCACTCGGGGCACCAATATTTGGTGATAAAGCCACATATAAATATGGCACAAGCGATGCTGGGTGTATTGTGGCACCGGACAAGAACAGCTCAATACCTGACGAATGACTGGCCTGGAATCCTCATTGCTGTGCTTAATCATGGATTAAATAACTTTCGGTCACGTGACGTGAAACGGTGCACACACGCACACATACACATTGACTCACACACAAACCTACACTATGATCACGCGCACAATCACACTGGCACTTAGGGCTACAGACAAACATACAAACGTTCATACACACACGCTTCACACACATTCGCACAAACTGCCACACTGCTTACATATAGACAGACACGCATACTCTACACTTGCTTACTCAGATACACGCATACATTACACTTGCTTACACACAGACGTCACACTTGCATAGACGCACATACACGCATACGCCACAACCTAATAACTGTTTTAACAATTATCGCACACAACTTTTGCATGCAGTTATAGGTAGATTATGAAAAAGTGACCTTTTGGTGAAAAAGTAAGTTTATTAACTTTTGGCAGCCCTAATGTTAATGTTATGTTTCTGCATTACATATTGCCAAACAAGATTTTTACAAATCCAAACTTGCTTCCCTTTCCCGTTCTTTTAAATCTATTTGGTCCTCTCTCAATTCTCTCTGCGGTCTTCGATCTCCTTCTTCCTCGTGTGATCTTACAGCCTCTCAGTTTGCGTCTTTTTTCTCTGCGAAATTGATTCTGTTCTAAACAATATCCCTCCTTTCCAATCCTCCCTCTGTCATACTCGCACTTCCGAAAATTTTCCTGTACACAGGTAACAAAGATACACAGGTATGGGATTAGAACATTTGCCGGTAACAAAGACCAAGTTTACACACAATTTATGTAAATTTAGCCGAGACGAATGCCTGTGAATCACTAGCTGCGTATATATAACGTGTCTGGTGTATGTCAAACACTGGCTAAATCGGATTAAAACACTATTCGACTGTGTCGGAATTGATACAAAAATGGCTTGCAACGAAATGATCTATGTGTATTTTCACTTGATACACAACTATGACAAATATACAAGTGGAAATCTCGTAGAATCATATTGACGACACGATTCAACGAACGCATCGTGAACACAAATGTTTGTTGATTTGTCTATCAATTTTGATGATGTAAATCACATCGTGTGTCTCATACACAATTTCCAGTTCAGCCGAACTGGGTTAGGTATAGAATAAAGAAAAAAGTTAGGTTAGGTATATAATAAAGAAAAAAGTTAGGTTAGGCATGGAATACAGAAAAAAGTTAGGTTAGGTATATAATACAGAAAAAAGTTGGGTTAGGTATATAATGGAAAAAAAAATATAAAAAAATAAAAAAGAGAAAAAAAGTTAGGTTAAGTTAGGTTAAGAGTGACGTCAGAGGGGGTGACGTCATAGGGGGGCAAGGGGGTAGTGTGACGTCATATGTCACAAAGTGTTGAACTCTACTACGATAGCGCTGCTGAGGGGCGTCCTGCCAATGTCAACCTGGAGAGACGATCCTCGAATACTTCGGACTTTGTTTTGGAAAACATGTTCTCCAACGCCTCCTTGAGCTGCCAGTAACTATGGCTTTCCAATACCTGTGGGCTGATGCGCGATGTCACAGCAGGAGGCAATGCCGCCGCGGCGTGAAAATACCGTGTCTCTTCGGATACTATCTTCGCCAAATGGAATTGGGCGTCCATGTTTGCTGTCCAACCCTTCACTGACTCAGGACTGAACTGTGGAGGTTTAACAGCCACCAGTGCCGTTGGGAAAAACTGGTTCGACTCAGGTTCTACATCCTCCATCGGCGTAGCCATCTTAACAGAATGAGAGTGAGAAGAATACAAAATGAAGACTCACCGATTGATCCTCACTCGGGGCACCAATATTTGGTGATAAAGCCACATATAAATATGGCACAAGCGATGCTGGGTGTATTGTGGCACCGGACAAGAACAGCTCAATACCTGACGAATGACTGGCCTGGAATCCTCATTGCTGTGCTTAATCATGGATTAAATAACTTTCGGTCACGTGACGTGAAACGGTGCACACACGCACACATACACATTGACTCACACACAAACCTACACTATGATCACGCGCACAATCACACTGGCACTTAGGGCTACAGACAAACATACAAACGTTCATACACACACGCTTCACACACATTCGCACAAACTGCCACACTGCTTACATATAGACAGACACGCATACTCTACACTTGCTTACTCAGATACACGCATACATTACACTTGCTTACACACAGACGTCACACTTGCATAGACGCACATACACGCATACGCCACAACCTAATAACTGTTTTAACAATTATCGCACACAACTTTTGCATGCAGTTATAGGTAGATTATGAAAAAGTGACCTTTTGGTGAAAAAGTAAGTTTATTAACTTTTGGCAGCCCTAATGTTAATGTTATGTTTCTGCATTACATATTGCCAAACAAGATTTTTACAAATCCAAACTTGCTTCCCTTTCCCGTTCTTTTAAATCTATTTGGTCCTCTCTCAATTCTCTCTGCGGTCTTCGATCTCCTTCTTCCTCGTGTGATCTTACAGCCTCTCAGTTTGCGTCTTTTTTCTCTGCGAAATTGATTCTGTTCTAAACAATATCCCTCCTTTCCAATCCTCTCTCTGTCATACTCGCACTTCCGAAAATTTTCCTGTACACAGGTAACAAAGATACACAGGTATGGGATTAGAACATTTGCCGGTAACAAAGACCAAGTTTACACACAATTTATGTAAATTTAGCCGAGACGAATGCCTGTGAATCACTAGCTGCGTATATATAACGTGTCTGGTGTATGTCAAACACTGGCTAAATCGGATTAAAACACTATTCGACTGTGTCGGAATTGATACAAAAATGGCTTGCAACGAAATGATCTATGTGTATTTTCACTTGATACACAACTATGACAAATATACAAGTGGAAATCTCGTAGAATCATATTGACGACACGATTCAACGAACGCATCGTGAACACAAATGTTTGTTGATTTGTCTATCAATTTTGATGATGTAAATCACATCGTGTGTCTCATACACAATTTCCAGTTCAGCCGAACTGGGTTAGGTATAGAATAAAGAAAAAAGTTAGGTTAGGTATATAATAAAGAAAAAAGTTAGGTTAGGCATGGAATACAGAAAAAAGTTAGGTTAGGTATATAATACAGAAAAAAGTTGGGTTAGGTATATAATGGAAAAAAAAATATAAAAAAATAAAAAAGAGAAAAAAAGTTAGGTTAAGTTAGGTTAAGAGTGACGTCAGAGGGGGTGACGTCATAGGGGGGCAAGGGGGTAGTGTGACGTCATATGTCACAAAGTGTTGAACTCTACTACTGTGTGTGGTGTGTTGGTGACGAGCGATTTTACAATGTTGACAGCGAACGCACGTCTTCGCCCACGATGGCACCTTGGCCCAAATGCGCTTGAAGACGTATCGTTCAGAGACGAGGCGCTTTGTGACACGGGCACTTGGGTGATGCAGATTATGTATCGCGCGATACACTTCGTGCTGCAGTGACTCAGGCAGCAGCGGCCGATCAACACCAGTGGAAACGTCCACCAGCAGTCCAGACAGAACACTCGACTGGACGTACTTCCACGCGAAGCGAAGGACAAGAGGCAAATTCGGCGACATCTGCGGCACTGTGTTGAGCGAGCGCGAGGCGCCTGACATCAAGCGAGTGTTGAGCGTCCACTGCGAGCTGAGAGACGTTTCGTGTTGCGTCTGACGGAGGCCCACTGAGACAGTCCGAGACAGCGTTTTCGGACCCTTTGATATGTCGTATGTCTGTGGAAAACTCACTCAGATAAGCGAACTGTCTTTGGACACGAGCCGAACGTTCGGTGATGCTGGTGAAGGCATGAACCAACGGCTTATGGTCGGTCCACAGCTGCAATGCCGGCTTTCAAGTAGACGCCGGAACCTTTTGACCACACTGAACCATGCATACAGCTCCTTGTCACCAGTGGACCATCGTAAGGCAACGCCTGTGAGTTTGCGGGAGTGGTACGCCAGCAGTACCCAATGAACATTCTGAAACTGTAGCACAGCATCTCCCACAGCCAAGTCAGATGCGTCTGCCACGAGCTTCGTCGGAGCATCCGCCTGTGGAAATGCCAAATATGAAGCGGCAGCCAGCGCTGATTTTGTCTTCTCGAAGGAGGAGACTTGCAGAGGTCCCCACATGTTGTTCGCCACCTCATGAAGGGGCTGGAGAGTTTGAGCCAGCCTGGGAATGAACCGGTGGAAAAAGTTTATCATGCTTAGGTAGCTCCTGCACTCAGTCGAACTGGTGGGCGGCGGCAAGTTCACGAGATCAGCAATTTTGTCTGGTAAGGGCTCGATGCCACGTGCAGATACTTTGAATCCAACGAACCGCACACTACGCTGGCCAAAGACGCACTTTTCCGGCTTGATGGCCAGGCCGGCCGCTCCGAGACGGCGAAAAAGTTCTCTAAGATCTCGGCGGTCTGTCTCGACATCTGGGGAGAAGACGAGGACATCGTCGAGGTAGCAAAATACGCGTGGCATGCCCCGCAGCAATGTGTCCATGAGGCGCTGGAAAGTTTGGGCAGCATTACACAAACCGAAAGGCATACGCGTATACTGAAAAAGACCGAATGGAGTCGTGATCGCAGATTTTTCCTGATCGTCTGGATGCAGAGGAACTTGAGCAAAAGCACGCGAGAGATCAATTGTGCTGAAATATTTCGCACCACTGAGCTGATCGGCGAATGATTGAATGTCGGGAACGGGATACCTGTCGGGGACCGTGATGGAGCTCAGTCGCTCGTAGCACCCGACCAGTCTGAAAACCGTGCCACCATCCTTTTCAACGAGGTGGATGGGACTGGACCAGCACGATGACGAGGGAACCAGAATGCCCAGATCCACCAACTCTGATAACTCTTTTCTGGCAGCGGACAGTTTGGCCGGCATTAATCGACGTGGGCGGGCGAACACTGGATTGCCTCGTGTGATGATGCGATGCTGGACACCAGGCACCTTCACAACGGGAAACCCGTCAGGTGGGGCGACGAGCTGCGCGAAGTCGGCTGAAGCGCGCACTCCGGCGAACTCCGGCCCGTCACATTGTCGCTGAATAGCATTGATGTGATTCAGCACAGGGTGTGTTGTGACGACCGACGCGTCGCCGCTGGTGGACAAGAATGTGGCGCTGTCGATCAGCTTGTGTCGTTTCATGTCCACCACAAGACCCAAGTCGTGGAGGAAATCCACTCCGATTATTGTGTGTGGAACTGCTGCTGAAATAAGTCCGAACGAATAAGTGCGCGCGAGTCCCAAATCGACAGTCACGCGATGGTTGACCTCAAAGTCTTGGATGGATGTACCGTTGGCGGCACGTAACTCCGGCTCGTCGAGGGCCGCCGCTGATGCCGTTGAACGAGCTGGCAGCAGAGAAACCTCGGAACCGCTGTCAACCATGAATTTGCGGCCGGACATGTCTGTGAGGAATAACAGGCGGTAATTTTCACGGCAGCCGGACGTGGCCATTACCACGTAGTCTCCCGTAGAGGCCCTGACACGAAAGGTCGCGGCTGTGTCGTTGACATGTCGCAGTAGAGAGGGTGGTCTCCACTAATCTCGAACGCTTTGAGACGAGACAGGTTTCTCTGCGTCTCTTCCTCGGGCGCCTGAGCTGCTGCCAGAACAGGGAGATCCCAGACGTCAACGTTCACGGCACACGCTGGTCGCGACAGGCAGTCGGCAACGACGTTATCTGCGCCTTTCACGTGCTGCACGTCAGAGACGAATTCTGCCAACACGGATAGATGGCGCAGTTGTCAGTCGAATTTTGCCGGCTTCGAACTGTAAAATGCTCCGACCAGTGGATTGTGGTCCGTGAATAAGACGACGTAACGACCTTCTATGGTATGTGGGAAGCGTAGCACTGTCAGATATGCTGCCAGCAGATCCTGATCAAAGACTGCATATTTCTGCTGTGGCTGTGACATTTTTTTGCCGAAAAATGCATTCGGCTGCGGAAAACCGTTTACGATCTGATGAAGCGCAGCGCCGGCAGCATGAGACGAGCAGTCTGTGACAAGATGGTAGGTCTCAACCGCTGGGTTAGGAGCGACCAGCAGACACACTTGCGACAGGGCACTCTTGAGTGCGTCGAATGCTTCCTCAGCGTCCTGCGTCCACTCCAGCGGCACATTCTTTGGCTGTTTTTGGAGTACCTTGGTTAGCGGAAACGCCATATCCGAGAAATGTGGCACCATCCTTCGGTCAAATCCCATCATGCCCAAGAATCTGCGCATACCGGCGATGTCATTTGGGCGCTGCAACTCAGCAATTGCTGACACACGCTCACGCGGAGGGCCGATACCGTTAGCGCTGATCTCGTGGCCGAGGAACTGAACACAGTCGCAAAAGAACTGGCATTTTTCCAACGCCAGCCGGAGGCGGTGCTGTTGGAGCACCTCAAGCACAGCGTCGAGGTCGGCTGCGTGCTGTTTGGCATTTTCAGAATAAATCAAAACGTCGTCAAGGTACACGAATGCGCACGTTAGATGACGAAATGCATTATCCATGCATGCATGCATGACGAAATGCATGCATTATCCATGAACCGCTAAAAATGTTGCCCCACTGTTTCTTAAACCGAGCGGCATATAAACGTACTCGTACAGCCCGAAAGGAGTAGTCACCGCGGTTTTTGGAATGTCACACTTCGCCATTGGGATGTTAAAATAGGCCCTTACCAGGTCGATTTTGCTAAATACGGACTTGCCGTGTATTCGTGAAGACACATCATATATGTGAGGCAGCGGGTACCGATCCGGAATCGTTCGAGCGTTCAACGTCCGATAATCGGTGACACGCCACTCACCTGGTGTCCGTTTTGGCACGAGGTGGAATGGCGATGCCCACGGTGAGTTTGATGGACGAACAACTCCATGCCGTAGCAGGTCGCTAAACACACGCTTAGCCGCTTCTTCGCGTTCCTGGTTGAGCCGCCGAGGAGACGCACACGTCGGCGCTGCACTACCCGTGCCGATGGAGTCAGTGACACTGTAGCTAACATCAGGCGATGCATTTGCAGGAGCAGTAGACGTCAGTGCTGGGAACTGGCCAAGTAGATGCTGAACATCTGTCGGTAGCGGCGAGATGTCGTTAACGACCAAGCCACATGAAGCCACTTGGGAGACCGCACACTCTGTTGCCATTTCAGTGCTCGGGTCATAAACTCGCCGGCGTCGGCAATTAACAACGAGGCCGAAATGTGCGAGAAAATCTTGCCCTATGATCGACTGTGTCACTTCAGCAACAACAAACGTCCATGAAAATTCGCGATGTAGGCAGCATGCACCCAGCTGCAAATGTACTTCACCGTGCACGCTGATAGATTGGCCTGCGGCCGAGCTGAGACTCACATCACTAGGCTGAACTGCCGTCGCCGACACCACTGACGGGTGTACCATTGATACCGCCGCCCCTGTATCGACGATGAAGTTTACTTTGTGAGCGTGCACTACTGCTGTGATCTGTAAGAGGGGCAGGTGCGCTGTCACAGCGGAGCCTACCTGCCCAGTCAGTTTTCCGGCTGCTGGCGAGCTGGCGACGCTGAGCGAGGCGATGGCTCCACCTGAATACTCGGGTTTTTGTTTGGCCAGCGACACTACGGCTTACAGGTGCGGGCCTGCTAACCGAAGAATATGTGTGCCCGGCACACCTGTGGGCGCTCACCCCGCCGGAAGGGACGCAGACCAGCATGAAGATATTCACGCCGGCTATTGGCAGCTCGCTCATGCCCCTTATGCCGTTGCTGTGAACTTGATGCTTATATCCCGCGAATGTTATCCACGGACATGCACGTTGAGCTCACCAGCGATACCAGCTCTTCCGCTAGGGATCCCATCTGGTCGAGCGATAAGTCCTGCTGCGCTGCCAGGGCGGAAGTAATCGCAGGCGGCAATGATTTTAAGAACTTGTGTCGCACCAGGTGGTCTCCAGCCCCCACACTGACCGTCGTCCGCCGGAGCTCCGATAGCGCTGCTGAGGGGCGTCCTGCCAATGTCAACCTGGAGAGACGATCCTCGAATACTTCGGACTTTGTTTTGGAAAACATGTTCTCCAACGCCTCCTTGAGCTGCCAGTAACTATGGCTTTCCAATACCTGTGGGCTGATGCGCGATGTCACAGCAGGAGGCAATGCCGCCGCGGCGTGAAAATACCGTGTCTCTTCGGATACTATCTTCGCCAAATGGAATTGGGCGTCCATGTTTGCTGTCCAACCCTTCACTGACTCAGGACTGAACTGTGGAGGTTTAACAGCCACCAGTGCCGTTGGGAAAAACTGGTTCGACTCAGGTTCTACATCCTCCATCGGCGTAGCCATCTTAACAGAATGAGAGTGAGAAGAATACAAAATGAAGACTCACCGATTGATCCTCACTCGGGGCACCAATATTTGGTGATAAAGCCACATATAAATATGGCACAAGCGATGCTGGGTGTATTGTGGCACCGGACAAGAACAGCTCAATACCTGACGAATGACTGGCCTGGAATCCTCATTGCTGTGCTTAATCATGGATTAAATAACTTTCGGTCACGTGACGTGAAACGGTGCACACACGCACACATACACATTGACTCACACACAAACCTACACTATGATCACGCGCACAATCACACTGGCACTTAGGGCTACAGACAAACATACAAACGTTCATACACACACGCTTCACACACATTCGCACAAACTGCCACACTGCTTACATATAGACAGACACGCATACTCTACACTTGCTTACTCAGATACACGCATACATTACACTTGCTTACACACAGACGTCACACTTGCATAGACGCACATACACGCATACGCCACAACCTAATAACTGTTTTAACAATTATCGCACACAACTTTTGCATGCAGTTATAGGTAGATTATGAAAAAGTGACCTTTTGGTGAAAAAGTAAGTTTATTAACTTTTGGCAGCCCTAATGTTAATGTTATGTTTCTGCATTACATATTGCCAAACAAGATTTTTACAAATCCAAACTTGCTTCCCTTTCCCGTTCTTTTAAATCTATTTGGTCCTCTCTCAATTCTCTCTGCGGTCTTCGATCTCCTTCTTCCTCGTGTGATCTTACAGCCTCTCAGTTTGCGTCTTTTTTCTCTGCGAAATTGATTCTGTTCTAAACAATATCCCTCCTTTCCAATCCTCCCTCTGTCATACTCGCACTTCCGAAAATTTTCCTGTACACAGGTAACAAAGATACACAGGTATGGGATTAGAACATTTGCCGGTAACAAAGACCAAGTTTACACACAATTTATGTAAATTTAGCCGAGACGAATGCCTGTGAATCACTAGCTGCGTATATATAACGTGTCTGGTGTATGTCAAACACTGGCTAAATCGGATTAAAACACTATTCGACTGTGTCGGAATTGATACAAAAATGGCTTGCAACGAAATGATCTATGTGTATTTTCACTTGATACACAACTATGACAAATATACAAGTGGAAATCTCGTAGAATCATATTGACGACACGATTCAACGAACGCATCGTGAACACAAATGTTTGTTGATTTGTCTATCAATTTTGATGATGTAAATCACATCGTGTGTCTCATACACAATTTCCAGTTCAGCCGAACTGGGTTAGGTATAGAATAAAGAAAAAAGTTAGGTTAGGTATATAATAAAGAAAAAAGTTAGGTTAGGCATGGAATACAGAAAAAAGTTAGGTTAGGTATATAATACAGAAAAAAGTTGGGTTAGGTATATAATGGAAAAAAAAATATAAAAAAATAAAAAAGAGAAAAAAAGTTAGGTTAAGTTAGGTTAAGAGTGACGTCAGAGGGGGTGACGTCATAGGGGGGCAAGGGGGTAGTGTGACGTCATATGTCACAAAGTGTTGAACTCTACTACTATGACATGATGGTATCAACCAGGAACCCATCGAACGAAGGTCGAAATGACGGAAAAAAGACAATGAAATAGATCCTGCTGGTTCGTACGTGGTCATTTGACCAAATAATGTTTTCTCTTTTCGAAAAATGGGACCCTTTTAGCCTTGTGCTCAACTGAAGTGTTTCTTTGGTGAGCACAGGTTCGAATGTGAGACACCCTTTGATGGATCTTTGATTGTGAAAACTGTTAATGCGTAACAAACCAAGAGACTTCTTCGGTTAGACTCATTGTGGCGTTGTTGTCGAGTGGCGTGCGGTGTGACGTCATAGCGGTTCACATGAGCCTAGTGCCGGAGGCGTGTATCAGCTGGCGTGTGTGAAGCTGGCTTTGCGAGCGGTCGAGCGTCATTCGGTTGGTGACCTGTGCGTTATAAGCATCGTTGCCGTGTGTTAGAGATATTTCTGCTCGAGTGGACGAATTCTCGTCGTGTGCGCGGGTGACTTGGGCGAAGGTGAGAGGGCTTTGCCCCGTCGTTTCTCTGCTTGATTACAAGCTATTTCGGCTTTATGGCTGAGGCCGTTGGCGGGGGCAAACGTGAGTTTGTCAAAGGGGGTTCCGGTAGCGAATCCGATGACTTCGGTCAGGAGGGTCAGAGACCCGAGCAGCGGGCCGCAGGACCCGTGGTAGATGCTGGCCAGTTGGCCAACATCTTAATGCAGGCCCGAGGGCCGATCCTTGACAGGATAGGGCGGGCTCTACCGCGTTTCGGTGGTGACGTCACCCTTGACGTCACTGAGTGGCTGGCCGACTTTGAGCGGCTATGCCGTGTCCAGCAGGTCGACCCTTGCGAAATGGTCGACCACATGCTGGATGGGAGCGCGCGCCGGCTTTACCGGCGCATGCTCGTGGGCGACGCCTCACAGTGGGCCGTGGTGAAAGCCACGCTTGTCGCCGAGTCTGGCGTGCCTCGCCAAGATTCGTGGAGGCGTTTCTCGACTCGTCAGCTTCGATCTGGCGAGTCAGTGGACGCCTTTGTGGACGACCTAGAGCGTATAGGTCGCCGTGTAGGGTTAACACCCGAGAGCTTGGCGTTCCGCGTCAAGTTCTATGAGGGCCTACCCGACTCAATCTATGAGTGGGCTATGGCGAGAGAGGGGGCGTATACCTCCGAGTTCGACAGCGTGCTGTCGGCGGTGCGCGCCAGAATTGGTGCGCGTAGGGCTGCTGCAGCCAGAAACCGCCCATCTGGGGTGGTGGCTGCATCTAGGCAGCGAGTCAGCTACGCCCAAGTAGCGAGCAGCTCGAGGGACCGCTCTCCTGTTCCTCAAGCGTCGGACGAGCGAGACGGCTCTGTGTCTCGGTGGGCGGGCCGTCCGGAGCGCTCTTCTGCGCGCTCTTCTGCGCGCCGGACGCTCCGCTGCTACCGATGTGGCGGCGACCATCTGGTCCGCGAGTGCCCGGGAGCGCAATGCTACCGGTGTGGCAAGCACGGGCATTTCGCTCGTGATTGCGAGGAGCCGGCGTCGACGTCGACGTCAGGCCGCTCGCGAGCTCGGACGAGCTCGCATTTTCATGCGGAGGGCGCAGCACGGGGCGCAGCGTCCTCCGACATGGAAGTCGACCGCAATTAAGCGGCGGCCCCTGTAAAGGGGCGACGGTGAGTCCCTGCTCTGCGCGTGGACTCATCGGCGGAGCACACTTGGTGCGTCGGGCCCGCCGGGCGATTCGAGGGACGGCCGGTGTAGTGACTTCGCGTCGTATGCCGGTCGTTGAAGCTGTTCTCAACGTTCGTTGCTCCCGGTGTCTGGTTGACACGGGAAGTGAGTGCACAATTGTTAGTGCACGGGTGGTGGCGTGTTCACTTCCCCGTCGGGGACGACCGTTGATTACAGCGGATGGTAGGACTTCTCATGAGACGAAGTCCTGTGACGTAGTAATAGGGCTGCAGGGACACTGTTTTAGAGTTCCCGGGCTCGTAGTTAAGGGATTAGAAAACCTTGGGGTGGAGTGCCTCCTGGGCAACGATGTTATCGACCATATGGGAGGCGTGACAGTGAAGAGGGGTGTTGACTCTAAATACACCGTTGAGTGGGGGAAACCTTACCCCGAGGGGTGCTGTCGTGCACCGGCGCGTAAGAGTGTGTCTAATAAATCGACGAAGTGTGTGAGGTTTATGTTGGCAGGTTCCACGGATAGTCCGCAGCCGCTGGAAGTTGTCGACAAGGACTTCGTAGCGTCATTCGCTGAGGGCCGATGGACGGTGAGCTGGCGGTGGTCTGACAAAGAGCCGGACCAGCTACAGAACAGCGTGGCGGAGTACAGATGTACGAGAGCTCCCGGAGTGAGCGAGAGGTACAATGCCGAGATCCGGAGCTGGATCGAGAAAGGCTGGTTAATCACATGGCACGGCCCAGTAAAGGGGATCATCCCGCTGTTGGCCGTCGTACAGCCGACGAAAGACAAAGTTCGTCCTGTTATGGATTACCGTGAGCTGAACGGCTTTGTCGATTGTCACACAGGAGATGACGGTGTGTCAGTGTGTGCTGACAAGATCAGAGAGTGGAGGCAATGGCAGGGGGAGATCAAGGTAGTTGATCTCAAGTCGGCGTACCTGCAGATTCACGTGAGCCGAGATCTGTGGAAGTATCAGGTCGTGAGGTATAATGGTGTGCATTATGCGTTGACGCGGCTGGGCTTCGGCCTGTCATGTGCACCAAGAATAATGACGCTGATTCTGCGAAAGGTCCTGTCATTGGACGAGAAGGTGCGAAAGGCGACAGATCATTATGTCGACGATATCATCGTGAGGACGTCCGATGTGAGCGTGCAGCAGCTTCGGGAGCATCTGCGAAGGTATGGCTTTGAGACTAAGGAGCCGGAGGGCCTAGATGGGGGTCGATTATTGGGAATTGCTCTGAGGAAGGGACCCGATGGGTGGTTGAATATGTCGAGAGGGACAGCTCTTCGTGACGCTGCACCCGAATTGACAGGGCTGACCAAGCGTGGGTTGTTCTCCGTATGTGGTCGCTTAGTCGGCCATTACCCCGTTGCCGGGTGGTTACGCCCCCATTGCAGTTTTTTGAAACGGTTGGGGTGTGGCGGGTCGTGGGATAACCCGGTGGAGAATGTTGTGTGTGTGCTTGTGTCTGAGCTGTTGCAGCGTGTTCAGAAGGCGGACCCGGTAAGGGGTCGATGGGACGTGAACGCAGCTGGAGACGTCACTGTATGGACTGACGCGAGCACGTTGGCGCTTGGCGTGGTGGTCGAGGTGGACGGCTGCATCGTTGAGGATGCTACTTGGCTCCGTAAGAAGACCGACGTTCTACACATCAATGTGTCCGAACTGGAGGCAGTCGGTCGTGGCATCAATATGGCGATTTCGTGGGGGTTCAAGACGTTTACCGTCGCGACAGACTCGAGGACAGTGCTTAGTTGGATGGACAGCACTGTCGAGGGGCGCAACCGTGTCCGCACTAAAGGTTCTGCCGAGATGCTGGTGAAGCGCCGACTGGCGGTGATTAAGGAGACGATCGCCGAGCATGGCCTGACAGTTTCTCTCCGGTTTGTCACGACTGTGGAGAATAAAGCTGATCAGATGACCAGGGTGGCCAAGAAGTGGCTTGTTCATCGTGACGCTGGTGAGGAGGAAGTGGCAATATCAGCAGCTATTGCTACGAAGAAGAGCATTAAGGACACCGTTTGGGCGGCTCATCTGCCGCATCATTTAGGTGTTGAGAGGACGCTGTACCTGGGTCAACAATTGCGGAGTGATTTGACGAGAGCCCATGTGAAGGCGGAGTTAGCTGGATGCGAGGCTTGTCAACGTATCGATCCAGCGGTGAGAGAGGAGAACCTCGTAGGTCAGGGTAGTCTGGCCGTGGACAGGGGCTGGTATCGAGTGGCAGCGGACGTCACTCATTACGATGCCGGCGTTTACCTGTCGATGGTGGATTGTGGTCCATCACGTCTTGCCGTATGGCGCAGATTGCCGAATGAGACGGCGTTGTGCATTATAGCTCAGCTGCGGCAGATTGTGATTGAGCGTGGGCCGTTTGAGGAGCTGTTACTGGACAACTCTACGGCGTTCCGGTCGGCGGCGATGGAGCAGTTCGCCGACGAGTGGTGCATTTCTTTGCGATTCCGAGCCGCATACGCCCCGGGCGGTAACGGGATCGTGGAGCGAAATCACCGTACGATCAAAAGGATCGCAGCGAGGGGACATATTTCCCCGGAGGAGGCGACGTTCTGGTACAACGTTACGCCGCGCAAAGAGACTCAGGTGAGCACTATTCCCTCGAGGTGTATTTTCAGATACGAGTGGCGTCTTCCATTTGAGACCGGCCGCAGGGACGCTGATGACCAGACAGCAGCGTTTGCCGTTGGTGACGAGGTGTGGGTGAAACCGCCGATCTCGTCATGTACAACGCCGTGGACCCTCGGGAAGGTGACCAGGGTCGTCTCACAGCACGTTGTGTGCGTAGATGGCATGCCGCGCCATGTGCGCGACCTGCGCAAGCGTCGCTGTGCCGGCCATAGTGGAGCCATAGACGAGACCGGCACTCATGGCGACGTGGAACCGACCAGCGGCGGTTGGGATGTGGATGCGACCGGCAATCGCGGAGATGTGGAGCCACCCGGTGGAGCCACCCGGTGTAGCTTGGACCTGAGCGGTGATGGCGGACGGGACGAGGCGGCCGATAGTCCCGGCGGTGACAGAACACCTGACAGCCTGCCACCTGAGCGACTGGCTACTGGCGAGGGCGTGGATGCGGACCGTGTGTCTGTGGAGCTGGAACCTGGTGAGCCCTCAGAGGACGTGAGTGTACATACTGCTCGAGAGAATGTCGGAGAGGGCGTCGCGGCTGAGAGAGTCGAGGATGAGGCTGCAGTCGAGCAGCCGAGGCGGTCAACGAGGAGACGTCGACCGCCGGCATGGTTAAACGAGTACGTGTGTCTATCCGATGATGAAGTTTAACCGTGCGTGTTTGCAAGCGTGTTTGTTGTGAGCTTTCAGGTGAAAAGCTGGGGGAGATGTGGCGTTGTTGTCGAGTGGCGTGCGGTGTGACGTCATAGCGGTTCACTTGAGCCTAGTGCCGGAGGCGTGTATCAGCTGGCGTGTGTGAAGCTGGCTTTGCGAGCGGTCGAGCGTCATTCGGTTGGTGGCCTGTGCGTTATAAGCATCGTTGCCGTGTGTTAGAGATATTTCTGCTCGAGTGGACGAATTCTCGTCGTGTGCGCGGGTTACCTGCGCGAAGGTGAGAGGGCTTTGCCCCGTTGTTTTCTCCGCTTGATTACACTAATTTTGTCAGCAGCCTGTAACAGTTTAATTGGACGGTAAACGAAATAAGAGCAAAGGGATTACGCCCCTGAACTGCGCGACCTATCCGAAACAGACATACTCAATGGTCTGGAGGACGAAGGAGTCACTGAAGTCAATCGGATAACAAGTTTCCGGAATGGTGTACGAAACCACACCAGCTTGCTGATTCTGACATTTAATCGTGCTGCTCGCCCCGAGCGTATCTATGCTGGGTATATTCGTTACGAAGTGCCTGTGCTTGTGCCGGGCCCTCTGCGCTGTTTTAAGCGTCAATCGTTGATCAAATCGTTCTCAAATCGTTGATCAAATCGTTGTCAAATCTTTGGAACCAGGAATTGTCGCAGTGAGGCCAAATGCCCCCATTGCGGCAAAAATGACCATGGCGAGCAACCTTGTGCCGAAGAGCAGCCCTGTCTTCACTGTGGCAGCGACTCACACTCGAGCGACTTACGTAGCTGCCCTGTGTGGCAGCGCGAGAAAGAAATCTGTCACATACAGGCTGTCCAGGGAGTTTCATTCAAGGACGCACGCAAAGTGTACGCAAAGTGTACGCAAAGTGTCTGAAACACAATCGACACTTCCAAAAAGATCTTACGCGTCAACAGTTGGTACACTCGACAAAGTGTCACTGTCAAACACAGAAACACAAATAGATACGATTGCAGAACTTCCACCACTGAAAAAACCGACCCAAAAAGATAACTCACAAACTCAAACTCTCACAATCCATAGAGAGGTTCCTCAGCCGAAGGAATGACAGCAGGACAAGCAGATAAAAACCTCAACAAAAGCATATGATGAATGCAATGCCGAAAAAGCACAAACCTTTCAAAACATGGCACATACCTAACCACGTTCGCACAAACATGTCTCACGAAATCTAGATCATGGTTACAGTAAACCAGACCACCGAAAACAACAACTGCACACACACACACACACACACACACACACACACACACATGACGTATACCCTCGGAGGTACTGTACTTAATGAAGTGGACAAACAAAAAGACCTCGGTGTCATGGTGCAAAGAGATTTGTCCCCTGAGGCCCACATTGATGATATCTGCGCCAAAACGTACTCCTTGCTGACCATAATAAAACACGTCTTCAACTTTATAGATGCTGAAATAATGCGGAAGCTGATAGTGTCAGTTATTAGGCCCAAACTTGAATATGCCGCAGTGGTTTGGTGTCCCCACGAAAAGCGTCTGGTAAAAAAAGTTGAAAAGATGCAAAGACTGGCCACCAGGCTTGTACCAGAGCTGAAAAGCTTCAGTTATGAGTACAGGCTAAATGCGTTGAAATTACCGACGTTGGAAGACAGGAGGACACGGGGTGATCTCATTCATATTTTCAGGAACATGACAGAAACCACAGCTCAGCAGGAAATTGGACTGATAAAGCAGGATGAAGGAAGGAGACACGGCAATAAGCTGAGAAAACCTCGGTGCAAAAAAGACATAAAGAAATAGTTTTCCATTCAGGCGAATTGACGTTTGGAATAAATTCACAAGACTATCGTAAGGGCCAAAACTATAGGAGAGTTCAAACATAAATTGGATATTCAGTGGGAAAGAGACAGGACAGTCCGAGCGTAAGCTCATTTCCTGTACCACAACTAGGTAAGCACAACTAGGTAAGCACACACACACACACACACACACACCAGAAACGATAATAGACATCATCACGTCTGTAGGGAGTGAATATGATAGTACAGTTCAGTTCAGTATGATAGTACATACAGTTCAGTCTTGTTCTTGAGCTCGCCGTGTGTGGCTGTATTTTCGTTCGCTCCGTTGTGTTATCTGTGTGCCGATCTCGGAGTCTTTCTGCCCATTTTTCTATGTCTACTCCACCCTCTGCAGCCAGCGAGTGTGCGTGTAAGTGTGGTGAGCCGGTGGGGGATGCGTCTGTCATCAAGTGCGAGGGATGCGCCGGCATGTTTCACGTGTCGTGCGTCGCGCTGACCATCCCTGCGTATAACGCTATACGCAGGTACAAGCTCTTCTGGCTGTGCGAAGAGTGCAAAGACGAGTACCGCGCGTCCCGTCGCCCCTCACTCACCGTGGAGAGAGTGTGTGCGGTGATCGACAGTCGACTGGAGACATTCCGCGCCTCTGTCCTTCGTGAAGCCAAGCCCGCCGACACCTGTGCGCCCTCAACCTCTGTCTCAGAGCGCGACCAGCCTTTCACTCATCCATTCGCCCTAGTGCTGAAGAGTAAAGGAGCGGAGCCGGTGAAGGCAGAGCGCGTGCTGTCGGCCCTTCGCACTGTACCGGTGGCCAAGTCTCGCCCAACAAAATCTGGCGGTATGGTGCTGCACTGCTCCACTGAAGCCTCAGCTAACATGGCAGCCAAGTCTCTGAACGAGCACTTGGCTGAAGAACTGCATGTCGCTGTCACAGGCAATTCTGCCTCTCGTCTGCCGCGAATCACTGTGGCAAACATTCAACAAATGTCACCTGAGGAAGTCATCAGCTCTTTGCGGCTGAAAAACTCTCATCTCGCCAACATCCCAGCGTCACAGATGAAACTGTTGTTCCTGACGAAGCCAAAAGACGGCCGCACCAATGCCGTACTCGTAGTGTCTGCGGAGGTCCGCCAACTGATTCGTGTCGCTGGCAACAGAGTGTTTGTCGGGTTGTGCAGCTGCCCGGTCTACGATCGATACTGGGTGACTCGATGCTGGAAGTGCTCGGGTCTGGGCCACAAATCTGATCGCTGCCCATCAGCTACAGCAATTTGCGGTCACTGCGCTGGTGCCCACCTGTCGTCAGCCTGCCCTGACAAGAACAAGTCAAAGTGCTCAAACTGCTGCCGTCATGGTAAACCTTCGGACCACTCTTCGTTTTCATCCTCCTGTTCCTCGTTCATTGCTGTGCAAAATTCTCTCCGCCAACGCACTATTGTGTCTTCCTCACACTGTTCTGAATTGTCTCCTGTCACCGCTTCTTCCTGACAACCCAAGTCTGACTCTTCTCTTCCTAAAATGCATGTTTCTGACTCTACAGCTACTGCTCAATCTTGTCATTCCTCACATCTGGTTTCCCTCGTATCCAAAAATTCTGCTATTAACAATCTTACCCAATCTGCTCATATATCTCCCTTAGCCGTCACTAATTGTATTTCCTCCTTGGTTGGCCTGCTCAATATTCGGTCTGTACGTAATAAAGCTAATTTTGTTTCTAATGTCATTCTCTATCACAACTTCTCACTCTTTTTTCTCACCGAGACCTGGCTTTTTGACAGCGACGTTTCATCGTTTTCCGCCCAACTTCCACTTTCATTTAACTTCTTGCATGTATCTCGCGATCTCACATCTTCTCAAAAATCTTGCGGTGGTGGTGCTGGTGCTGTTTATCACTGTTCTTTATCTTTATCACTTTTATCTACTCTACAATTTCCTTGTAGTTCCTTTGAATACGCTGCATTCTCGCTTTCTTTTCCTTCACACCCTAAATTAGGTATTCTATTGTTATATCGACACGATCACACTGGCACATCCTCAGTATTTCTATCTGAATTTGATACACTCCTATCTTTCTTCTCAGATACATTCTCCCATAATTTCATTGTTCTAGGCGATTTTAATTTCTGGATTGACTCACCATCTCATGCGCATGTTTCTGATTTTCTAACTCTGCTCAATTCTTGGGATCTTTCCGTTATGAACAGTGGTGCTACTCACCTATCCGGTCATACCCTCGACCTTGTGATCTGTACGCACTCCTCCAGACTGTCTCTCCTCGATACATTCACTTACCCCCCTGATTCTCTCATATCTGATCATAGCCTCATCACATTTTGTGTTTCTCTTCCTTCACCTTCTAAGCCTTATTCCGCTTCACTGATGCCACGTGATTACAAAAAATTTGATGCTTTATTATTTTGTCGTTTGGTTACCTCTCTTCTGAATCCCTCAAACTATTTGTTCCTCCCACCACTCCTACTCCCCAAGTTTATATCCGACTCTCTCTCCCTCATCAATGATCAGATCTTCCCTTTGCGCTTACATCACTTTCGCTCAATATCTCCTCCTCCTCCCTGGTGGTCGTCCGATCTATCCCGCTTGCGTTCAGAATGCAGAGCCCCTGAGCGTTCTTGGCGGCGCTTTCGCTCTTCTTCATCATGGTTCTCTATCTGTAGTGCCCGCAAATCTTTTTTCTCTATGGTTGCTTTGTCAAAATCTAATTTCTATCGTTCACAATTACGCCAACTCCAATCATCTCGCTCACGATGGATGACTCTGAAATCTATTTCTGGTCGCTCTTCTAAGTCATCTTGCTCAATATCTGCCAGTGAATTCGCCTCATTTTTCTCTTGTAAAATTGCATCCTTGCAATCCAAATTACCCACTAGCACTTTTCCTCTCCAATTTCCTCCTTGCCTTAGCACTGTTTCCTCTTTTTCCTCGATTGCTCCGTCTACCACAGCACGTTTTCTTACCAAACTTCAGAGGTCTAAATGTCCCACTGACCCCATACAATTTTCTGCTCTCTCTGATGCTATTATACTCCTTACTCCACTTTTCACATATATGGTTAACTCTTCTTTCCTTCACGGTTCATTCTTAGCTTCCAAACACGCCACTATACTGCCGATTCTCAAAAAATCCAATCTTGATACCTCTCTGCCATGCAACTATCGTCCAATTTCTATTCTATCTCTGTCCTCCAAGCTTCTAGAATCTGCCATCCTTGTTCAATTACGGCCTATCATCTTGCCTGTTCTCGATCCCTGCCAATCTGGTTTTGTATCTCAGCACTCTACCGAAACACTTCTTCTCTGCCTCTCCAATGATCTATTCTCTAATTTTTCATTTGGAAATTCCGTGCTTCTGATTTCCTTAGATTTTTCTGCTGCCTTCGATCTAGTCGACCACGAAATCTTATGCTGCGATCTTGCTCATCTAGGCCTCACATCTACTGCACATTCTCTTCTTACCTCATATCTAAATGATCGTTCCTATGCTGTTCGCAGTAATGCGGCTTTATCGTGCGACTTTCCTCTCACTTCTGGGGTTCCACAAGGCTCACTTCTTGGTCCTTTACTTTTCAACTTATACGTATCATCCCTTTGTCCTATTCTCCGCAGCTATCCAGTTATATTTCACGTATACGCTGACGACATCCAAATTTATTTTCCTCTTTCTCCTCATTCTTCAAATTTGGTCTCTATGCTGCTCACCCAGATTTCTTCTTGGGCTGCTTCACGTAAACTTGTTATCAACCCTGACAAAACAGAATATCTAGTCTTTCACCCTCCTCGAATTTATCCTCACTCTATCAACCTTCCGCTAGCCAATCAAATGCGCAATTTGGGTGTCTTGTTCGATCCTAACCTTTCTTTCTCGACTCATTTTTCTCAGCTTATCCGCTCGTGCCGCTTTTTACTCCGACAATTTTACCCTATTCGTTCGTCGATTGATGTCTCATCCGCTAGTCTTCTCGTAAACTCCTATATCTTTTCTAAGATCGACTATTGCAACTCGCTCTTCTTCCATCTTCCCTTGAAATCTATCGGCCAACTCCAAGCAGTGATCAACCTTGCTTGTCGGTTTGTACTGAGGCTTCCTCCGCGAACTCCCACCTCGGTGCATATCCGGTATGGTATGTTGTCTGGTCTATGTTGTCTGGTCTTCAAACTTATCCACTCTCCCTCTTCTCCTTCATATCTCCGTTCCCTATTGACTCTCAATAATCGCACTTCTTGTCGCATTCCTGTGCCATTAGTCTGTCCTCCTGCTCTTAATCAATCCTCTTGGTCATCCAAATCTTTTCATTTCTCTGCTCCTCGTATCTATAACTCGCTTCCATCTTACCTTCACCACAAGTCTTCATTCCGATCCTTTTCTGCTGATCTTCATAAATATCTGCTCACTCGTTCTCTTGATGACTAAATGTATGATTTGTCTCTGGTTATATGTGTGTTGCTTGTGCTGATCGTCGTATGTTGTACACTCGTTGTTCTTGCTTGATATTTGTCTTTTTACTCACTGTGAATTATCTGTTTTCGTTGCTGCGTCCCGTTTTTGCATCTCTTGCATTCGTCGTTGTCTGGTCAGGCTTCGCCCTGCTACTGGTAACCGTGTAATTCCAGTACAACCAGATTTATGGTCGAGTCGTCGGCGACTAAACCGGCTCCCCCACTGTTCTGCAGTGAGGAGGGTGGCTAGACACACGACAGGAAAAAAACAAAACCTGTTGCAAGGGCGGATGAGCTATCTGATAGCCAACGGCCATCTAGCATGTTCCAGTTTGCAAACGTGTTTTCATTTTTTTATTTGTGCCTACTCCCTGCTCGCTGTGATGTTCCTGTCGGTTGTCTTTTTCGCGCCTGTGTATAAATATGTGCGCTATATTAAATATATGTTGTTGTTGTTGTTGTTGCTGTACATAACCTGGAGATACATTTTTAAACATTCTCCTCTTTTTAAATAGTTTTACATCGTATTTTTTTGTCATAAATACCAAATATATTATGACCTTACTACAATGGAACTGTAGAGGACTGGTATCCAAATGGAATGAGGTGAAATGTTTTCTGTCCACAGTTTCACCGAGAATCATAGCCTCACAGGAAACATGGCTCAAACCGTCTGATTGTTTCAACCTCAGTATGACAGGGTTCACATTGTACCGCGGCGATGGCAGCGTCGACGGACGGCGTAGAGGTGGTGTCGCCCTCTATATAGCCACCGCCATACCTCAAACTCCAGTCCAAGGCTTTAACTCAAACTGTGATATACAAGAAGGGATATTTACAGTCAGTTTTAATAATGGCCGTATAGATATTACCAGTGTTTACTATCCTCCACAAATCACAGTTCCACGGCTTCGAGATCATTTGAGTTGTCTTATTTCCACGCTGAGAAATAAAGTCATAATTCTAGGGGATTTTAATGCTCATCACTTCCTATGGGGTGATGACAAGTTAGACAACAAAGGAACAATGCTGGAAGATTTAATAACTAACAACAGTTTGGTGCTTTCAAACGATGGTAGTCCAACACACTACAATGTATTCATGAATAAACACTCAGCCATTGACCTGACATTGTGTTCTCCAAACATAGCAGGACTATTCAACTGGTCAACTCACCAAGATGTTCGAGAGTCGGATCACTACCCCATAATTTTATCAACTTTTTATACATCATCCGCAATCTGGGTCCCCTCATGGAGACTGAAAAGAGCGAATTGGGATTTGTTTACCTCAAAGTGTCATATCGACGCTCCTGATGACAACCAAGCAGTGGACGCTAGTCTCCACCAGCTCAGCACAACTCTGTATCAGGCAGCAGAGATCGCTGTGCCTATAAGCAGAGGGTCTCCAAAGAAAATCTCCGTTCCCTGGTTCAACAATGATTGCCGAAACGCCATAGCCAGGAGAAAGAGAGCCTTGCGAATGTACCAAAGGCAAAACACATTTCAGTGTCTAATTAACCTGCGCAGAGAGCGAGCTAATACCAGAAAAATAATTCGCACGGCAAAACGAAATGCCTGGTGTAGTTTTTTGTGTAGCATCACACCCCTTAGTTCCACCTCATACATATGGGGAACTATTAGGAAATTCAAGGGTAAATCTTCTTCAACTCCAATACTAATTTTTCTGTAGATGGTAGCGAGGTGTCGGATACCCGGGAAATTCTAGACACACTAGCACAGCAATTCCGAGACATAAACCTATCACATACATAAACAGGGGAACACAGAAATATTCACGCGGATACATTACCGTTCAGTGCTTTTGAAACATCACAAGAACATATTTACAACAAAGTATTCACCTCAGATGAACTTAGTAGTGCAATAATTTCCTCCGGACACACTGCAGTCGGACCAGATCATATACATTATCATATACCTTCATGTTTTGACTTCATCTTATCATTTTATAATTATATATGGCTGAGAGGGTTTTTTCCAGAAGCTTGGCCACAAAGCACAGTGATACCTATCCTGAAGCCTGGAAAACGGCGAAACGATCCAAGTTCATATCGTCCCATCACTCTTTCGAGCTGTCTTGGTAAGGTGATGGAGAGAATGGTAGCCAAACGGTTTTCTTATGTCCTGGAAAATGAACAGGCCCTGGATCCCTACCAGTGTGGATTCCGACAAAAACGATCGCCACTTGAACATATGGTAAGGCTGGATACGGTGATTCGCCAAGGCTTCGCCAGAAAGCAGGCAACGATAGTCATATTTTTAGATTTGAGGAAGGCCTATGACTCCGTAACACCAGAGTTTTTAACGTACAACATTTTTAACCTAGGTTTGAAAGGAAGTCTACCCAAGTTTTTAAATAATTTTATATCTGGGGGGACACTTGTGGCGAGTTAGAATAAACTACCCGAGATGTTGCCACAAAGACAGTCAGAGCACAAGTAACATGTATTGACCCGTATGTGAATTAGTGACCTAGGACCACGTCAGCAAGGGTTGGCACATGATCATGCCACGTCACATATGTTAAATACCCAATAAAGTTGACTGAGAAAATACTTATATCATCAAAACAATAAATAAACATTAATTTAATTCATTCATTTCAATTTATACTTTCAACAAATAAACCAAAGATGACCTCACCGATGCGACCAGGCAAAACAAGACAAAATAAGATACATATGAGACATATGCTGCTCATATGCGCACATTATTATGACGTCACATTACTTGATATTAAAATACAAACAATATGACATCATAACAGTTATACAATATTGACATATTAAAATATGCATAATTCATAAATAATATACAAGTGTGTCCCCCACATCACTCCCCCCGCCAGAGCGGAGCTTCCAGTGAAACACACCTGATCAACACAGCAAAATATGCACAATAACATTGCAAGAGAGCACTCAATCGCTGGAACAATATCTTGTACGCAAGGTTTATCGGTATCTGCATAAGCAGGCGCATACATTTCCCAGTGTATACAAGCCAAATCAGTACGCACACAGGCACACATGTATACCGTGCACTATGCTTGTATACACATGCTGAAATACACATTCACACCTCCCTACATATATATATATATATATATATATATATATATATATATATATATATATATATATATATATATATATATATATATATATATACATACTCGTTTAAACCACACACATACACAAGGCATACGAAACTAAACGATAACGTTACACAAGTATCCGAAAAATGCACCTAGGTGTACACCTAAGAGGTATACATAGTATACATAAATATGTACACGTACATCGATCCAACACTTACATGATTATATTCAAATTACGTTGAGATAACATTGCTATGTAAGAACAGAGAAATGCACTAATAAGAACCTGGGTCGCATCGGGAGTTGAATACAACAAAGGCAAGAAGACACCATGACAATTTCAAAAGTATACGTACTCGGCGGCAGGCTTAAAATGAACACTGCGGCCCGAACAGGTTGTCACCGGCGACGGAGCGGAACGGGGCGCCACGGTCGGTGTTGCAGCCGTGTACGACTCTGATGATGTGACTGCTGTGCGCAACGAACGAGGTGCAGGAGTCGGTTTATTTTTGACGTCAGGAACTGCTGCACGATACGGAGGAACAGGACAATCCACAGGCGACTCCCGCACGACGGCCGGCTTGAGGCGGTCGATTGAAACCACCTGGGTATCCCCAGACGGCAGTTCAACTGTGAATGTTTTCTCAAGTCGCTCCAGCACCTTACGCGAGCCGACATACGGCGCTTCCAGTGGCCTTCTGACTCGGTCGACTCGAATCCAAACATGGGAACACTCCATCAGCGATCGCGGAATGTACGACGTGGTCTTCGCGTGACATGAGCCTTCCGAAAGATTGGATAAATCCACTTCGCGCATATGGCGAGCGAGCTTGCGGATGAAGTCAGGAGAACATGATGACTCCAGGTTGTCTGTCCCCACTACACGTGGGTGTATCAGCTCGCTGACAGTCACTGCTGTGAAAGGCGACGCACCCGACTGGTTGGGCATACACCTTAGTCACAGCAGCACCACTGGAAGTGCCTTGAGCCACTCCTCTTTACGCGCGATGATTGCCGTCTCAAGTGTCCGGTGAACACGTTCGATGGCACCATTGCATTGAGGGTGGTACGACGTGGTGCGTAGTCTGTGGATGCCAATATAATTCGCAAGGTGTTTAAATAGCTCCGACTCAAACTGCGCTCCTCTGTCTGTGACCACGTACAAGGGTACACCAAAGCGCGACACCCAGGTGTCAAGAAATGTGGTGGCCACAGAGGCAGCGGTGAATTCGTGTAGCGGAGATGCTTCCACCCATCGTGTTGTTTTATCAATGCAGGTCAAAAGATATGCAAATGATGATGGTTATTGTTGTCCGTGTTGCTTGACCGGCGGCAGATGGCCAACAATATCAATATGGACCGTCGTGAATCGTGCCGATGGTATATTCAAGGGCGTGACAGGCGATTTTGCATGACGGTGCACTTTGGCAGCCTGATACGCCTCACAAGACCTGGCCCACTCGCAAATGTTCTTGTCCATATGGGGCCAGTAATATCTTGCCTTGATGAGTCGAAGAGTACATTTTACACCTGGGTGAGATATGTTGTGTAGATGATCAAACACCGCCACTCTCAATGAGCGCGGGACATACGGTCGCGGTTCCGCTAGCGACATTTCGCAAAAGAGTGTATTTGCGTCGATTTTGAATGGCTTCAGGCGGTCAATCATAGGCGGTAGTTCGTCGTCATCAGCTTGCTTCGCGGCTATTGACGGTAGATCGATACATGACTCAGCCACTGCGTTGATAGGGCGAGAGAGACAGTCTGCCACCACGTTATCATTTCCGCCAATATACTGCACGTCCGTGACATACTCCATCATGAGCGACAAATGGCGCTGTTGTCGGTCGAGCTTGGCCGGTTTCGTACTGCGAAAAGCATATACTAACGGCCGATGGTCAGTACACAACGTGACATGCTGCCCTTCGATGAGATGCCGGAAATGGACGACAGCCAGATACGCCGCCAGAAGCTCCCGATCAAAGGTCGAATACCGCTTCTGCACCGGAGTCAGCTTTTTGAAAACAGCTCGACAAGCGATGGTTCTCCGTCTATCAACTGGTGGAGTGCAGCGCCCACAGCAAACTGCGAGCTATCCGTCACCAGCTGATAGTTGGTACAGGTCGGTAGCGGGTGGTGCAACAGCGCAGCTGACTGTAGAGCGCTCTTGCGCGCTGACACAGCCGTCAGTTCTGTTTCGTTGAGCTGTAGCTCCTTCTTGTTTGGGTCAACCCGGATCCGTTCGATAAGCGGATGGACGAGATCGGCGTAGTCTTTGATCATGCGTCGATAAAATCCCGTGGCACCTAAGAATCGGCGCAGGTCGTGTGAAGACGACGGTGGGTGCTGATTCAATAGCGCACTGACTTTGGACGCTGCGGGTTTAATGCCCTGTCTAGAAATACCATAGCCCAGAAAATCAAGTTCCGTTTCCAGAAACACGCACTTGGGCAATTTGAGCCGAAGTGAATGGTTGCTGAGGATGGAAAACACCTGTCTCAGGTGATCGATGTGAGTTTGCTCGTCGTCTGAAAACACAAGAATATCATCGATGTAAACAAACACAAAGTCTACATTGCGGAATATGTCATCCATGACACGTTGAAACGTGGACGGTGAGTTTCGCATGCCGTACGGCATGTACATGTACTCGACTAGACCAGCTGGAGTGTCTACCGCTGTCTTGGCGATGTCTCCGGACGCGACAGGGATTTGATGGTACGCTCGAAGAAGGTCCAGCTTCGAGAACACCGATTTTCCGTGCAGATTTGCCGCACAGTCGTGAATGTGTGGTATCGAATCCCGCTTGGTGACAGCGTTGAGACCGCGGTAGTCTCCCGTCATGTAACAAAACCAGAAACTAAAATATATTACAGACAGGCGCGCGTGGGCATCACCGCCCCACGCGCGCCTACAAGACGTCACACTCCGATCGCACCACAAACACGACTACACCACACGTCAGGCGCCAGCTGCCATCGGGCTTTTTTACCAGATGGACAGGCGACGACCACGGCGAGCTGGACATTCTGACGATGCCATCTTTGAGCAATGCCTTGATCTCTTTCTTTATAATATCTTGTTTTTCGGGTGAGAATCTTCTTCGGCTGGCATGCAATGGCGCAGCGCTACCAGTATCGACAGTATGCTACACCTGTGTGCGGTCGCTGGTGTAAAGCTGGTGTGCTGCGGAGAGATGAGGCAGTTAAAATCCTGCAGAAGTTTGCGGACCGGCGTTGCCACATCCGAAGTATCGTTTACTACGAGGCATGGGATGACGGCAGGCGCCGGCTCCGCAGGAGCACTCATCGATGTTATGTTGTCACGTATGCATCGGGAACCACAGTCAACTACTAGTAGGAAATGACAGAGAAAATCGTTGCCGATGATAGGATCTGTCACCTCAGCGACCACAAAACTCCAGCGGTACACCCTACGTAGTGCTGGAAAAACCAAATCAAGCTTCACTTCGCCAAAAACAGGTATGGAGGCGCCGCTGGCGGATGACAAATTTACTGTCGAGGGCGACAAAAGTTGTCCGGCTACCGTTCTGGGAAGAATAGACACACCCGCGCCAGTGTCGATGACGAACCTCACAATCTCGGCTCCCACCCTGGCTGCGACTCGTAGAAGTGGCAGGCTGGGTGTCGCACAGACCACAACCTGCCCCTCTAGTTTTCCGCCTGCCTTTCCGGTGAGGCTGTGCGAGATGACGGTCTCGAAGATGGCTCAATCGTGAGATGTGTAGCCTTGTTGGGCCACTTACACCACCGTGTGCACGTCCTTGCTCGGAATCCATAAAATATGTGGGCTCTACAGACTTGCGGACGTTGACCTTGGAAGTACGGCACCAGTGTTCTGCTTGCAGCAGCCAAGCGCGGCTGTCTCGGCTCTGTGCGGTGTCGGGCGTCGGCGGCAGGCGCAGAGATGGTCATAATGGGCGCTGACTGTATGAGAGGCATCAGTTCGTCGGCAAGTTTGGCCAGCTCAGGTAGTGCCATCTCCTTCCTCGCAGCCAGCACCGGTCGAAGTGATTCCGGCAGAGCTTTGTTAAACTTGGGCCGGACCAGATCATCTGAGACGCCCACCTTACGTGCGACCGATTCCAGCTCGCTCATGAAGGCCGGTGGCCGGCCCGTCATAGACTTCTTCGAGATGATTTCCTCGAACAGCTCCGGTCGCGTTCTCTCGTAGAGCTGAAGTACCTCGCGTTTCAAAGTCGTGAAGTTCTGCGATGCTACAGTAACATGTGGCAATTGATCGACCACCGTGGGTGGTAGTACCGACAGCACATGGTAAAATTGGGTGGTTCCACAAGTTATTTTGGCTAGGCTAAACTGGGCCTACATGACTGTGAACCAGCCGCTAACAGCGCTCTCCATGAACTCAGGCGGTTTGATAGATACTCGGCTGACAGTTGCATCACCACACACAACCTCAACTTTGTCCTCAGTGGCCATGTTGCGGTACGAAATGAATATAATGGATTGGCAAACAATGGATGATACAATGGATGAATGAAATGAAATGATACAATGAAATATAAATATAGGAACTAAAATAATTGAATATAATGTGTACAGTGAAACAGAAACAAAGGAAAAAAATGTTTGAAAAGATCGCAATACGAATGAAAACCCAAAGGAATTGGAATTTTTCCACAAATATGAATAACTGAATAGAAGAAATAATGATGAAAACCAAATAGGAACAATTAAATATGAACGAAACGATCGGGGTCACCATTTGTGGCGAGTTAGAATAAACCACCCGAGATGTTGCCACAAAGACAGTCAGACCACAAGTAATATGTATTGACCCGTATGTGAATTGGTGACCTAGGGTCACGTCAGCAAGGGTTGGCACATGATCATGCCACTTCACACATGTTAAATACCCAATAAAGTTAATTGAGAAAATACTTATATCATCAAAACCATGAATAAACATTAATTTAATTCATTCATTTCAATTTATACTTTCAACAAATTAACCAAAGATGACCTCATTGATGCGACCAGGCAAAATGCGCACATTTTATGACGTCACATTAATTGATATTAAAATACAATAATATGACATCATAAGAGTTATACAATATTGAAATATTAAAATATGCATAATTCGTAAATACTATACGTGTGTGTCCCCCACACACTTCTCGGAGTGGCACCAGACAAATATCGGTCTCCCACAGGGCAGCGTTTTGTCTCCGATTTTGTTCAATATCATGATTAATGATGATATCTCAGAAGAGCTCAGCATACAATATGCCGTCTATGCGGACGACATTGCTGTGTGGATTCAGGGAGAAAACATAAAGGACATGCAAGAAGAACTCCAGAACTCCCTCTGTAAACTTGAAAAGTGGGCCAGTTCCAACCACATGACTTTTTCCGGCCACAAATATACAGCTGTCATCTACACTATAGATACCACAAACCGGTGTGCTATTTCAATCTGAATGGAGAAACAATCCCATTTAAGCCATCATATAAATACCTTGGGGTGGTCTTAGATAGAACACTCAGCATGCGTAGTCACATTGAGTATATTGCGACACGCTGCAAAAAATATAATATTCTCAAAGCCATTGCAGGAAGCAGAAACATGGAGGTGCCAGCACACATCTTCTGGGAGTATACAAAGGAATCATACTGTCGGTATTGGATTATGGTTCAATAGTATATTTAGCAGCCAGCCCATATTTGCTAGACAAATTGACGGCAATACAAAAGCCACTCGCCACTCGCTAGCCACTGTCTTCTTTCCGAGAACCCTCAACAGAAGTCATGGGATGTCTCCACTCATAGCGGTACAGCCCGCGTGCTGGAGCCGTCTCAGGCTCGGCGATATTCTTTGGTGTCATGTTGTACCATAATACCATTTTTGGTGGAGTTTTGCCACATGGTTCCGCCATTCTCTTCACAGTGCGATGATGACGTTCTACGATCCCGTTTCCCGTAGGTCGATAAGCTGCTCGATACCTTCTGATGACACCCCACTTGTCACACAGCTCTGCCAGTATAGACGATCGGAACGCGGCACTGTTGTCCAGCAAAAGTTCATCCGGAGGTCCTCTTTCGAGAAACACGTCGTTCAGGATCCTCACAACGTCGTCAGCGTTCTCGGAGCCCGCCTTTTTCCATAGCGCAAAGCGACATGGGCCGGAATCCACAATAGTCACAAAAGCACTGGCACTGGCCCTTGTACTCTGTAGCGTCCACCGACAAGCGACTCCAATTATTTTCTACACTAATTTCACCAGGCTGTCTTACTGGCGCTGGATCCACCGACTGACAACGCAAACATCTTTCCACACAACCCTCCGTTTCTTTCTTGGTCACTTTGGGATCTACCATTCTACTCAGCGCCAAGGTTCTGTCGACACCAAAATGATGCAGACCATGTAACTCTTCCACCGTCATAAGACCCGTCTCAATATTTGCCTCATATATCCGTAGCCACGACCTCGGCACCCTGGTGAGTGCATCCGCCTTGTTATGTTCTGACCTAACGTAAGATGCTGATATTCTCAGACCGAGTTCATCAGCCATATCACTCAACACGCCAAGCCTGCGTTTGATCAACATTTCAGCCGCAGTACTGCTCTTCACCCGACTCTCGCCGTTTAGCACCGATTTCAGCCATCCGAGCACCGTGGAAGAATCCGTTTTCACCTCGATCTGCTGAATACCGCATTTCACCGCTAGGTTGACTCCTCTCAACACGGCGTCCATCTCGATAACGTTGATGTGATGTGCATCACCTGACTTTCGCAGCCACGACGCGTCTTCTGCTCCCTCGCCGTCCACCTCAAGAATGACTCCTAGAGCAAGACTTCTGGCATCACACCAGACGGTTCCTTTCAGCTTGTCAGGTACATGCCATCTGCCACGCACTGGATCATTCGACAGAACTTTCATCAGCATTTCTCGTGCCATTACCAAAGTTTCACAGCTCACGCTTTCATCCCAATCAATAGTGGACTCCGTGGTGCAGTTGTTAGCACACCCGCCTCACAAGCGGGAGGTCCGTGGTTCGGAACCCGGCGGAGCAGAATTTCATTGAGCGAATTCTACAATCCCACAGCCCCTGTCCACCCAGCAGAAAATGATGGTACCAGATATCAGTCATGAGTTGTGCCATGCATTCTGGGGAGGTGGCCCTCTCTAATGCGTCTTACGTCCTTGTGGCGCCATAGCGTGGAGAGGGTCGGTTCTGCGGTGGCAGCGAGCTGCACGGGGCACGCCTGTGTGTTCATAAGCTTCGGCTTCTTCCCGTGTAGCAGCTGCCACTTAGGCATTTAACCTTTAACCTTTAATATTTTGTGTCGATCTTTTCACAAAACTAGCGGCAACCCTCAACCACCCAGCCACAGGATAGTGCCCAACTAGTCTGCCGCACAAGGAAAACAGTTGTCTCTTGGTCGCGCCATCTTCTACATCATCTGGAAGTTCATTCCCTATGCTGAAAACTAAAACACTTCTGTCTACTCTCAGATTCAGTCCTAGTGCTCGACCATTTTCCATGTCCTCAGGTACCTTCGCCTCCAAAACGTACTTGTTTAAATGATTTATGACATCGGCGGCGCTCACAGCACTCTCGTTTACCAGAATATCATCTATATACGAGCTCGTTCCTGACTGGATTCGTTCGTTCATGCTCAATACCTTCCTTAAAATCTTCGTCATCACCCGGGTAGCACAACTAAGACCGAATCCCCCTGCGGTGGGGGGTTAGAATTCTGCCGCCGTAGCTGCCGCGTGTCGTAAAAGGCGACTAAAGGCAGACATCTCTGGTCAGGTTTCTGCCTGCTACTGGTAACATGTAACCCGGTACAACCAGCCGCATGGTAGGAATGCCGGCGACTAATCCGGCCCCCCACTGGCCTATGAGGAGGCCAGTGAGGAGGGTGGCCAGATACCCAGCAGGAAAAAAACAAGACCTGTCAAAGGGCGGATGAGCTGTTTAGCAGCCAACGGCCATCTGGAAATCCTCCCCCGTCGGATCGGCAAACAGGATCCTGGCCGCTGAGTGTCACGCCGCCCGGGGTATAGTGGTGGCGTGACGCAACACTCGTCTTTGGCCTGCGCGTCGAACCCCGACGGGGCCGCTGTTTGGCGCCTCGACAGTGGAGAGAATGGTCCGACGCCGGCACGGGTGGCCGGATAGGGCTCAAGAGGGTCAAGGGTGAGGTGCCTGGTGCTCGAGGGGGGTCCCGCCCGGTGCAGTGTCCGCCGTTTGCAGTGGGGCTGCAGCTGCCGGGCCCAGATGGACCGGTGGGAGTCACTGGTCCGGGCCCGGCGCTGTAGCTCCCGCGGACTCGTACCGGGCGGAGCTCGCAGTGAACTCAGGGACATTCTGTACCCGTACAGCGCGCACCACCACTGGCGTGGCACCCCATGCTGGCTCTGCCCGTCTCCCCAGTAGGGCCCCGTGCAGAGGTGGGTGGTCGTGTGCGCAGAGACAACGAAACATCTCATGGCTACAAAACCCACAACCACCCCACCTGCTGGTCGTCCACCGGGCGATCGGCCACGGCCGCCGAAAGGTGGTCGTACATTGAGACACGACCAGGACGACACTCGTGTTGTTCCCACTCCGATGGTTTTGGTGTTTGCCAGCACCGATGAGAAGACGAAGCTGTCATCGTTGAACCCGTTCCGTCGTCTGGATGGATTCAGTAACATCGGAGACGTGCCTCTCGAAGCCAGCCGGCAGAGAGATGGATCGTTGATGGTGAAATAAGGCACTGAGACGGCAGCAGCCCGCGCGATAAAGGCAACCACTTTCCGTTATCGCGTGGGTACGGGCGAAAACAAGCGTTGGGTGAGCACCCCATCTCGGTGTGTGCGCACTCGACATTGAACCACGCCAGAGGTGTTCTGTTCTGTCGTGCGCTAGAGGGTGTCGATGATGATGAGATTTGCGAAGGATTGGCATCACAGGGATCCGCGTGGAGCGCATTGTCCAGCGGCGTGATGGTAGCGAGGTGCCTTTCTTCCTCACGTTTGACAGTGCTGTTCTGCCGGACTGACACTGGTGCGAACAGCCAGCATAACCCCGCCATGGGCTATAGTCGAGCTGGGATTATAATATATAAAAACATTAAAATCCTGAATACAAAGATACGAAGAAGATAAAAGCTTTGTCTCCTGTATTGCTAAAGTCGATGGTTGTCGGGAGTGTAAAATATGCAGTAAATCATTATAATTCGGTCTAATACCTCTAATATTCCATTGTAAAATGGACATAAAAGTAAATATAATAGAATAAAAACCAAATAAATACTCCCGTTAGAAATGCACATATACACTAAAAACCAGGTAGCACAGGTACCTAATCGCATCGCTTGGCCGATAGTCCTCTCTCCGCGCCAGGTGGGGACCGACTTGGAGAGGCCGAGAGCTTCCGCTTAGAGGAACTCTCCACCTCCATGGCAGTGGTGGGAGTCGCTCCATCGTGTGCGGAAGGCGGTGCGCTAGCAACCGCCGAGCGCGGAGAAGCAGGGACCGCGCTCGCTTTGTGACCGGGAGATGCTCGCCGGTCACTCCTCGGCGAGGCTGACTTGAACGAACGGCGGCTCTTGTGTTGAGCCACCGTCCAGTCTCCGGGTTTCCTCCGGCTCGGAGACGACCGCTCTGCTGGCTTGGAAGCCTGCCGAGCTGCCGGTTTTTTTGCCGCCCTGACTAACCGGTATTGCTGCCGATTTGCCAGCACGGTCCATCGGCCGGTTGACCGGCCGATCGGCGACCGCTGAGGTCGCTGCTCAGCAGCCTTTTCAGACTCCTGGGGAGCGGCCGCCTTGGGCCGCTGTGTTGCGGCCGTCTGGGTCCGCTGGGTCGAGGACGCCTGGGACCGCTGGGGTGCGGCCGTTGGCGACCGCGGCACGGCAGCCTCCTCAGACCGCCGATCAACCAGTATTGGTTCATGCTCATGTTTGTCAGCCTCAGGTAAGACCAGCTTCAAGCCCATTCGAAACGCCAGCTTCAAGAAGTCTCCAACAGTCAGCTTCTCCAGAAACGAGTCGACAGACTGTGGAGGCTGAGCCGACTTCGTGACTACGCCGACATAGGACGGGCCTGATGGATGCGAGCTGCGATATACAGCACGCGCCTCGCCGAAACTGCAGCGCTGGGCAGCGCGAATGGCAAGAATCTCCTTTTCTTTGAGCCATTCCGGGCAGTCACGCGACGAGGACACATGACCGCTGCTCCTGCAATCGACGCAGAAGTACTCATTGTCGCAATCAGCAGCGGTGTGCCGTTCGGACGAGCAGCGTCCGCAGATCTCAGCACGGTTGCAGCGGGAGCTCGTATGCCCGAAACGTTGCCACCTGTAACATCGCATTGGGTTAGGTACGTAGGGGCGGACACGGATACGCTGACGGATGTCACCGATCTTGATGTCGTCCGGCAGAACAGCACTGTCAAACGTGAGGAAGAAAGGCACCCCGCACCTTGCGGGGTTATGCTGGCTGTTCGCACCAGTGTACCCTGTCGCCGCCTGCATATTCAGTCAGATTTGCAGGTGGTTGCGCTTCGGTGCTGGCTGGCTGGTAGGGAGGTGAGTGTGTGCTCATTGTACCTGCCGCCTGGTCGCCCGTTCCCAAGGGCTGATGTCGAGTTTTTAATCAGTTCACTTTCACCCCCTGTTTATGTGTTAGGCGATTTTAATGCTCACAACCCTTTTTGGGGTTGTGATGCATATTGTAGCCGTGGTTTTATTATGGAGGATATTTTAACTGTTTTAGACATAGGTATTTTAAACACAGGCACATATACGCATTGCACTATGCCATCGGGAAGCATGTCCGCTCTGGACCTCAGTCTGTGCAGTCCCAGTCTGCAGGCATCCACGAGCTGGACCGTTGAGAACAGTCTGTATGGGAGTGACCACTTCCCTATATGGATCTGTCTCAATGAGGTACCTCGGTTGGGAACATGACCACCTAGATGGAATTTCAAACGAGCTGATTGGGTCCGCTATGATTGCTTGACACTGGAAGCCATGGGCAACCCCACACATCGACCCAGCGTCGAAGATTTCACTGAGGCCATTGTCACCTGTGCCAAACAGAGCATTCAGCGTACGGCATCGCGTCCCCAGCGGCGTCCTGTTCCTTGGTGGACAGACGTGTGTTCTGCGGCGTTGCGAGAGCGACGTCGTTGCTGGGGTCGCTTCTGGCGCAACAGCACGGTGGCAAACATGCTTTGCTTTCGCCACGCTCGCGCACAAGCTCGAAGAACCTTTCGCGAGGCGAAGCGGGCCTCGTAGGTGTCCTATGTGTCCAGCATTAATCGGCATTGTCCTATATGCACCATATGGGACTGTATAAAGCGCATCTCTGGGAAGTACCGTCCCACAACACTGGCTTCTCTGAAGATCAGTGGCGTGGACGTGATAAATCCGGAGCATGTTGCTGACGAAATTGGCCGATATTTAGCGGAGCGCTGTCGTGCAAACGTAGACGACCCTGATTTTGCGGCGATCAAACAGCAGTGCGAGAGATCACCCGTTGATTTCTCCACCAACTGTCAGCTCAACTGCCAATCAACAGTGCAATCAATTTCTGTGAACTGCCAATCAACAGTGCTTTTTCTGCATTTGAGCTGAGAACAGCCCTGCGATCGCTTCGCGATGTGGCTGAAGGCCCTGATGAGGTTCACAACCTCATGCTGAAACGTCTGTCACCCGCAGTGCTGTCCACCTTGCTGCAGGTCTTCAATGATATATGGAATGGTGGGCAGTCTCCAGCCTCCTGGCGACGGGCAATCGTGATACCCATCACAAAACCGGGCAAATCGGGCGATCACCCGTTTGACTATCGCCCGATATCGCTGACCTCCAGTCTCTGCAAACTGTTTGAGAAAATTGTTTGCAGACGGCTGGTATGGTTTCTTGAACGCGGTCGGCTGTTCAATGATGCTCAGTGCGGATTTCGCCTGGGTCGCTCAACGTTAGACCACTTGGTGACCGTTGACTCTCGCGTACGTGAAAGTTTCGCGCGAGGTCACCACGTCGGGGCGATATTCTTTGACATCGAGAAGGCATATGACACCACATGGAGACATGGTATTCTTCGCAAACTGCATCTCTGTGGTGTCAGAGGCAACATGGGGAGGTTCGTACACAATTTGCTTTGCACCGCACATTCTGTGTGCGTGTGGGGAACTCCCTGTCTCGTCCGTTCGATCAGGCAGAAGGCGTTCCACAGGGTAGTGTGCTCAGTGTGGCCCTTTTTGCCTTAATGATCAACGACATTGACAATCATTTGCCTCCCTCGATTGGACGGTCTCTATTTGTGGACGACTTCGCCGTATGGTGTTCTTCCCGCAGCACTGTTGCTGTCCAGCGTCAACTGCAGCTGGCGGTGAATAAAATAGAGACTTGGGAAACGCGTAACGGTTTCCGCTTCTCGACGTCCAAAACGGTCGGTGTACACTTCTGCCGCCGTCGAGGTGCCTGCCCTGACATGGAAGTGGAATTGCACGGCAGTGCTGTCTCATTCCAACGCACGGTTCGGTTTTTAGAGGTCACGTTGGACTCGTGCTTGGCCTACACCGACCATATTTCGCTACTGAGAACCACATGTCTAAAGGCACTGAATGTGCTGAAGACTGTTTCCCGCATGCGGTATGGAGCAGATCGACAGTCCCATCTCCTTCTGTGCCGCTCGTTAGTCAGGTCGCGTCTCGATTACGCAAGCGTCGTATATGATCTGGCTTCGGAGTCAGCAAAAAGCCGTTTGAATGTTGTACACCACGCAGGGATATGCATTGCCACCGGCGCGTTTCGCACGTCGCCAATCGTCAGCCTCCTTGTTGAGGCTGATGAGGCTCCGCTGGCGCTCCGTCGTCAAGAGCTGGGCATGCGTTATTCTTGCTAGTTGGCAAGCACCCATGAAAACCCCGCGTATGACGTGGTATTTTCCCAGCATGTGCCTGAGCAGCAGCACCTTCCAGGACCTCAGTGTTCTGTGCTGTTTTGCAGCAAAATGAAGGCACTGCTGGAGTCATGCGGGATGGGTGCTAACGACGACCTCAGACAAGAATACACGGCGGAGTCACCCTGGAAATTGGTCACACCCGAGGTCGACGTCTGGCTAGCAGCTCTGCCGAAACACCGTACAGTGCCCAGCGACTTTCATATTCATATCACTCACCCTCACGCATATTCATTTCATCGCTCCATTACGTCCATTACGTTCATATGCATAGTTTTTGTTTAATTTAGACAGACTGGGGGGTGCCATATGGTCCTAGAGGCCGGTGCACCCCAAAAACTCAATAAACAAACAAACAATAAGACCGAATCCCAGTCTCGTTAGATAGACCTGTCCCCATTAAACTCGACTTGCTGGTACTGCCATAAAGTTTCATCCATTTTTATCTGCAGATAAGACGTCTTCATGTCGACCAATTTTAGCGGGCCCGGCCACCTGCGCCAGTCGCGCAATGTCTCTTCACACACCGGAGCGTCGAACCCACTGTGACTCTCAACGTACTTATTGAGTTCTCGGTAGTCAATCACCGGCCTCACCTTTCTCTTATTCGGTTGATCAACGGCCATCAACGGAAGTATGCCCCCGGTCATTCCACAAGGTATCAACCAACCCTGTGATATCCATCTCCGAATCTCTTCGTTCAAATCTATCCTTCAACTTGGGCTTCCTTACATTGCTGTAACTACCGACAACGTTTCTGAGCACCGGGGCCCCGTCACACTGTTTCCATTTCACTGTCAACGAGTCACCATCGAATCTAGCCTTAAAATCACAGTCATCTATCTTCAGTTCATCCGACGGACACATCTCAGTTTTGGCTGTTCTCGGAACAGTACCTGCAATTACACTGCACACCGGACCGCCATTAGGCACCGAACATTCTCTAGGCCCCAATACTATACCACGCTCGTCCACATATACGTCCCCGAGCCTCGCAACGACGTTCATGCCAAGAATCACTTCAACCTCGCCCAATAGATCGTTAGCCAATATCACAGGCAACCAGAGTTCCACGCCACCTACAGCCACTCGCACCTTGTCCGTACCAGCACACGGCACGGGAGGTGTCGTATCGGCGGTGCCACGCCGTTGGAGTCGGACGGCAGTGGCCAGTTGAGACGCAACCTCACAGGAAGGCGAACCTAGTCGGTCTGCGAAAAGAACTGACCAGAACTGAGGCAACCGCATTTTCTCGTCCAACACCATCTCCGCCGGCGTGGAGTCTATGTCAGGCTTGTGGGCGGCACGAAGACCCATCAAGACAACAGGCAGTTCAGTGAGCCAGTCGCTGTTGTCCATCAGTGCGGCGGTAAGAGACGCTTTTGGTTGCCGGTGTACACGTTCCACCAGGCCGTTCTGTTGCGGCATGTGCGCGCACGTTGTGGACAATCTGACTCCTAGGAGTGACCAAAACTCTCGCCAAAGGTCCGAAACGAATTGCCTGCCACGATCAGACGTCACACAGAGGCACAAACCAAATCGCGCTACCCAGTCAAGCAGAACCCTCGCACAAGAAGCTGCGGTAGCGGCAGGCGTCGGCACGGCCTCTGGATACCTCGTGAAGCGGTCGAAGATGGTGAAAATGTACTGATAACCATTGACAGCTGGTAGAGGACCGACAAAATCGACGTGGAGTGCTTCAAATCATCCGCTAGGTGTCGGCGGTTTACGCAGGACAGTGTGTTGGTGACGAGCGATTTTACAATGTTGACAGCGAACGCACGTCTTCGCCCACGATGGCACCTTGGCCCAAATGCGCTTGAAGACGTATCGTTCAGAGACGAGGCGCTTTGTGACACGGGCACTTGGGTGATGCAGATTATGTATCGCGCGATACACTTCGTGCTGCAGTGACTCAGGCAGCAGCGGCCGATCAACACCAGTGGAAACGTCCACCAGCAGTCCAGACAGAACACTCGACTGGACGTACTTCCACGCGAAGCGAAGGACAAGAGGCAAATTCGGCGACATCTGCGGCACTGTGTTGAGCGAGCGCGAGGCGCCTGACATCAAGCGAGTGTTGAGCGTCCACTGCGAGCTGAGAGACGTTTCGTGTTGCGTCTGACGGAGGCCCACTGAGACAGTCCGAGACAGCGTTTTCGGACCCTTTGATATGTCGTATGTCTGTGGAAAACTCACTCAGATAAGCGAACTGTCTTTGGACACGAGCCGAACGTTCGGTGATGCTGGTGAAGGCATGAACCAACGGCTTATGGTCGGTCCACAGCTGCAATGCCGGCTTTCAAGTAGACGCCGGAACCTTTTGACCACACTGAACCATGCATACAGCTCCTTGTCACCAGTGGACCATCGTAAGGCAACGCCTGTGAGTTTGCGGGAGTGGTACGCCAGCAGTACCCAATGAACATTCTGAAACTGTAGCACAGCATCTCCCACAGCCAAGTCAGATGCGTCTGCCACGAGCTTCGTCGGAGCATCCGCCTGTGGAAATGCCAAATATGAAGCGGCAGCCAGCGCTGATTTTGTCTTCTCGAAGGAGGAGACTTGCAGAGGTCCCCACATGTTGTTCGCCACCTCATGAAGGGGCTGGAGAGTTTGAGCCAGCCTGGGAATGAACCGGTGGAAAAAGTTTATCATGCTTAGGTAGCTCCTGCACTCAGTCGAACTGGTGGGCGGCGGCAAGTTCACGAGATCAGCAATTTTGTCTGGTAAGGGCTCGATGCCACGTGCAGATACTTTGAATCCAACGAACCGCACACTACGCTGGCCAAAGACGCACTTTTCCGGCTTGATGGCCAGGCCGGCCGCTCCGAGACGGCGAAAAAGTTCTCTAAGATCTCGGCGGTCTGTCTCGACATCTGGGGAGAAGACGAGGACATCGTCGAGGTAGCAAAATACGCGTGGCATGCCCCGCAGCAATGTGTCCATGAGGCGCTGGAAAGTTTGGGCAGCATTACACAAACCGAAAGGCATACGCGTATACTGAAAAAGACCGAATGGAGTCGTGATCGCAGATTTTTCCTGATCGTCTGGATGCAGAGGAACTTGAGCAAAAGCACGCGAGAGATCAATTGTGCTGAAATATTTCGCACCACTGAGCTGATCGGCGAATGATTGAATGTCGGGAACGGGATACCTGTCGGGGACCGTGATGGAGCTCAGTCGCTCGTAGCACCCGACCAGTCTGAAAACCGTGCCACCATCCTTTTCAACGAGGTGGATGGGACTGGACCAGCACGATGACGAGGGAACCAGAATGCCCAGATCCACCAACTCTGATAACTCTTTTCTGGCAGCGGACAGTTTGGCCGGCATTAATCGACGTGGGCGGGCGAACACTGGATTGCCTCGTGTGATGATGCGATGCTGGACACCAGGCACTTTCACAACGGGAAACCCGTCAGGTGGGGCGACGAGCTGCGCGAAGTCGGCTGAAGCGCGCACTCCGGCGAACTCCGGCCCGTCACATTGTCGCTGAATAGCATTGATGTGATTCAGCACAGGGTGTGTTGTGACGACCGACGCGTCGCCGCTGGTGGACAAGAATGTGGCGCTGTCGATCAGCTTGTGTCGTTTCATGTCCACCACAAGACCCAAGTCGTGGAGGAAATCCACTCCGATTATTGTGTGTGGAACTGCTGCTGAAATAAGTCCGAACGAATAAGTGCGCGCGAGTCCCAAATCGACAGTCACGCGATGGTTGACCTCAAAGTCTTGGATGGATGTACCGTTGGCGGCACGTAACTCCGGCTCGTCGAGGGCCGCCGCTGATGCCGTTGAACGAGCTGGCAGCAGAGAAACCTCGGAACCGCTGTCAACCATGAATTTGCGGCCGGACATGTCTGTGAGGAATAACAGGCGGTAATTTTCACGGCAGCCGGACGTGGCCATTACCACGTAGTCTCCCGTAGAGGCCCTGACACGAAAGGTCGCGGCTGTGTCGTTGACATGTCGCAGTAGAGAGGGTGGTCTCCACTAATCTCGAACGCTTTGAGACGAGACAGGTTTATCTGCGTCTCTTCCTCGGGCGCCTGAGCTGCTGCCAGAACAGGGAGATCCCAGACGTCAACGTTCACGGCACACGCTGGTCGCGACAGGCAGTCGGCAACGACGTTATCTGCGCCTTTCACGTGCTGCACGTCAGAGACGAATTCTGCCAACACGGATAGATGGCGCAGTTGTCAGTCGAATTTTGCCGGCTTCGAACTGTAAAATGCTCCGACCAGTGGATTGTAGTCCGTGAATAAGACGACGTAACGACCTTCTATGGTATGTGGGAAGCGTAGCACTGTCAGATATGCTGCCAGCAGATCCTGATCAAAGACTGCATATTTCTGCTGTGGCTGTGACATTTTTTTGCCGAAAAATGCATTCGGCTGCGGAAAACCGTTTACGATCTGATGAAGCGCAGCGCCGGCAGCATGAGACGAGCAGTCTGTGACAAGATGGTAGGTCTCAACCGCTGGGTTAGGAGCGACCAGCAGACACACTTGCGACAGGGCACTCTTGAGTGCGTCGAATGCTTCCTCAGCGTCCTGCGTCCACTCCAGCGGCACATTCTTTGGCTGTTTTTGGAGTACCTTGGTTAGCGGAAACGCCATATCCGAGAAATGTGGCACCATCCTTCGGTCAAATCCCATCATGCCCAAGAATCTGCGCATACCGGCGATGTCATTTGGGCGCTGCAACTCAGCAATTGCTGACACACGCTCACGCGGAGGGCCGATACCGTTAGCGCTGATCTCGTGGCCGAGGAACTGAACACAGTCGCAAAAGAACTGGCATTTTTCCAACGCCAGCCGGAGGCGGTGCTGTTGGAGCACCTCAAGCACAGCGTCGAGGTCGGCTGCGTGCTGTTTGGCATTTTCAGAATAAATCAAAACGTCGTCAAGGTACACGAATGCGCACGTTAGATGACGAAATGCATTATCCATGCATGCATGCATGACGAAATGCATGCATTATCCATGAACCGCTAAAAATGTTGCCCCACTGTTTCTTAAACCGAGCGGCATATAAACGTACTCGTACAGCCCGAAAGGAGTAGTCACCGCGGTTTTTGGAATGTCACACTTCGCCATTGGGATGTTAAAATAGGCCCTTACCAGGTCGATTTTGCTAAATACGGACTTGCCGTGTATTCGTGAAGACACATCATATATGTGAGGCAGCGGGTACCGATCCGGAATCGTTCGAGCGTTCAACGTCCGATAATCGGTGACACGCCACTCACCTGGTGTCCGTTTTGGCACGAGGTGGAATGGCGATGCCCACGGTGAGTTTGATGGACGAACAACTCCATGCCGTAGCAGGTCGCTAAACACACGCTTAGCCGCTTCTTCGCGTTCCTGGTTGAGCCGCCGAGGAGACGCACACGTCGGCGCTGCACTACCCGTGCCGATGGAGTCAGTGACACTGTAGCTAACATCAGGCGATGCATTTGCAGGAGCAGTAGACGTCAGTGCTGGGAACTGGCCAAGTAGATGCTGAACATCTGTCGGTAGCGGCGAGATGTCGTTAACGACCAAGCCACATGAAGCCACTTGGGAGACCGCACACTCTGTTGCCATTTCAGTGCTCGGGTCATAAACTCGCCGGCGTCGGCAATTAACAACGAGGCCGAAATGTGCGAGAAAATCTTGCCCTATGATCGACTGTGTCACTTCAGCAACAACAAACGTCCATGAAAATTCGCGATGTAGGCAGCATGCACCCAGCTGCAAATGTACTTCACCGTGCACGCTGATAGATTGGCCTGCGGCCGAGCTGAGACTCACATCACTAGGCTGAACTGCCGTCGCCGACACCACTGACGGGTGTACGATTGATACCGCCGCCCCTGTATCGACGATGAAGTTTACTTTGTGAGCGTGCACTACTGCTGTGATCTGCAAGAGGGGCAGGTGCGCTGTCACAGCGGAGCCTACCTGCCCAGTCAGTTTTCCGGCTGCTGGCGAGCTGGCGACGCTGAGCGAGGCGATGGCTCCACCTGAATACTCGGGTTTTTGTTTGGCCAGCGACACTACGGCTTACAGGTGCGGGCCTGCTAACCGAAGAATATGTGTGCCCGGCACACCTGTGGGCGCTCACCCCGCCGGAAGGGACGCAGACCAGCATGAAGATATTCACGCCGGCTATTGGCAGCTCGCTCATGCCCCTTATGCCGTTGCTGTGAACTTGATGCTTATATCCCGCGAATGTTATCCACGGACATGCACGTTGAGCTCACCAGCGATACCAGCTCTTCCGCTAGGGATCCCATCTGGTCGAGCGATAAGTCCTGCTGCGCTGCCAGGGCGGAAGTAATCGCAGGCGGCAATGATTTTAAGAACTTGTGTCGCACCAGGTGGTCTCCAGCCCCCACACTGACCGTCGTCCGCCGGAGCTCCGATAGCGCTGCTGAGGGGCGTCCTGCCAATGTCAACCTGGAGAGACGATCCTCGAATACTTCGGACTTTGTCTTGGAAAACATGTTCTCCAACGCCTCCTTGAGCTGCCAGTAACTATGGCTTTCCAATACCTGTGGGCTGATGCGCGATGTCACAGCAGGAGGCAATGCCGCCGCGGCGTGAAAATACCGTGTCTCTTCGGATACTATCTTCGCCAAATGGAATTGGGCGTCCATGTTTGCTGTCCAACCCTTCACTGACTCAGGACTGAACTGTGGAGGTTTAACAGCCACCAGTGCCGTTGGGAAAAACTGGTTCGACTCAGGTTCTACATCCTCCATCGGCGTAGCCATCTTAACAGAATGAGAGTGAGAAGAATACAAAATGAAGACTCACCGATTGATCCTCACTCGGGGCACCAATATTTGGTGATAAAGCCACATATAAATATGGCACAAGCGATGCTGGGTGTATTGTGGCACCGGACAAGAACAGCTCAATACCTGACGAATGACTGGCCTGGAATCCTCATTGCTGTGCTTAATCATGGATTAAATAACTTTCGGTCACGTGACGTGAAACGGTGCACACACGCACACATACACATTGACTCACACACAAACCTACACTATGATCACGCGCACAATCACACTGGCACTTAGGGCTACAGACAAACATACAAACGTTCATACACACACGCTTCACACACATTCGCACAAACTGCCACACTGCTTACATATAGACAGACACGCATACTCTACACTTGCTTACTCAGATACACGCATACATTACACTTGCTTACACACAGACGTCACACTTGCATAGACGCACATACACGCATACGCCACAACCTAATAACTGTTTTAACAATTATCGCACACAACTTTTGCATGCAGTTATAGGTAGATTATGAAAAAGTGACCTTTTGGTGAAAAAGTAAGTTTATTAACTTTTGGCAGCCCTAATGTTAATGTTATGTTTCTGCATTACATATTGCCAAACAAGATTTTTACAAATCCAAACTTGCTTCCCTTTCCCGTTCTTTTAAATCTATTTGGTCCTCTCTCAATTCTCTCTGCGGTCTTCGATCTCCTTCTTCCTCGTGTGATCTTACAGCCTCTCAGTTTGCGTCTTTTTTCTCTGCGAAATTGATTCTGTTCTAAACAATATCCCTCCTTTCCAATCCTCCCTCTGTCATACTCGCACTTCCGAAAATTTTCCTGTACACAGGTAACAAAGATACACAGGTATGGGATTAGAACATTTGCCGGTAACAAAGACCAAGTTTACACACAATTTATGTAAATTTAGCCGAGACGAATGCCTGTGAATCACTAGCTGCGTATATATAACGTGTCTGGTGTATGTCAAACACTGGCTAAATCGGATTAAAACACTATTCGACTGTGTCGGAATTGATACAAAAATGGCTTGCAACGAAATGATCTATGTGTATTTTCACTTGATACACAACTATGACAAATATACAAGTGGAAATCTCGTAGAATCATATTGACGACACGATTCAACGAACGCATCGTGAACACAAATGTTTGTTGATTTGTCTATCAATTTTGATGATGTAAATCACATCGTGTGTCTCATACACAATTTCCAGTTCAGCCGAACTGGGTTAGGTATAGAATAAAGAAAAAAGTTAGGTTAGGTATATAATAAAGAAAAAAGTTAGGTTAGGCATGGAATACAGAAAAAAGTTAGGTTAGGTATATAATACAGAAAAAAGTTGGGTTAGGTATATAATGGAAAAAAAAATATAAAAAAATAAAAAAGAGAAAAAAAGTTAGGTTAAGTTAGGTTAAGAGTGACGTCAGAGGGGGTGACGTCATAGGGGGGCAAGGGGGTAGTGTGACGTCATATGTCACAAAGTGTTGAACTCTACTACTATGACATGATGGTATCAACCAGGAACCCATCGAACGAAGGTCGAAATGACGGAAAAAAGACAATGAAATAGATCCTGCTGGTTCGTACGTGGTCATTTGACCAAATAATGTTTTCTCTTTTCGAAAAATGGGACCCTTTTAGCCTTGTGCTCAACTGAAGTGTTTCTTTGGTGAGCACAGGTTCGAATGTGAGACACCCTTTGATGGATCTTTGATTGTGAAAACTGTTAATGCGTAACAAACCAAGAGACTTCTTCGGTTAGACTCATTGTGGCGTTGTTGTCGAGTGGCGTGCGGTGTGACGTCATAGCGGTTCACATGAGCCTAGTGCCGGAGGCGTGTATCAGCTGGCGTGTGTGAAGCTGGCTTTGCGAGCGGTCGAGCGTCATTCGGTTGGTGACCTGTGCGTTATAAGCATCGTTGCCGTGTGTTAGAGATATTTCTGCTCGAGTGGACGAATTCTCGTCGTGTGCGCGGGTGACTTGGGCGAAGGTGAGAGGGCTTTGCCCCGTCGTTTCTCTGCTTGATTACAAGCTATTTCGGCTTTATGGCTGAGGCCGTTGGCGGGGGCAAACGTGAGTTTGTCAAAGGGGGTTCCGGTAGCGAATCCGATGACTTCGGTCAGGAGGGTCAGAGACCCGAGCAGCGGGCCGCAGGACCCGTGGTAGATGCTGGCCAGTTGGCCAACATCTTAATGCAGGCCCGAGGGCCGATCCTTGACAGGATAGGGCGGGCTCTACCGCGTTTCGGTGGTGACGTCACCCTTGACGTCACTGAGTGGCTGGCCGACTTTGAGCGGCTATGCCGTGTCCAGCAGGTCGACCCTTGCGAAATGGTCGACCACATGCTGGATGGGAGCGCGCGCCGGCTTTACCGGCGCATGCTCGTGGGCGACGCCTCACAGTGGGCCGTGGTGAAAGCCACGCTGGTCGCCGAGTCTGGCGTGCCTCGCCAAGATTCGTGGAGGCGTTTCTCGACTCGTCAGCTTCGATCTGGCGAGTCAGTGGACGCCTTTGTGGACGACCTAGAGCGTATAGGTCGCCGTGTAGGGTTAACACCCGAGAGCTTGGCGTTCCGCGTCAAGTTCTATGAGGGCCTACCCGACTCAATCTATGAGTGGGCTATGGCGAGAGAGGGGGCGTATACCTCCGAGTTCGACAGCGTGCTGTCGGCGGTGCGCGCCAGAATTGGTGCGCGTAGGGCTGCTGCAGCCAGAAACCGCCCATCTGGGGTGGTGGCTGCATCTAGGCAGCGAGTCAGCTACGCCCAAGTAGCGAGCAGCTCGAGGGACCGCTCTCCTGTTCCTCAAGCGTCGGACGAGCGAGACGGCTCTGTGTCTCGGTGGGCGGGCCGTCCGGAGCGCTCTTCTGCGCGCTCTTCTGCGCGCCGGACGCTCCGCTGCTACCGATGTGGCGGCGACCATCTGGTCCGCGAGTGCCCGGGAGCGCAATGCTACCGGTGTGGCAAGCACGGGCATTTCGCTCGTGATTGCGAGGAGCCGGCGTCGACGTCGACGTCAGGCCGCTCGCGAGCTCGGACGAGCTCGCATTTTCATGCGGAGGGCGCAGCACGGGGCGCAGCGTCCTCCGACATGGAAGTCGACCGCAATTAAGCGGCGGCCCCTGTAAAGGGGCGACGGTGAGTCCCTGCTCTGCGCGTGGACTCATCGGCGGAGCACACTTGGTGCGTCGGGCCCGCCGGGCGATTCGAGGGACGGCCGGTGTAGTGACTTCGCGTCGTATGCCGGTCGTTGAAGCTGTTCTCAACGTTCGTTGCTCCCGGTGTCTGGTTGACACGGGAAGTGAGTGCACAATTGTTAGTGCACGGGTGGTGGCGTGTTCACTTCCCCGTCGGGGACGACCGTTGATTACAGCGGATGGTAGGACTTCTCATGAGACGAAGTCCTGTGACGTAGTAATAGGGCTGCAGGGACACTGTTTTAGAGTTCCCGGGCTCGTAGTTAAGGGATTAGAAAACCTTGGGGTGGAGTGCCTCCTGGGCAACGATGTTATCGACCATATGGGAGGCGTGACAGTGAAGAGGGGTGTTGACTCTAAATACACCGTTGAGTGGGGGAAACCTTACCCCGAGGGGTGCTGTCGTGCACCGGCGCGTAAGAGTGTGTCTAATAAATCGACGAAGTGTGTGAGGTTTATGTTGGCAGGTTCCACGGATAGTCCGCAGCCGCTGGAAGTTGTCGACAAGGACTTCGTAGCGTCATTCGCTGAGGGCCGATGGACGGTGAGCTGGCGGTGGTCTGACAAAGAGCCGGACCAGCTACAGAACAGCGTGGCGGAGTACAGATGTACGAGAGCTCCCGGAGTGAGCGAGAGGTACAATGCCGAGATCCGGAGCTGGATCGAGAAAGGCTGGTTAATCACATGGCACGGCCCAGTAAAGGGGATCATCCCGCTGTTGGCCGTCGTACAGCCGACGAAAGACAAAGTTCGTCCTGTTATGGATTACCGTGAGCTGAACGGCTTTGTCGATTGTCACACAGGAGATGACGGTGTGTCAGTGTGTGCTGACAAGATCAGAGAGTGGAGGCAATGGCAGGGGGAGATCAAGGTAGTTGATCTCAAGTCGGCGTACCTGCAGATTCACGTGAGCCGAGATCTGTGGAAGTATCAGGTCGTGAGGTATAATGGTGTGCATTATGCGTTGACGCGGCTGGGCTTCGGCCTGTCATGTGCACCAAGAATAATGACGCTGATTCTGCGAAAGGTCCTGTCATTGGACGAGAAGGTGCGAAAGGCGACAGATCATTATGTCGACGATATCATCGTGAGGACGTCCGATGTGAGCGTGCAGCAGCTTCGGGAGCATCTGCGAAGGTATGGCTTTGAGACTAAGGAGCCGGAGGGCCTAGATGGGGGTCGATTATTGGGAATTGCTCTGAGGAAGGGACCCGATGGGTGGTTGAATATGTCGAGAGGGACAGCTCTTCGTGACGCTGCACCCGAATTGACAGGGCTGACCAAGCGTGGGTTGTTCTCCGTATGTGGTCGCTTAGTCGGCCATTACCCCGTTGCCGGGTGGTTACGCCCCCATTGCAGTTTTTTTAAACGGTTGGGGTGTGGCGGGTCGTGGGATAACCCGGTGGAGAATGTTGTGTGTGTGCTTGTGTCTGAGCTGTTGCAGCGTGTTCAGAAGGCGGACCCGGTAAGGGGTCGATGGGACGTGAACGCAGCTGGAGACGTCACTGTATGGACTGACGCGAGCACGTTGGCGCTTGGCGTGGTGGTCGAGGTGGACGGCTGCATCGTTGAGGATGCTACTTGGCTCCGTAAGAAGACCGACGTTCTACACATCAATGTGTCCGAACTGGAGGCAGTCGGTCGTGGCATCAATATGGCGATTTCGTGGGGGTTCAAGACGTTTACCGTCGCGACAGACTCGAGGACAGTGCTTAGTTGGATGGACAGCACTGTCGAGGGGCGCAACCGTGTCCGCACTAAAGGTTCTGCCGAGATGCTGGTGAAGCGCCGACTGGCGGTGATTAAGGAGACGATCGCCGAGCATGGCCTGACAGTTTCTCTCCGGTTTGTCACGACTGTGGAGAATAAAGCTGATCAGATGACCAGGGTGGCCAAGAAGTGGCTTGTTCATCGTGACGCTGGTGAGGAGGAAGTGGCAATATCAGCAGCTATTGCTACGAAGAAGAGCATTAAGGACACCGTTTGGGCGGCTCATCTGCCGCATCATTTAGGTGTTGAGAGGACGCTGTACCTGGGTCAACAATTGCGGAGTGATTTGACGAGAGCCCATGTGAAGGCGGAGTTAGCTGGATGCGAGGCTTGTCAACGTATCGATCCAGCGGTGAGAGAGGAGAACCTCGTAGGTCAGGGTAGTCTGGCCGTGGACAGGGGCTGGTATCGAGTGGCAGCGGACGTCACTCATTACGATGCCGGCGTTTACCTGTCGATGGTGGATTGTGGTCCATCACGTCTTGCCGTATGGCGCAGATTGCCGAATGAGACGGCGTTGTGCATTATAGCTCAGCTGCGGCAGATTGTGATTGAGCGTGGGCCGTTTGAGGAGCTGTTACTGGACAACTCTACGGCGTTCCGGTCGGCGGCGATGGAGCAGTTCGCCGACGAGTGGTGCATTTCTTTGCGATTCCGAGCCGCATACGCCCCGGGCGGTAACGGGATCGTGGAGCGAAATCACCGTACGATCAAAAGGATCGCAGCGAGGGGACATATTTCCCCGGAGGAGGCGACGTTCTGGTACAACGTTACGCCGCGCAAAGAGACTCAGGTGAGCACTATTCCCTCGAGGTGTATTTTCAGATACGAGTGGCGTCTTCCATTTGAGACCGGCCGCAGGGACGCTGATGACCAGACAGCAGCGTTTGCCGTTGGTGACGAGGTGTGGGTGAAACCGCCGATCTCGTCATGTACAACGCCGTGGACCCTCGGGAAGGTGACCAGGGTCGTCTCACAGCACGTTGTGTGCGTAGATGGCATGCCGCGCCATGTGCGCGACCTGCGCAAGCGTCGCTGTGCCGGCCATAGTGGAGCCATAGACGAGACCGGCACTCATGGCGACGTGGAACCGACCAGCGGCGGTTGGGATGTGGATGCGACCGGCAATCGCGGAGATGTGGAGCCACCCGGTGGAGCCACCCGGTGTAGCTTGGACCTGAGCGGTGATGGCGGACGGGACGAGGCGGCCGATAGTCCCGGCGGTGACAGAACACCTGACAGCCTGCCACCTGAGCGACTGGCTACTGGCGAGGGCGTGGATGCGGACCGTGTGTCTGTGGAGCTGGAACCTGGTGAGCCCTCAGAGGACGTGAGTGTACATACTGCTCGAGAGAATGTCGGAGAGGGCGTCGCGGCTGAGAGAGTCGAGGATGAGGCTGCAGTCGAGCAGCCGAGGCGGTCAACGAGGAGACGTCGACCGCCGGCATGGTTAAACGAGTACGTGTGTCTATCCGATGATTAAGTTTAACCGTGCGTGTTTGCAAGCGTGTTTGTTGTGAGCTTTCAGGTGAAAAGCTGGGGGAGATGTGGCGTTGTTGTCGAGTGGCGTGCGGTGTGACGTCATAGCGGTTCACTTGAGCCTAGTGCCGGAGGCGTGTATCAGCTGGCGTGTGTGAAGCTGGCTTTGCGAGCGGTCGAGCGTCATTCGGTTGGTGGCCTGTGCGTTATAAGCATCGTTGCCGTGTGTTAGAGATATTTCTGCTCGAGTGGACGAATTCTCGTCGTGTGCGCGGGTTACCTGCGCGAAGGTGAGAGGGCTTTGCCCCGTTGTTTTCTCCGCTTGATTACACTAATTTTGTCAGCAGCCTGTAACAGTTTAATTGGACGGTAAACGAAATAAGAGCAAAGGGATTACGCCCCTGAACTGCGCGACCTATCCGAAACAGACATACTCAATGGTCTGGAGGACGAAGGAGTCACTGAAGTCAATCGGATAACAAGTTTCCGGAATGGTGTACGAAACCACACCAGCTTGCTGATTCTGACATTTAATCGTGCTGCTCGCCCCGAGCGTATCTATGCTGGGTATATTCGTTACGAAGTGCTTGTGCTTGTGCCGGGCCCTCTGCGCTGTTTTAAGCGTCAATCGTTGATCAAATCGTTCTCAAATCGTTGATCAAATCGTTGTCAAATCTTTGGAACCAGGAATTGTCGCAGTGAGGCCAAATGCCCCCATTGCGGCAAAAATGACCATGGCGAGCAACCTTGTGCCGAAGAGCAGCCCTGTCTTCACTGTGGCAGCGACTCACACTCGAGCGACTTACGTAGCTGCCCTGTGTGGCAGCGCGAGAAAGAAATCTGTCACATACAGGCTGTCCAGGGAGTTTCATTCAAGGACGCACGCAAAGTGTACGCAAAGTGTACGCAAAGTGTCTGAAACACAATCGACACTTCCAAAAAGATCTTACGCGTCAACAGTTGGTACACTCGACAAAGTGTCACTGTCAAACACAGAAACACGAATAGATACGATTGCAGAACTTCCACCACTGAAAAAACCGACCCAAAAAGATAACTCACAAACTCAAACTCTCACAATCCATAGAGAGGTTCCTCAGCCGAAGGAATGACAGCAGGACAAGCAGATAAAAACCTCAACAAAAACATATGATGAATGCAATGCCGAAAAAGCACAAACCTTTCAAAACATGGCACATACCTAACCACGTTCGCACAACCATGTCTCACGAAATCTAGATCATGGTTACAGTAAACCAGACCACCGAAAACAACAACTGCACACACACACACACACACACACACACACACACACACACACATGACGTATACCCTCGGAGGTACTGTACTTAATGAAGTGGACAAACAAAAAGACCTCGGTGTCATGGTGCAAAGAGATTTGTCCCCTGAGGCCCACATTGATGATATCTGCGCCAAAACGTACTCCTTGCTGACCATAATAAAACACGTCTTCAACTTTATAGATGCTGAAATAATGCGGAAGCTGATAGTGTCAGTTATTAGGCCCAAACTTGAATATGCCGCAGTGGTTTGGTGTCCCCACGAAAAGCGTCTGGTAAAAAAAGTTGAAAAGATGCAAAGACTGGCCACCAGGCTTGTACCAGAGCTGAAAAGCTTCAGTTATGAGTACAGGCTAAATGCGTTGGAATTACCGACGTTGGAAGACAGGAGGACACGGGGTGATCTCATTCATATTTTCAGGAACATGACAGAAACCACAGCTCAGCAGGAAATTGGACTGATAAAGCAGGATGAAGGAAGGAGACACGGCAATAAGCTGAGAAAACCTCGGTGCAAAAAAGACATAAAGAAATAGTTTTCCATTCAGGCGAATTGACGTTTGGAATAAATTCACAAGACTATCGTAAGGGCCAAAACTATAGGAGAGTTCAAACATAAATTGGATATTCAGTGGGAAAGAGACAGGACAGTCCGAGCGTAAGCTCATTTCCTGTACCACAACTAGGTAAGCACAACTAGGTAAGCACACACACACACACACACACACACACACACACCAGAAACGATAATAGACATCATCACGTCTGTAGGGAGTGAATATGATAGTACAGTTCAGTTCAGTATGATAGTACATACAGTTCAGTCTTGTTCTTGAGCTCGCCGTGTGTGGCTGTATTTTCGTTCGCTCCGTTGTGTTATCTGTGTGCCGATCTCGGAGTCTTTCTGCCCATTTTTCTATGTCTACTCCACCCTCTGCAGCCAGCGAGTGTGCGTGTAAGTGTGGTGAGCCGGTGGGGGATGCGTCTGTCATCAAGTGCGAGGGATGCGCCGGCATGTTTCACGTGTCGTGCGTCGCGCTGACCATCCCTGCGTATAACGCTATACGCAGGTACAAGCTCTTCACACTGTTCTGAATTGTCTCCTGTCACCGCTTCTTCCTGACAACCCAAGTCTGACTCTTCTCTTCCTAAAATGCATGTTTCTGACTCTACAGCTACTGCTCAATCTTGTCATTCCTCACATCTGGTTTCCCTCGTATCCAAAAATTCTGCTATTAACAATCTTACCCAATCTGCTCATATATCTCCCTTAGCCGTCACTAATTGTATTTCCTCCTTGGTTGGCCTGCTCAATATTCGGTCTGTACGTAATAAAGCTAATTTTGTTTCTAATGTCATTCTCTATCACAACTTCTCACTCTTTTTTCTCACCGAGACCTGGCTTTTTGACAGCGACGTTTCATCGTTTTCCGCCCAACTTCCACTTTCATTTAACTTCTTGCATGTATCTCGCGATCTCACATCTTCTCAAAAATCTTGCGGTGGTGGTGCTGGTGCTGTTTATCACTGTTCTTTATCTTTATCACTTTTATCTACTCTACAATTTCCTTGTAGTTCCTTTGAATACGCTGCATTCTCGCTTTCTTTTCCTTCACACCCTAAATTAGGTATTCTATTGTTATATCGACACGATCACACTGGCACATCCTCAGTATTTCTATCTGAATTTGATACACTCCTATCTTTCTTCTCAGATACATTCTCCCATAATTTCATTGTTCTAGGCGATTTTAATTTCTGGATTGACTCACCATCTCATGCGCATGTTTCTGATTTTCTAACTCTGCTCAATTCTTGGGATCTTTCCGTTATGAACAGTGGTGCTACTCACCTATCCGGTCATACCCTCGACCTTGTGATCTGTACGCACTCCTCCAGACTGTCTCTCCTCGATACATTCACTTACCCCCCTGATTCTCTCATATCTGATCATAGCCTCATCACATTTTGTGTTTCTCTTCCTTCACCTTCTAAGCCTTATTCCGCTTCACTGATGCCACGTGATTACAAAAAATTTGATGCTTTATTATTTTGTCGTTTGGTTACCTCTCTTCTGAATCCCTCAAACTATTTGTTCCTCCCACCACTCCTACTCCCCAAGTTTATATCCGACTCTCTCTCCCTCATCAATGATCAGATCTTCCCTTTGCGCTTACATCACTTTCGCTCAATATCTCCTCCTCCTCCCTGGTGGTCGTCCGATCTATCCCGCTTGCGTTCAGAATGCAGAGCCCCTGAGCGTTCTTGGCGGCGCTTTCGCTCTTCTTCATCATGGTTCTCTATCTGTAGTGCCCGCAAATCTTGTTTCTCTATGGTTGCTTTGTCAAAATCTAATTTCTATCGTTCACAATTACGCCAACTCCAATCATCTCGCTCACGATGGATGACTCTGAAATCTATTTCTGGTCGCTCTTCTAAGTCATCTTGCTCAATATCTGCCAGTGAATTCGCCTCATTTTTCTCTTGTAAAATTGCATCCTTGCAATCCAAATTACCCACTAGCACTTTTCCTCTCCAATTTCCTCCTTGCCTTAGCACTGTTTCCTCTTTTTCCTCGATTGCTCCGTCTACCACAGCACGTTTTCTTACCAAACTTCAGAGGTCTAAATGTCCCACTGACCCCATACAATTTTCTGCTCTCTCTGATGCTATTATACTCCTTACTCCACTTTTCACATATATGGTTAACTCTTCTTTCCTTCACGGTTCATTCTTAGCTTCCAAACACGCCACTATACTGCCGATTCTCAAAAAATCCAATCTTGATACCTCTCTGCCATGCAACTATCGTCCAATTTCTATTCTATCTCTGTCCTCCAAGCTTCTAGAATCTGCCATCCTTGTTCAATTACGGCCTATCATCTTGCCTGTTCTCGATCCCTGCCAATCTGGTTTTGTATCTCAGCACTCTACCGAAACACTTCTTCTCTGCCTCTCCAATGATCTATTCTCTAATTTTTCATTTGGAAATTCCGTGCTTCTGATTTCCTTAGATTTTTCTGCTGCCTTCGATCTAGTCGACCACGAAATCTTATGCTGCGATCTTGCTCATCTAGGCCTCACATCTACTGCACATTCTCTTCTTACCTCATATCTAAATGATCGTTCCTATGCTGTTCGCAGTAATGCGGCTTTATCGTGCGACTTTCCTCTCACTTCTGGGGTTCCACAAGGCTCACTTCTTGGTCCTTTACTTTTCAACTTATACGTATCATCCCTTTGTCCTATTCTCCGCAGCTATCCAGTTATATTTCACGTATACGCTGACGACATCCAAATTTATTTTCCTCTTTCTCCTCATTCTTCAAATTTGGTCTCTATGCTGCTCACCCAGATTTCTTCTTGGGCTGCTTCACGTAAACTTGTTATCAACCCTGACAAAACAGAATATCTAGTCTTTCACCCTCCTCGAATTTATCCTCACTCTATCAACCTTCCGCTAGCCAATCAAATGCGCAATTTGGGTGTCTTGTTCGATCCTAACCTTTCTTTCTCGACTCATTTTTCTCAGCTTATCCGCTCGTGCCGCTTTTTACTCCGACAATTTTACCCTATTCGTTCGTCGATTGATGTCTCATCCGCTAGTCTTCTCGTAAACTCCTATATCTTTTCTAAGATCGACTATTGCAACTCGCTCTTCTTCCATCTTCCCTTGAAATCTATCGGCCAACTCCAAGCAGTGATCAACCTTGCTTGTCGGTTTGTACTGAGGCTTCCTCCGCGAACTCCCACCTCGGTGCATATCCGGTATGGTATGTTGTCTGGTCTATGTTGTCTGGTCTTCAAACTTATCCACTCTCCCTCTTCTCCTTCATATCTCCGTTCCCTATTGACTCTCAATAATCGCACTTCTTGTCGCATTCCTGTGCCATTAGTCTGTCCTCCTGCTCTTAATCAATCCTCTTGGTCATCCAAATCTTTTCATTTCTCTGCTCCTCGTATCTATAACTCGCTTCCATCTTACCTTCACCACAAGTCTTCATTCCGATCCTTTTCTGCTGATCTTCATAAATATCTGCTCACTCGTTCTCTTGATGACTAAATGTATGATTTGTCTCTGGTTATATGTGTGTTGCTTGTGCTGATCGTCGTATGTTGTACACTCGTTGTTCTTGCTTGATATTTGTCTTTTTACTCACTGTGAATTATCTGTTTTCGTTGCTGCGTCCCGTTTTTGCATCTCTTGCATTCGTCGTTGTCTGGTCAGGCTTCGCCCTGCTACTGGTAACCGTGTAATTCCAGTACAACCAGATTTATGGTCGAGTCGTCGGCGACTAAACCGGCTCCCCCACTGTTCTGCAGTGAGGAGGGTGGCTAGACACACGACAGGAAAAAAACAAAACCTGTTGCAAGGGCGGATGAGCTATCTGATAGCCAACGGCCATCTAGCATGTTCCAGTTTGCAAACGTGTTTTCATTTTTTTATTTGTGCCTACTCCCTGCTCGCTGTGATGTTCCTGTCGGTTGTCTTTTTCGCGCCTGTGTATAAATATGTGCGCTATATTAAATATATGTTGTTGTTGTTGTTGTTGCTGTACATAACCTGGAGATACATTTTTAAACATTCTCCTCTTTTTAAATAGTTTTACATCGTATTTTTTTGTCATAAATACCAAATATATTATGACCTTACTACAATGGAACTGTAGAGGACTGGTATCCAAATGGAATGAGGTGAAATGTTTTCTGTCCACAGTTTCACCGAGAATCATAGCCTCACAGGAAACATGGCTCAAACCGTCTGATTGTTTCAACCTCAGTATGACAGGGTTCACATTGTACCGCGGCGATGGCAGCGTCGACGGACGGCGTAGAGGTGGTGTCGCCCTCTATATAGCCACCGCCATACCTCAAACTCCAGTCCAAGGCTTTAACTCAAACTGTGATATACAAGAAGGGATATTTACAGTCAGTTTTAATAATGGCCGTATAGATATTACCAGTGTTTACTATCCTCCACAAATCACAGTTCCACGGCTTCGAGATCATTTGAGTTGTCTTATTTCCACGCTGAGAAATAAAGTCATAATTCTAGGGGATTTTAATGCTCATCACTTCCTATGGGGTGATGACAAGTTAGACAACAAAGGAACAATGCTGGAAGATTTAATAACTAACAACAGTTTGGTGCTTTCAAACGATGGTAGTCCAACACACTACAATGTATTCATGAATAAACACTCAGCCATTGACCTGACATTGTGTTCTCCAAACATAGCAGGACTATTCAACTGGTCAACTCACCAAGATGTTCGAGAGTCGGATCACTACCCCATAATTTTATCAACTTTTTATACATCATCCGCAATCTGGGTCCCCTCATGGAGACTGAAAAGAGCGAATTGGGATTTGTTTACCTCAAAGTGTCATATCGACGCTCCTGATGACAACCAAGCAGTGGACGCTAGTCTCCACCAGCTCAGCACAACTCTGTATCAGGCAGCAGAGATCGCTGTGCCTATAAGCAGAGGGTCTCCAAAGAAAATCTCCGTTCCCTGGTTCAACAATGATTGCCGAAACGCCATAGCCAGGAGAAAGAGAGCCTTGCGAATGTACCAAAGGCAAAACACATTTCAGTGTCTAATTAACCTGCGCAGAGAGCGAGCTAATACCAGAAAAATAATTCGCACGGCAAAACGAAATGCCTGGTGTAGTTTTTTGTGTAGCATCACACCCCTTAGTTCCACCTCATACATATGGGGAACTATTAGGAAATTCAAGGGTAAATCTTCTTCAACTCCAATACTAATTTTTCTGTAGATGGTAGCGAGGTGTCGGATACCCGGGAAATTCTAGACACACTAGCACAGCAATTCCGAGACATAAACCTATCACATACATAAACAGGGGAACACAGAAATATTCACGCGGATACATTACCGTTCAGTGCTTTTGAAACATCACAAGAACATATTTACAACAAAGTATTCACCTCAGATGAACTTAGTAGTGCAATAATTTCCTCCGGACACACTGCAGTCGGACCAGATCATATACATTATCATATACCTTCATGTTTTGACTTCATCTTATCATTTTATAATTATATATGGCTGAGAGGGTTTTTTCCAGAAGCTTGGCCACAAAGCACAGTGATACCTATCCTGAAGCCTGGAAAACGGCGAAACGATCCAAGTTCATATCGTCCCATCACTCTTTCGAGCTGTCTTGGTAAGGTGATGGAGAGAATGGTAGCCAAACGGTTTTCTTATGTCCTGGAAAATGAACAGGCCCTGGATCCCTACCAGTGTGGATTCCGACAAAAACGATCGCCACTTGAACATATGGTAAGGCTGGATACGGTGATTCGCCAAGGCTTCGCCAGAAAGCAGGCAACGATAGTCATATTTTTAGATTTGAGGAAGGCCTATGACTCCGTAACACCAGAGTTTTTAACGTACAACATTTTTAACCTAGGTTTGAAAGGAAGTCTACCCAAGTTTTTAAATAATTTTATATCTGGGGGGACACTTGTGGCGAGTTAGAATAAACTACCCGAGATGTTGCCACAAAGACAGTCAGAGCACAAGTAACATGTATTGACCCGTATGTGAATTAGTGACCTAGGACCACGTCAGCAAGGGTTGGCACATGATCATGCCACGTCACATATGTTAAATACCCAATAAAGTTGACTGAGAAAATACTTATATCATCAAAACAATAAATAAACATTAATTTAATTCATTCATTTCAATTTATACTTTCAACAAATAAACCAAAGATGACCTCACCGATGCGACCAGGCAAAACAAGACAAAATAAGATACATATGAGACATATGCTGCTCATATGCGCACATTATTATGACGTCACATTACTTGATATTAAAATACAAACAATATGACATCATAACAGTTATACAATATTGACATATTAAAATATGCATAATTCATAAATAATATACAAGTGTGTCCCCCACATCACTCCCCCCGCCAGAGCGGAGCTTCCAGTGAAACACACCTGATCAACACAGCAAAATATGCACAATAACATTGCAAGAGAGCACTCAATCGCTGGAACAATATCTTGTACGCAAGGTTTATCGGTATCTGCATAAGCAGGCGCATACATTTCCCAGTGTATACAAGCCAAATCAGTACGCACACAGGCACACATGTATACCGTGCACTATGCTTGTATACACATGCTGAAATACACATTCACACCTCCCTACATATATATATATATATATATATATATATATATATATATATATATATATATATATATATATATATATATATATATATATATACATACTCGTTTAAACCACACACATACACAAGGCATACGAAACTAAACGATAACGTTACACAAGTATCCGAAAAATGCACCTAGGTGTACACCTAAGAGGTATACATAGTATACATAAATATGTATTCGTACATCGATCCAACACTTACATGATTATATTCAAATTACGTTGAGATAACATTGCTATGTAAGAACAGAGAAATGCACTAATAAGAACCTGGGTCGCATCGGGAGTTGAATACAACAAAGGCAAGAAGACACCATGACAATTTCAAAAGTATACGTACTCGGCGGCAGGCTTAAAATGAACACTGCGGCCCGAACAGGTTGTCACCGGCGACGGAGCGGAACGGGGCGCCACGGTCGGTGTTGCAGCCGTGTACGACTCTGATGATGTGACTGCTGTGCGCAACGAACGAGGTGCAGGAGTCGGTTTATTTTTGACGTCAGGAACTGCTGCACGATACGGAGGAACAGGACAATCCACAGGCGACTCCCGCATGACGGCCGGCTTGAGGCGGTCGATTGAAACCACCTGGGTATCCCCAGACGGCAGTTCAACTGTGAATGTTTTCTCAAGTCGCTCCAGCACCTTACGCGAGCCGACATACGGCGCTTCCAGTGGCCTTCTGACTCGGTCGACTCGAATCCAAACATGGGAACACTCCATCAGCGATCGCGGAATGTACGACGTGGTCTTCGCGTGACATGAGCCTTCCGAAAGATTGGATAAATCCACTTCGCGCATATGGCGAGCGAGCTTGCGGATGAAGTCAGGAGAACATGATGACTCCAGGTTGTCTGTCGCCACTACACGTGGGTGTATCAGCTCGCTGACAGTCACTGCTGTGAAAGGCGACGCACCCGACTGGTTGGGCATACACCTTAGTCACAGCAGCACCACTGGAAGTGCCTTGAGCCACTCCTCTTTACGCGCGATGATTGCCGTCTCAAGTGTCCGGTGAACACGTTCGATGGCACCATTGCATTGAGGGTGGTACGACGTGGTGCGTAGTCTGTGGATGCCAATATAATTCGCAAGGTGTTTAAATAGCTCCGACTCAAACTGCGCTCCTCTGTCTGTGACCACGTACAAGGGTACACCAAAGCGCGACACCCAGGTGTCAAGAAATGTGGTGGCCACAGAGGCAGCGGTGAATTCGTGTAGCGGAGATGATTCCACCCATCGTGTTGTTTTATCAATGCAGGTCAAAAGATATGCAAATGATGATGGTTATTGTTGTCCGTGTTGCTTGACCGGCGGCAGATGGCCAACAATATCAATATGGACCGTCGTGAATCGTGCCGATGGTATATTCAAGGGCGTGATAGGCGATTTTGCATGACGGTGCACTTTGGCAGCCTGATACGCCTCACAAGACCTGGCCCACTCGCAAATGTTCTTGTCCATATGGGGCCAGTAATATCTTGCCTTGATGAGTCGAAGAGTACATTTTACACCTGGGTGAGATATGTTGTGTAGATGATCAAACACCGCCACTATCAATGAGCGCGGGACATACGGTCGCGGTTCCGCTAGCGACATTTCGCAAAAGAGTGTATTTGCGTCGATTTTGAATGGCTTCAGGCGGTCAATCATAGGCGGTAGTTCGTCGTCATCAGCTTGCTTCGCGGCTATCGACGGTAGATCGATACATGACTCAGCCACTGCGTTGATAGGGCGAGAGAGACAGTCTGCCACCACGTTATCATTTCCGCCAATATACTGCACGTCCGTGACATACTCCATCATGAGCGACAAATGGCGCTGTTGTCGGTCGAGCTTGGCCGGTTTCGTACTGCGAAAAGCATATACTAACGGCCGATGGTCAGTACACAACGTGACATGCTGCCCTTCGATGAGATGCCGGAAATGGACGACAGCCAGATACGCCGCCAGAAGCTCCCGATCAAAGGTCGAATACCGCTTCTGCACCGGAGTCAGCTTTTTGAAAACAGCTCGACAAGCGATGGTTCTCCGTCTATCAACTGGTGGAGTGCAGCGCCCACAGCAAACTGCGAGCTATCCGTCACCAGCTGATAGTTGGTACAGGTCGGTAGCGGGTGGTGCAACAGCGCAGCTGACTGTAGAGCGCTCTTGCGCGCTGACACAGCCGTCAGTTCTGTTTCGTTGAGCTGTAGCTCCTTCTTGTTTGGGTCAACCCGGATCCGTTCGATAAGCGGATGGACGAGATCGGCGTAGTCTTTGATCATGCGTCGATAAAATCCCGTGGCACCTAAGAATCGGCGCAGGTCGTGTGAAGACGACGGTGGGTGCTGATTCAATAGCGCACTGACTTTGGACGCTGCGGGTTTAATGCCCTGTCTAGAAATACCATAGCCCAGAAAATCAAGTTCCGTTTCCAGAAACACGCACTTGGGCAATTTGAGCCGAAGTGAATGGTTGCTGAGGATGGAAAACACCTGTCTCAGGTGATCGATGTGAGTTTGCTCGTCGTCTGAAAACACCAGAATATCATCGATGTAAACAAACACAAAGTCTACATTGCGGAATATGTCATCCATGACACGTTGAAACGTGGACGGTGAGTTTCGCATGCCGTACGGCATGTACACGTACTCGACTAGACCAGCTGGAGTGTCTACCGCTGTCTTGGCGATGTCTCCGGACGCGACAGGGATTTGATGGTACGCTCGAAGAAGGTCCAGCTTCGAGAACACCGATTTTCCGTGCAGATTTGCCGCACAGTCGTGAATGTGTGGTATCGAATCCCGCTTGGTGACAGCGTTGAGACCGCGGTAGTCTCCCGTCATGTAACAAAACCAGAAACTAAAATATATTACAGACAGGCGCGCGTGGGCATCACCGCCCCACGCGCGCCTACAAGACGTCACACTCCGATCGCACCACAAACACGACTACACCACACGTCAGGCGCCAGCTGCCATCGGGCTTTTTTACCAGATGGACAGGCGACGACCACGGCGAGCTGGACATTCTGACGATGCCATCTTTGAGCAATGCCTTGATCTCTTTCTTTATAATATCTTGTTTTTCGGGTGAGAATCTTCTTCGGCTGGCATGCAATGGCGCAGCGCTACCAGTATCGACAGTATGATACACCTGTGTGCGGTCGCTGGTGTAAAGCTGGTGTGCTGCGGAGAGATGAGGCAGTTAAAATCCTGCAGAAGTTTGCGGACCGGCGTTGCCACATCCGAAGTATCGTTTACTACGAGGCATGGGATGACGGCAGGCGCCGGCTCCGCAGGAGCACTCATCGATGTTATGTTGTCACGTATGCATCGGGAACCACAGTCAACTACTAGTAGGAAATGACAGAGAAAATCGTTGCCGATGATAGGATCTGTCACCTCAGCGACGACAAAACTCCAGCGGTACACCCTACGTAGTGCTGGAAAAACCAAATCAAGCTTCACTTCGCCAAAAACAGGTATGGAGGCGCCGCTGGCGGATGACAAATTTACTGTCGAGGGCGACAAAAGTTGTCCGGCTACCGTTCTGGGAAGAATAGACACACCCGCGCCAGTGTCGATGACGAACCTCACAATCTCGGCTCCCACCCTGGCTGCGACTCGTAGAAGTGGCAGGCTGGGTGTCGCACAGACCACAACCTGCCCCTCTAGTTTTCCGCCTGCCTTTCCGGTGAGGCTGTGCGAGATGACGGTCTCGAAGATGGCTCAATCGTGAGATGTGTAGCCTTGTTGGGCCACTTACACCACCGTGTGCACGTCCTTGCTCGGAATCCATAAAATATGTGGGCTCTACAGACTTGCGGACGTTGACCTTGGAAGTACGGCACCAGTGTTCTGCTTGCAGCAGCGAAGCGCGGCTGTCTCGGCTCTGTGCGGTGTCGGGCGTCGGCGGCAGGCGCAGAGATGGTCATAATGGGCGCTGACTGTATGAGAGGCATCAGTTCGTCGGCAAGTTTGGCCAGTTCAGGTAGTGCCATCTCCTTCCTCGCAGCCAGCACCGGTCGAAGTGATTCCGGCAGAGCTTTGTTAAACTTGGGCCGGACCAGATCATCTGAGACGCCCACCTTACGTGCGACCGATTCCAGCTCGCTCATGAAGGCCGGTGGCCGGCCCGTCATAGACTTCTTCGAGATGATTTCCTCGAACAGCTCCGGTCGCGTTCTCTCGTAGAGCTGAAGTACCTCGCGTTTCAAAGTCGTGAAGTTCTGCGATGCTACAGTAGCATGTGGCAATTGATCGACCACCGTGGGTGGTAGTACCGACAGCACATGGTAAAATTGGGTGGTTCCACAAGTTATTTTGGCTAGGCTAAACTGGGCCTACATGACTGTGAACCAGCCGCTAACAGCGCTCTCCATGAACTCAGGCGGTTTGATAGATACTCGGCTGACAGTTGCATCACCACACACAACCTCAACTTTGTCCTCAGTGGCCATGTTGCGGTACGAAATGAATATAATGGATTGACAAACAATGGATGATACAATGGATGAATGAAATGAAATGATACAATGAAATATAAATATAGGAACTAAAATAATTGAATATAATGTGTACAGTGAAACAGAAACAAAGGAAAAAAATGTTTGAAAAGATCGCAATACGAATGAAAACCCAAAGGAATTGGAATTTTTCCACAAATATGAATAACTGAATAGAAGAAATAATGATGAAAACCAAATAGGAACAATTAAATATGAACGAAACGATCGGGGTCACCATTTGTGGCGAGTTAGAATAAACCACCCGAGATGTTGCCACAAAGACAGTCAGACCACAAGTAATATGTATTGACCCGTATGTGAATTGGTGACCTAGGGTCACGTCAGCAAGGGTTGGCACATGATCATGCCACTTCACACATGTTAAATACCCAATAAAGTTAATTGAGAAAATACTTATATCATCAAAACCATGAATAAACATTAATTTAATTCATTCATTTCAATTTATACTTTCAACAAATTAACCAAAGATGACCTCATTGATGCGACCAGGCAAAATGCGCACATTTTATGACGTCACATTAATTGATATTAAAATACAATAATATGACATCATAAGAGTTATACAATATTGAAATATTAAAATATGCATAATTCGTAAATACTATACGTGTGTGTCCCCCACACACTTCTCGGAGTGGCACCAGACAAATATCGGTCTCCCACAGGGCAGCGTTTTGTCTCCGATTTTGTTCAATATCATGATTAATGATGATATCTCAGAAGAGCTCAGCATACAATATGCCGTCTATGCGGACGACATTGCTGTGTGGATTCAGGGAGAAAACATAAAGGACATGCAAGAAGAACTCCAGAACTCCCTCTGTAAACTTGAAAAGTGGGCCAGTTCCAACCACATGACTTTTTCCGGCCACAAATATACAGCTGTCATCTACACTATAGATAACCACAAACCGGTGTGCTATTTCAATCTGAATGGAGAAACAATCCCATTTAAGCCATCATATAAATACCTTGGGGTGGTCTTAGATAGAACACTCAGCATGCGTAGTCACATTGAGTATATTGCGACACGCTGCAAAAAATATAATATTCTCAAAGCCATTGCAGGAAGCAGAAACATGGAGGTGCCAGCACACATCTTCTGGGAGTATACAAAGGAATCATACTGTCGGTATTGGATTATGGTTCAATAGTATATTTAGCAGCCAGCCCATATTTGCTAGACAAATTGACGGCAATACAAAAGCCACTCGCCACTCGCTAGCCACTGTCTTCTTTCCGAGAACCCTCAACAGAAGACACTCGGCTGTTTGGGGTCGGCAAGAACGAGCTGAAGGTGATCGGCACGCTGTCGGCGTCGGTGACGGTGGAAACTCGTACTGCACGGACCGAGTTCTACGTCATTGACACACCATCTCCGGAGGGCCTTCTCGGGCTATCGACGATGTCAGCACTGGGTCTGACGATCCGGCCACGTGAAGGGACAGTAGCAAACGTCACCACGGAGCCTACAAATGGACTGCCAGCTGTCAGCGGGTACCAGCATCGTATCCTGCTGCGTCACGACGCGGTGCCGGTGCGATGTGCGCTACGACGCCTCCCTCTTGCAATCAAGGAGGAAGTCTCCAAGGAACTGGCTGAGTTGCAGAGTGCGGGAGTGATTGAGCCGATAGACGCATCTCCCTGGATCAGCCCCACGGTAGTGGCGAGGCGCAAGGATGGCCGCATACGGTTGTGTGTCGATCTGCGCGGTCTCAACAGCCAGATCGTGGCGGACGCACACCCGCTGCCGACGATTACCGAGCTACAGTCGCAGCTGGAAGGCACTTTTATTTAGTCGCATCGATCTGCGTTCTGCATATCACCAGCTGAGTCTCGCTCCAGAGTCACGACCGCTGACTGCGTTCATAACGCACCAGGGACTGTTTCAGTTCCTGAGGGTGCCGTTCGGCTTAGCGTCAGCTGGCCCAGCATTTCAAAATCTGCTCGATCGGCTGCTCAGCGGTATCGCCGGAGTACAGCACTACCTGGACGATATCGTGGTGTCTGGACATACTCAGGCGGAACACGACGACCGGCTTGAGCAGGTGATGACTGTGCTGCAGAAGGCCAACATCACAATTAATCGCGAAAAGTCGGCGTTCTCGTGTAACGCGATCGACTATTGCGGTTACCACATTGATAAGGAGGGTATTTCGCCTCTTCACAGTCACGTGGCGGCAGTCACCAACGCTCCAGCACCTTCGTCAGCCAAGGAACTACACAGTTTCCTGGGCTTGTGCGGTTGGCTCGCTCACTTTGTTCCCGGTTTCAGAATAAAAGCAGCGCCACTGTACGCGCTGCTAAGAAAAGATACACCGTTCCGGTGGGAAGGAGCAGAAGCAGCCGCGTTTCAGAAATTAAAATCTGAGATCGCCTCCAGTCAAGCGTTGCAGCCGTTCAATCCTGCGCTGGACATTCTGGTGACTACGGACGCCAGTGAACGCGGATTAGGCGCAATGCTGACACAAAGCAACAGCACTGGCGACGAACGGGTGGTCGCGTTTTGGAGCGAGAAATTTTCTGACGCTGAGACGAAGTACTCGGTGACCGAACGGGAGACCTTGGCTGCGGTGCGCGCCATCGAACACTGGCGGTTGTTTCTGTGGGGACGCAGGTTTACACTGCGAACCGACCACTCAGCTCTGCAGGCGGTACTGGCGTCACACTACGGGTGGCGAGCTGGTGCGCGTATTGCTCGCTGGCGGGCTCGGCTCACAGAGTACGTATTCTCCGTGAAGCACGTGCCTGGTTCGCGACTGCCTGCCGCAGATGCATTGTCTCGGTTGCCGGTGTGTGAGCCGTCCGCTGCAGAGAATGAAGATGAGGTGATCGCGACGGTTGACGTTAGCGAAGACACCGAACAATCGATCACACTGGATCAGGTCGCCGCTGCTTCGAGACAGGAATCTCAGCTGATCGCCGTGCGACGTGCTCTTGCTGACGGTTTTCCGTCACGCGAGAAGGACTGCGACGAGTACACCAGACCATTCTACCGGGTGAGAGACGAGTTAAGTGTGTCGTCGGATTTCGTCATCCGCAACGGTAACCAAATCGTAGTGCCGCTGGCCTTACGCGAGCAGTACGTCAGGGCGGCACACCAAGCACACGATGGAGCAGTTCGCACCAAGCAGCTGCTCAGGAGTGTCGCATGGTTCCCGGGCATCGACAAGATGGTTGAGCAGTATGTTGGCAAATGTCCGCTGTGCCAGAGCGCTGATAAAGTACTGGTCGGTAAGTGTAAGCCAGCGCCGCTGACTTGTGTCGAGCTGCCAGATAAGTGCTGGTCTAAACTGGGCATCGGCGTCGTCGGACCGATTAACACAGCACCACAGGATTGTCGCTACGCGATAACTATGATAGATTACAGGTCCAAACGGGTGGAAATCGGTCTGGTTTCTTCGGTCACGACGGAGGCACTGATCGAGTTCCTGCGAGGAGTCTGGTCTCGTGAGGGCTTCCCTGATGAAGTCGTCACAGACAACGGCACTCCCTTCGTCAGCGCTGAGTTCGAACTCTACCTGCGGAATCGAGGCATCAAACACAGACGATCGTCGGCCTACTGGCCAAGGGGAAACGCCGCTGTCGAAAAATTTAACCGGACGTTTAAGTCGTGGGTCGGCCAGGTTCGCGTCGCCTCGAAGTTCGCAGAAGACATCAGGTGTCGGCTGGCGCACTACAGGAGCACGCCTCACTGCAGCACCGGCGTATCCCCCTCGGAGATGCTTCATGGGAGGATCATGCGGTTGGCCTTGCCGGTGATGGGCGAGAAGCTGGTGGAAGGTGACCCCTCCAAGCGCGTGAGGAGACAGCAGCAGAGGAACACTGCCGCCTACAACACACAGCATCCAGTGCGCAAACCGGCGTTCCAGGTCGGCGACAGGGTCTACGTCCGTAGCCACGGGCACGACCCCAAGGGCGAATCGAAGTTTCGTGGTCCCTTCTCGATTCTGCGACACAGCGGCCCAACGTCGTATCACTTGTCGGACGGATCGGTTCGCAATGCGGCTCATCTCGCTTTAGCATCCAGCTGGTCGCCGTCTACGGTACAGTATGAAGAGAATGACATTCTCGATTTCGGTCCGAAAACATCGCCGCAGAACGATGGGAGTTCGGGGGCTGCTGCCACTTCAACGGACGGGGCTCCTGCAGAACACGTCGAGAATGACACCGGACTACAGTCAAATGTCGACCCACATCTCTCAGAGCTTCCGCCGTCTCGGAGCGGCAGACGTCGTTGGAGACCAGCTCGTGTTACTTGACCGATGGATACTTGACCACTGTGCGATTGTTAGCGCGGTTCAAGCAAATGTTCCTCTTTTGTTATGTGTAGGTTCTGTTTTTAAGGGGAGGGATATGTAGTGTCTTGTGTGCGCAACTATCGCTCAATTGTTGTAAACAAACGGCTTGTCGCAGAAGCGCAATTAACGCCCTATTGTAGTTAATTTATCGCTAGGGCTACGTGTACTTGTTTAGTAATTGTGTTGAGCCAATTGGTAAGTGACAGGTAAGGTTGAGAGTTTTCTTGGTTGGTATGTATGTTCTTTAGGGCAGTTTTCCCTAGGTCTCGGTAACGTTTGGTTCTCTCTTGTGAATATAGTGAATCGTTTTGGACAGCGCCCTTTTCATTATGTGTTGAGCTGCAACACTATACTTTCCTTCCTTGCTGCTTTATTTATTCTATTGTGAATGTTCTCTGTAATAATTCTCTGTCGATTTTATTGTTCGAACATACCACTTGATTTTTTGGAACTGTGCCATTTGTGCTTGTGCTTGCTATTTACCAATTTTGGTTGTTTTGTGACTTCTCTTTCTTTTACTTGCTCATTTCTCCCATATTCCTTACAATTGTCGTTTTATCTCAATTGATGTTTTCCGTTTTTCGCGCTTGTGTTTTACCGGCGCTATAGCAAATACACGTTGTTGTTGTTGTTAATGATTACGTGGTGTACATCGACGATAAAGGAGACCCACCAGAAGATGATTTTGAAAATGAAATGTAATTATAAATTGGTGTTTGTCGTATCACGACATATTTATCACGTGATGTTAATGTTTGTACATTTATTGTTGGCTTTGCAGTGAGAGCGGATATTTGAATTTAACGGTATTGCGTTGATGAGATTTATTGAGATAGGAAGTGATTTAGTGTTCGTGATTGATTATGAAATCAAATCAAATCAAATGTATTTTGCCATTCAGAACGGAACAGAAAACATAATGACAAAAGTGTACTGTTCTCCGACGCCAAACACCAGCTTAACACGAGTATATATTTCACACATACGCATACACACACACAACTCAACCAGAACTGTCCGCCCGCAAGGTCGCACAAGCCCATTATCAACGTACAATAACCATGCCATAGCGCCATCTCTTGAGAAGAACACAAACGAACGTATAATAACAAAGGTGGCGCTAGGACAATATATACCCTCACACATAAAACATTGCTTACGCATTCCGGAATTTCCAGGGAATCCAGCGGCGACGACCTCTGGACGACGGTGGTAATTCCGCTGTAGCCCGGTCTGGCTCCATCGTCGAGTCGTCCGCCTCGTCTTGACTGGCCGAAGCCTCTGCACTGCACCGTCTCTGCTGATCATCGCCGGTTGGTGTCGGACTGTGCCACAAAAAGCAGTCGTCACTGTTGATCGTGACGGCAGCTCTCGACAGATGGGCAGGATTGCGTACACTGCCATCCTCCAGCTGGTACGAAGACCCCCTTTTAGCGATGACTTTCTGCGGAGGGCCGAAACGCGGTTCTAGCTTGGGCACTTGCCCCGACTTGCGCACGTGCACTGCGTCTCCCGGACGAATAGACGGCTCTCGAACGGCATGGCGGCGGTCATAGTGGCGTTTATTTCTCTGCTGCTGCTTCTTCACTTGCTCTGCGGCATTTGCTGTTTTAGGTTCACTTTCTAGCACGGGGAGAGTGAGTCTCATGGAGCGCTGGTGTAGCAGAGCAGACGGTGAACACCCAGTGGAGCAGTGCGGCGTCGCACGATATGACGCCAACAGGCTCTGAATACGAGTTTTGTAGTCGCCTTTGTGATGCCGTTGGAGCCAGGACTTAAAAGTGCGGTTGAATCTTTCCACAGCGGCATTACCTTGAGGCCAATAAGCTGCAGAACGATGATGTCGGATGCCTCGCTGACGAAGATACTCGGCGAACTGATCGCTGGTGAACTGTTGGCCGTTATCTGAGATGAGTTCATCAGGAAACCCCTCCCTCGCAAATATGCCGTTCAGAAACTTAATCACTGATGACGTGTCGGGCACCGTCATCATGCCGACCTGCGCTCACTTCGAATGATAATCCACGAGGGTCACTGCGAATCTGCAGTTTTCAGGAGCACCGTTGATTGGGCCCACAATGTCTATGCCGAGCTTCGACCACGGTTTGAGGGGATACTCGACTGGAGTAAGTGGAGCTGGTCTGGCGTGTGAGCTCAGCGACTTATCACTCGTCTGGCATGCCGTGCAATTCCGAACGAGTTGTTCCACGTCTCGGTCGACGCCAGGCCCCCAAGCAACACTTCTCAGATTTTGTTTTGTTTTGACGATTCCGTCATGAGACGCGTGCGCTATCTGCAGGTATGATGGCCTGAGACCCTTCGGCACGATAAGTTGGTGTCCTGCTCTGATCACGATTTCTCCGTCCGGTGAAAGCTCGTGACGAACTGGAAAGTACGGGCTCGTGATGAGGTCGCATTGCTTGGGCGATTCGGGGAAGCCGACTTGAAGTTGAGTCCGGAGCGCACTCACTTCTGCATCGTCTCGAGATGCTCGACGAACCTCGTCCACGGTGATGCTCTCGAACTCCTCTATGGTGGCAATAACTTCCTCATACGCATCGTCATCAGCATCGTCGATATTTGACTCGGTGGGCGGCAGACGAGATAAGGCGTCCGCCCCCGGCAACCGGTGTCCAGGTACATGCTGCACCTCGTATGAGTAAGGAATGAGGCGAGCCTGCCAGCGGGCCACTCTTGCACCTGCCCTGCCGCTGTAGTTGGCTGACAGAATGGCTCGCAGAGCCATGTGATCTGTACGTAGCGTGAAATGTCGTCCCCACACGAACAGTTTCCACTTCTCAACGGCCTGTACTGCTGCTAGAGCTTCTCGCTCCGTCACTGAGTATTTTGCTTCGGCAGGTGAAAACTGCCGACTCCAGAACGCTACCGCCTGTTCTTGGCCGTCGTCTGACACTTGCGATAGCATCGCACCGGCCCCCTTTTCGCTAGCGTCGGTGGTGATGATGGTGCGCTTCTTCTCATCAAATCGGCTGAGTGGGTTGGCCTGCACAATAACCGTTTTCAGGCACTTAAAGGCGCGGTCGACTTTGGTTGACCAGTCGAATTCCACGTCCTTTTTGAGAAGATGAAAAAGTGGTGCTGTCAATGAAGCGTAGTTCGGAACGAATTGTGACACCCAACCGCACAACCCGCGGAAGCTGCGTAGCTCCTTGGCGTTGGTGGGTGCAGATGCCTTGCGCACAGCTCTCAGGTGGTCGTCGGACGGTGAAATGCCAGATGCCGACACCATGAACCCACAAAAATATAGCTGAGGCTTCGCAAAAGTTGACTTGTCCACATTGATGGTTATGTTGGCCGCCCTGAGACGGTTCATGATCATCTTGAGCGGCTTGTCATGCGTCTCTCGGTCTGATCCACAGCACACTATATCGTCAATATAGTGACAGCAGCCTGGTATGCCTTGGAGTACGTCGTCTAGGAGCCGCTGGAACGCTGCGCCAGCTGAAGCAAGACCAAATGGCACACGCCGAAACTGGTACAGTCCGTCATGCGTCAGGAACGCCGTGATGTGTCTTGAATCGGGGTGTAGTTCCAGTTGATGGTACGCTGCACGCAAATCGATCTTGGTGAAAACACCGCCTTGCAGCTGGTTGATCAATTCCTGAATTGTTGGTAGTGGATGGACCTCAGTGATGATCTGTCCGTTCGGACCACGTAAATCCACACATAGCCTGATTCCACCTGCCTTCTTGCGAGCCACCACAATGGGGCTGACCCACTGGGAAGCCTGTACACGTTCTATAACGCCGGATTTCAAGAGCTTTTCCAACTCAGCAGACACTTCCGCTCGGAGCGCCAGAGGAAGTCGTCGCAGAGGGAACGACTTAGGAACAGCGTCTGGTTTGAGCTGAATACGGTGACAGAACCCCTTGATGGCTGGCAGTTCACTCGATTGCTGATCGTCCGCGACCTGGGCAACAACTCCCTCGCCCGGCCGAATCGTGAGGCCTAACTCTGACATTGTCGACAGTCCGATGAGACCTTCACGAGTTGGCGTGTCAATCACGAAGAATGTTGTCTCCGCCGTGTGCTGACCGACTCTCACTGAGGCCGGCAAAGTGCCCACGACCGTCAATGGCCGCCGGCCCACACCGAACAGCTGCGTGTCGGTTGGCCATACCCTGGAGCCACGGAAGTGTTGACGCGCCAGGGGCAGACTAAGCACAGACACGCTGACCCCCGTGTCAACTTGGAGACACATACTGGCGCCTGCACCGCCTTCGACGGAGACGACTGCATCGCAGGTGAGTTTACGCCGGTCGAGCGAGCCACATGTCTGGCATACGGCACCCCAGTGACCATGGCGGCCGCATGCGTTGCACGTTGAGTTCCGCGCTGGGCAGAACTGTGCTCTCGGGGAAGCGTGTCGACGTCCACAGTGCGTACACTTGGTGCTCGACTGCGTGGTGTCGCTGGCTTTTGCTGGTTGTCTGGGTTTGTTGCCTGTAGTTGCAGCGTTGATTTCGGTGGCCTCCGGATGAAGCGTGCTCAATCTAGCCGACTGCTGCTTTGAAGTCTCGTAGGCTTCTGCAGTGGTGAGCAGCGAGTCTAATGTGAGAGCTGCATCCTGTAAAAATCGCTCACGTAAACGCGTGTGTATGGTGTGTTCGACCACATGGTCTCTGATGAGCTCGTCCGTCAGGTTGCCGAATTTGCAGTTGGCAGACAGGCTGCGGAGAGCTGAGACGAAATCGGCTGTCGATTCCGACTGTGTCTGGCGGCGTTGCGGAAGGTGAACCTCTCTGCTATAACGTTGACGCGTGGAGCATTGAACTCTCTGAGGAGTCGCAAAGTGCGGTCGAACGCCGTCTCATCCTTCACTTCAGGCGTCTCGGGTAGCGAAATGTACACTCGCTGAGCCTCTGCACCAACGTGGTGCAGAAGAATAGCCTTCCGACGATCGTCGGGAAAAGTGTCACCACCGATAGCTTTCAAATAATTGTTGAATGCAAATTCAGGGCACAGCAGGTTTGCCTGGTCGTGGAAGAAATGCTGGAGGGGCTGAAGCGAACTCCATTAGAATTATATCACAATATGAAAAACCACAGTATCCTCGTCGCCAATTTTGTACTGTTCTCCGACGCCAAACACCAGCTTAACACGAGTATCTATTTCACACATACGCATACACACACAACTCAACCAGAACTGTCCGCCCGCAAAACCCTCAAGGTCGCACAAACCCATTATCAACGTACACTAACCATGCCATAGCGCCATCTCTTGAGAAGAACACAAACGAACGTATAATAACAAAGGTGGCGCTAGGACACTAAAAAGTTCGTGATTGGCGTGGCATAAGAAGCTTTAAAGGCTTGTGCTGCCTAAAAAACAAAACATTTATACTGTAGGCGCTGCACGTTTGCATATTTTAATTATTTGTTCGTGTCATGGTAATTAATATATTGTGTTTTAAAGGTGCACTTTTTGTTTGTGTTTATATGTGTGTTATGATGTTTGAATGTTTTATTTATTATCACTATATAAACGCACAAACATGCGTGTATATTTGCGGCACGTGTGTTATTGCATGTCTATGTAATTGAGTGTGTTGTGCATTGATTTATGTGTGCAATGGTTGTCTCGCGTCGCGTTCCCTGTAAAACATATCATTCTGCGCTTCTTTTTTATTTCGGCCTAGAGGGATAGGACAGGAGACAGCTGCATTAACCCAAGGGGGGTGCCAACCCTGTTGGATTATCGCTCCCCCCTTGGTGTCGCAGTACAGGGAGGGAAGAAGCAGAGGGGTCCGCTTTTAGTCGCCTCTTACGCAGCGGGTACGGCGGCAGTATTCTGATCCCCTGACCGCAGGGAGTTCATTTTGCGCATTGCGCAAGTAGACCCATGCAGCGCGGCTTTATGTGAGTATCGGACAACTTCCGGTGAGCGCGCTCATTGTCCGATACTGGCATAAATCCGAAGTACACTTAGGCACGCGCATAGCGCTGTGAGGACCGCTCATCGCTCGCTGTTAAGTGCCTCAAGATCTCGCCCTATTCGACCCGCTCATTTTCGCCGTGTGTATCATCAACCTGTGTGTATCGTCGATCTGTGTGTGTCATCGACGACTATTTGTATTGTTTGCGGACGGCACCAATATAGCGTTCGAGAAAACTCGTGTTTTCTGCTAATCGGCCAAATTTATCAAGCTGCTCTTTTAAGAGCGTTTAATTAGCGAATAATTTAACCCCGCCTTTTTAAAGGCGAATTGTCAGTTGCGAATTCAACGCATTGTACAGTCTTTGTGAAGACTAAGCGAATTTAACGCAATTGGCCGAGCGTTTCCGGTGTCGTTGACAAACGCGTGTTTGTCAACATTGGCGTAGCAATGTCTACCAACACTGGTGACCCCGAGTTGAACACAGCCATCGACACGCAGATCGCAGCGCGCAATTGTCCCAGCCTTGTAGGCCAGCAACGACATTCAGACTGCCGACGTTTCTACCTGAAGACCCCGAAGTTTGGTTGGTCCAGGTCGAGTGTGCTTTCGATGTCGCCGGCATCCCCCCTGCGGTAGGGGGGTTAGAATTCTGCCGCCGTAGCTGCCGCGTGTCGTAAAAGGCGACTAAAGGCCGACATGTCTGGTCAGGTCTCGGCCTGCTACTGGTAACATGTAACCCGGTACAACCAGCCGCATGGTCGGAATGTCGGCGACTAATCCGGCCCCCCACTGGCCTATGCCAGTGAGGAGGGTGGCCAGACACCCAGCAGGAAGAAAAACAAGACCTGTCAAAGGGCGGATGAGCTGTTTAGCAGCCAACGGCCATCTGGAAATCCTCCCCCGTCGGATCGGCAAACAGGATCCTGGCCGCTGAGTGTCACGTCGCCCGTGGTATAGTGGTGGCGTGACGCAACACTCGTCTTTGGCCTGCGCGTCGAACTCCGACGGGGCCGCTGTTTGGCGCCTCGACAGTGGAGAGAATGGTCCGACGCCGGCACGGGTGGCCGGATAGGGCTCAAGAGGGTCAAGGGTGAGGTGCCTGGTGCTCGAGGGGGGTCCCGCCCGGTGCAGTGTCCGCCGTTTGCAGTGGGGCTGCAGCTGCCGGGTCCAGATGGACCGGTGGGGGTCACTGGTCCGGGCCCGGCGCTGTAGCTCCCGCGGACTCGTACCGGGCGCAGCTCGCAGCGAGCTCAGGGGTATTCGGTGCCCGTACAGCGCGCACCACCACTCGCGTGGCATCCCATGCTGGCTCTGCCCGTCCCCCCAGTAGGGCCCCGTGCAGAGGTGGGTGGTCGTGCGCGCAGAGACAAACAACAAATTAATGGCTTCAAAACCTACAACCACCCCAACTGCTGGTCGTCCATCGGGCGATCGGCCACGGCCGCCGAAAGGTGGCCGTACTCTGAGAAACGACCAGGACGACACTCGTGTTGTTCCCACTCCGATGGTGTTGGTGTTTGCCAGCACCGATGAGAAGACGAAGCTGTCATCCTTGAACCCGTTCCGTCATCTGGATGGATTCAGGAACATCGGAGACGTGCCTCTCGAAGCCAGCCGGCAGAGAGATGGTTCGTCGATGGTGAAATACGGCACTGAGACGGCAGCAGCCCGCGCGATAAAAGCAACCGCTTTCCGATATCGCGTGGGTACGGGCGAAAACAAGCGTTGGGTGAGCACCCCCATCTCGGTGTGTGCGCACTCGACATTGAACCACGCCAGAGGTGTTCTGTTCTGTCGTGCGCTAGAGGGTGTTGATAACGATGAAATTTGCGACGGTTTGTCATCCCAGGGTGTCATCCGTGTGGAGCGCATCGTCCGACGGCGTGAGGGTAGCGAGGTGCCAACGCACTCTTTCTTCCTCACGTTTGACGGTGCTGTTCTGCCGGATGACATCAAGATCGGTGACATCCGTCAGCGTATCCGTGTCCGCCCCTACGTACCCAACCCAATGCGATGCTACAGGTGCCAACGTTTCGGGCATACGAGCTCCCGCTGCAACCGTGCTGAGATCTGCGGACGCTGCTCATCCGAACGGCACACCGCTGCTGATTGCGACAATGAGTATTTGTGCGTCAATTGCAGGAGCAGCGGTCATGCGTCCTCGTCGCGTGACTGCCCGGAATGGCTCAAAGAAAAGGAGATTCTTGCCATTCGCGCTGCCCAGCGCTGCAGTTTCGGTGAGGCGCGTGCTGTATATCGCAGCTCGCATCCATCAGGCCCGTCCTATGTCGGCGTAGTCACGAAGTCGGCTCAGCCTCCACAGTCTGTCGACTCTTTTCTGGAGAAGCTTACTGTTGGAGACTTCTTGAAGCTGGCGGGACGAATGGGCTTGAAGCTGGTTGTACCTGAGGCTGACAAACTTGAGAATGAACCAACACCGGTTGATCGCCGGTCTGAGGGACTGCCGTGCCGCGGTCGCCAACGGCCGCACCCCAGCGGTCCCAGGCGTCCGCGACCCAGCGGCCCCGGACGGCCGCAACCCAGCGGCCCAAGGCGGCCGCTCCCCAGCAGCCTGAAAAGGCTGCTGAGCGGCGTCCTCAGCGGGTCGCCGATCGGCCGGTCAACCGGCCGATGGACCGCGCTGGCAAATCGGCAGCGATGCCGGTTAGTCAGGGCGGCAAAAAACCGGCCGCTCAGCAGGCTTCCATGCCAGCAGATTGGTCGTCTCCGAACCGGAGGAAATCCGGAGACTGGGCGGTGGTTCAGCACAAGAGCCGCCGTTCGGTCAAGTCAGCCTCGCCGAGGAGTAACCGGCAAGCATCTCCCGGTCACAAAGAGAGCGCGGTCCCTGCATCTCCGCGCTCGGCGGCTGCTAGCGCACCGCTTATCGCACACGACGGAGCGACTCCCACCACTGCCATGGAGGTGGAGAGTTCCTCTAAGCGGAAGCTCTCGGCCTCTCCAAGTGGGTCCCCACCTGACGCGGAGAGAGGACGATCGGCCAAGCGATGCGATTAGGTACCTGTGCAACCTGGTTGTTGGTGTATATGTGCCTTTTTAACGGGAGTATTTATTTGTATTTTATTCTATTATTTTTATTTTTATGTCCATTTTACAATGGAATATTAGAGGTATTAGACCGAATTTTAATGATTTACTGCATATTTTACACTCCCGACAATCATCGATTTTAGCAATACAGGAGACTAAGCTTTTAAATTCTTCGTATTTTAGTATTCAGGATTTTAATGTTTTTAGATATGATAATCCCAGCTCGACTATAGCCCACGGCGGGGTTATGCTGGCTGTTCGCACCAGTGTACCCTGTCGCCGCCTGCATATTCAGTCAGATTTGCAGGTGGTTGCGGTTCGGTGCTGGCTGGGTGGTAGGGAGGTGAGTGTGTGCTCATTGTACCTGCCGCCTGGTCGCCCGTTCCCAAGGGCTGATGTCGAGTTTTTAATCAGTTCACTTTCACCCCCTTTTTATGTGTTAGGCGATTTTAATGCTCACAACCCTTTTTGGGGTTGTGATGCATATTGTAGCCGTGGTTTTATTATGGAGGATATTTTAACTGTTTTAGACATAGGTATTTTAAACACAGGCACATATACGCATTGCACTATGCCATCGGGAAGCATGTCCGCTCTGGACCTCAGTCTGTGCAGTCCCAGTCTGCAGGCATCCACGAGCTGGACCGTTGAGAACAGTCTGTATGGGAGTGACCACTTCCCTATATGGATCTGTCTCAATGAGGTACCTCGGTTGGGAACATGACCACCTAGATGGAATTTCAAACGAGCTGATTGGGTCCGCTATGATTGCTTGACACTGGAAGCCATGGGCAACCCCACACATCGACCCAGCGTCGAAGATTTCACTGAGGCCATTGTCACCTGTGCCAAACAGAGCATTCAGCGTGCGGCATCGCGTCCCCGGCGGCGTCCTGTCCCTTGGTGGGCAGACGCGTGTTCTGCGGCGTTGCGAGAGCGACGTCGTTGCTGGGGTCGCTTCCGGCGCAACAGCACGGTGACAAACATGCTTTGCCTTCGCCACGCTCGTGCACAGGCTCGATGGACCTTTCGCGAGGCGAAGCGGGCCTCGTGGGTGTCCTATGTGTGCAGCATTAATCGGCATTGTCCTATATCCACCATATGGGACCGTATAAAGCGCATCTCTGGGAAGTACCGTCCCACTCCACTGCCTTCTCTGAAGATCAGTGGCGTGGACGTGTTAAATCTGGAGTATGTTGCTGACGAAATTGGCCGATATTTAGCGGAGCGCTGTCGTGCAAACGTAGACGACCCTGATTTTGCGGCGATCAAACAGCAGTGCGAGAGATCACCCGTTGATTTCTCCACCAACTGTCAGCTGCCAATCAACAGCGATTTTTCAGCATCTGAGCTGAGAACAGCCTTGCGATCGCTTCGCGATGTGGCTGAAGGCCCTGATGAGGTTCACAACCTCATGCTGAAACGTCTGTCGCCCGCAGTGCTGTCCACTTTGCTGCAGGTCTTCAATGATCTGTGGAATGGTGGACAGTTTCCAGCCTCCTGGCGACGGGCAATCGTGATACCCATCACAAAACAGGGCAAATCGGGCGATCACCCGTCTGACTATCGCCCGATATCGCTGACCTCCAGTCTCTGCAAACTGTTTGAGAAAATGGTTTGCAGACGGCTGGTATGGCTTCTGGAACGCGGTCGGCTGTTCAATGATGCTCAGTGCGGATTTCGCCAAGGTCGCTCAACGTTAGACCACTTGGTGACCATTGACTCTCGCGTACGTGAAAGTTTCGCGCGAGGTCACCACGTCGGGGCGATATTCTTTGACATCGAGAAGGCATATGACACCGCATGGCGACATGGTATTCTTCGCAAACTGCATCGCTGTGGTGTCAGAGGCAACATGGGGAGTTTCGTACACAATTTCCTTTTGCACCGCACATTCTGTGTGCGTGTGGGGAACTCCTTGTCTCGTCCGTTCGATCAGGCAGAAGGCGTTCCACAGGGTAGTGTGCTCAGCGTGGCCCTTTTTGCCATAATGATCAACGACATTGACAATCATTTGCCTCCCTCGATTGGACGGTCTCTATTTGTGGACGATTTTGCCGTATGGTGTTCTTCCCGCAGCACTGTTGCTGTCCAGCGTCAACTGCAGCTGGCGGTGAATAAAATAGAGACTTGGGGAACGCGTAACGGCTTCCGCTTCTCGACGTCCAAAACGGTCGGTGTACACTTCTGCCGCCGTCGAGGTGCCTGCCCTGACATGGAAGTGGAATTGTACGGCAGTGCTGTCTCATTCCAACGCGCGGTTCGGTTTTTAGGGGTCACGCTGGACTCGCGCTTGACCTACACCGACCATATTTCACAGCTGAGAACCACATGTCTAAAGGCACTGAATGTGCTGAAGACTGTTTCCCGCATGCGGTATGGAGCAGATCGACAGTCCCTTCTCCTTCTGTACCGCTCGTTAGTCAGGTCGCGTCTCGATTACGCAAGCATTGTATATGATCTGGCTTCGGAGTCAGCAAAAAGCCGTTTGAATGTCGTACACCACGCAGGGATACGCATTGCCACCGGCGCGTTTCGCACGTCGCCAATCGTCAGCCTCCTCGTTGAGGCTGATGAGGCTCCGCTGGCGCTCCGTCGTCAAGAGCTGGGCATGCGTTATTCTTGCAAGCTGGCAAGCACCCATGAAAACCCCGCGTATGACGTGGTATTTTCCCAGCATGTGCCTGAGCAGCAGCACCTTCCAGGACCTCAGTGTTCTGTGCTGGTTTGCAGCAAAATGAAGGCACTGCTGGAGTCATGCGGGATGGGTGCTAACGACATCCTCAGACAAGAATACACGGCGGTGTCACTCTGGGAATTGGTCACACCCGAGGTTGACGTCTCGCTAGCAGCTCTGCCGTAACACCGTACAGTGCCCAGTGTGCTTCGCTCAAACACACTGGAGCGAATTCATTCTTACGGACGGTATACTGCCGTGTACACTGATGGATCTAAGTCGGCCAGTGGTGTGGGTTGTGCGTTTGTAAGTGGAGGTACGTGCCGCTCGAGCACGCTGCCACCGAGCGCCTCCATTTACACGGCTGAACTTCACGCTATCCTGCTGGCCCTGGTTTTTATTCGCTCATCTTCTTTTTCATTGTTTTGAGTTTTATCTGACTCCCTTAGTGCTTTAACTTCTTTATCGTCTTTCTCCTTACATCCTCTTATACAGAGGATTTTTATCTCTCTTGACATCATACACCACCAGGGCAAGCGTGTAAAGTTCTGCTGGATTCCGGCCCATATTGGTATTTTGGGCAACGAGCGAGCTGACAGAGCCGCAAAAAGAGCTGCTGAACGAGACTTTTATTCATTTTATTTTAACTTTCCCATTCCGTATTCGGACTTTTATCCTATTATACAGCGTATAATAGGATAAAAGCTGTGCCGGCAGTAAAAAGTAAGCACATCGTACATACGTACATCGTACAAGCAGTATGTACATCGTTTTATCCGTTCTTGCTGGCAGCTCTCCTGGGACGAATGTGGTTCTAACAAATTAAAAGCTGTGAAGCCCGAAATCGGACATTGGATGTGCTCTTGTCGCCGGAAGAGGTCCGAGGAAGTGGCGCTCTGTCGTCTGCGTGTAGGTCACACGTACGATACGCATCGCCATCTTCTACTCGGACAACCTGAACCCACGTGCAGCGCATGTTATGCACGTCTCTCCGTGCAGCACATCCTGGTGGAATGCCTATCATTCTCAGAGGCGCGTCAACGTTTTCTTGGATCCGTTCGGACTATTCACGATGTTCTCGGACAGGAGCAATCGGCGGTCATTGAGGGCCGCATTTTTGAGTTTTTACGGCTTTTGCCTTTTAGAATTATTTATTGAGTTTTATTTTTTGACTTTCACATTCATTTTGTTCACTATCACACTTATTTATTTCATCATTCCATTCCTCATGTCCATCATTTTAGGGTGTTTGGGCTGTGAATAGACTGGGGGGTGCCGTATGGTCCCAGAGGCCGGTGTACCCCATAAACACAAATAACGAACGATGTCGCCGGCATCGACAACGACGAAGCACGTTTCAAGTTGGTGGTCGCCAACTTGCCAGCACACATCGTCACACAGGTTCGTGATGTTTTGCGCGGGACCAAATCGTTTTCCGCTCTCAGCACGGCCCTGCAGGAACGTCTGGCTCAATCACACGCCAGTCGCCTTGAAGCAATGCTTTCAAAGCAGGCGGACCGTTCGTAACGATGTGATGAGTGACATTGTGTTTCACAGGCACCGGGACAGTTGGTGCTGTCGTCCCTGCTTGGAAACGCTGGATAATCTGCTCGTATTTGGAGACAGTCGCCACGCGAATACCCACCGATGAGATGGTTGATGTCTGTGCTGACGAGCATGTGATTCCTCGATGCAGCAGTCGCTTGTTGCCTAAGTCGACCAGGATGTGGTTGGCTTGTAAAAAATCAGCCCCGATGATGGCCATGTTTACCTGCGCAACCACGAAATCCCACGGGAACGTTTTTCCGTTTTCAAAACGAATATTCATGCTGCGCTTGCCGTAAACTTTGATCTCAGATCCGTTGGCGGCGATAAGTCGTTGTGAAGTCTGTGCAAGCTCTTTGTCATGGTGTGGCGTTGGCGGGACCACGCTCACTTGAGCGCCCGTGTCCACCAGATATCTCGTTGCACTGCCCTTGTCGCAAATGAAAAGAAGCGGCGCGTCTATAGAGCAGCCACCCGAGCATTGCGCTACGTGCTGGGGGCCGTCTAGTTTAAAGACCACGAGCACGGTGGTCTGCAACGACGAGCGGCGGCGCCAAACTGCTCGTGGTACCAGCAGAGTGCAGGCAGTGGCTGCTCATGCGTTTGCACAGTTGAATGTCCTCGTATCGACTGGGCTCTGCGTGGTGAAGGTGATTGCTGACGCTCAGATCGGCGTGAGATTGATCTCCTACGGATCTCACTCCTCGGGATGAAGCGTGATTCGCGATCTGTAGACCTCCCGGCCAGAGTGGATTCCAGACATCTGTTGGTGAGCTCCAGCTGTTTAACTGTGTTCACCAGAGAAGAAACGACCATGCACAGGTCGCTGGAGTCGTCTGCTGTGGCCTCTCGTTCGGGCTGTACAGACTGCACTGACGATGTTGTCGGTGAATTCATGCCGCTTGCCTCCATGTAGCGGTCAGCAGCGCCGGCCAGTTCGTCGAGCGTGGTCGTTGCTGGCAGAAGAGACAAAGCCGCTCGTGCCGCTTGCGGAAGTCGCTGTAAGAACAATTTTCTCAGCAGCCCCGAGTTTGCAGGTACGCCGCCAGCGGATAGCAGCTCGTGACGCATAGAGCGTAGCAGGGTGGTCGGTTTCTGGTCTCCGAGCTGCTGTCTCGAAAGCAGCGCTTCCAGGCGACTTGCGTTGGATTGTGCCAATCGTTCTTGTAGAGCCGCGCTGAGGACTGCGAACGACTTTGGTCCACGTAGAATATCGCGAACCTGCGTAGCAATGTGCGCTGGCAAATTGGCAACCACCAATTTGAAGCGCGTTTCGTCGTTGTCAATGCCGGCAATATCAAAGGCGCATTCGACCTGGACCAGCCAGACCTCGGGGTCCTCAGGTAGAAAAGTCGGCAGCCTGAAGGTTGTTGCTGGTCTGAATACCTGGGACGATTGCGCGCTAGCTAGCTGCGTGTCGACGGCTGTGTCCAACTCGGGGTCACCAGTGTTGGTAGCCATGGCTACGCCAAGAACTGACAACAACGCGCGTTCGTCAGCGATAATCAAACCCCAGCAAATTGCGTCTGAATTCGCGTAGTCTTTATAAAGACCGGTGCGTGCGAGAATTGCCAATACAATTTGCCTTTATAAAGGCAACGGTGCGTGGAATTCGCTTTACAGTCCGTCCTTGAAAGGACGCTTAATGATGTCGTGCAAAACGATGCGAATAGTTTTATCGGTCGCTATATTTGCACGGACACGCAACATAGTAAGTGTTTTGGTCTGGATCTTTATTGACGAGAACACTTGACTATACAAAAATACATTAACACGATAACGCATGAACACCTACGACACAATACACACACCTCTCACCCGAACCGTAATAACGTCACTGCACTCAAGGCCACTGCTGTGCGCACACTGATTCATCATCCGTTCCCATGGCGACGCCAACGCATGGAATGGACTGCGGGCGCCATCTCTTGGCAGGATTGGCTACTACAGCTTAGCACTCGCACACGCCCCCCTAGACGTCCTCATCACTTCGATGAGTCTTTGAGGACGTCTCCGTTCTCTGGTAGACCTCCGCAGTTCTGGATGCGTTGAACACGGATCTGGACTCGGCGCCTCGTCGGTCGACTGGAGCGTCGGATGCTCCGGATCTCGTCTCATCACATGACCGTACCGGCGACGAATGTGTCGTCGGTTTCGAGAGACCACACGTCCGCTCGACAACTTGATGAGGTAGCGCCTGTGCGCCAGGCTTTGGACGACCACACCGTACCTGCTCCATTCCTTTGTGATATGACACTGCACCGCCACGTGATTTCCCGGGCTCAGGTCTGGCAGGTCTTTGGCACGTCCGTCGTACCTCTCGTCCACGTTTGTCTGTTGTTCGCGCCTTGTATGCTCAGCTTCCTCGCTCGATTTCTGCCATTCCGCAGAGAACTGTCGTCTATGTGCAGGAATCATGTCCCGTACTGGTCGTCCATAGAGTATCTCGGCTGGAGATCTTCCGTCCGGTCCTGGAGTGTTTCTTTGTTGGATAATTCCCTTTGACCATTCATCAGGATCAAATCCTCCTCTTTCCGCCTTCCAGCACTTTTTGATGAGTGCTTTCGCCGTCTTGATCGCTGCCTCCGCCCTTCCATTGGATTGCGAATAGTGTGGTAAGGAACGCACTAGTTCGAACTTCCAACGTTCAGCGAATCGGACGAACTCTCCTGACGCGAACTGGGGGCCTCCATCGGAGTATATGGTTACCGGCACACCCACCATGCAGAACACGGTCCGTAATGTATCGAGAAGCTTCCCCGTCACTGAAGATGAGCCCAAGTCATTAACAAACTGCCATCCAGAGAGGTGGTCGACCAACACAACGAATTTGTGCCCTCCATACTCGCAGAAGTCGATTGAAACGAACTCAAAAGGTCGAGAGGCTTGTTTGTGATGTCTGATAGTCTCGGCGGCTTTCGATGGTAAGTACTTTTGGCATGTCGTGCATTGCTTCGTCATGTTGACGATGTCGTTGTCCACTCCTGGCCAATACACAACCTGGCGAACTCTCTGTTTCGTCTTCTCTTTACCCGCATAACTTGCGTGTAGTTCGTTCAGAATTCCCCGTCGTAAAGCCTTCGGAATCACAAGTCGTCGACCGTAGAAGACAAGATCATCCTCCACTGATAGGCGTTCACGCACAGTCCAATATGGCTGGATCATGGGGTCCATATCGCCTTTATGATCCGGAAAACCATCTAAGATGACTTTTCGAAGTATCTGCATCTCCGGGTCGGAAGCACTTGTACTCCGAACCTGCTGCAAGTTGGTGTCTGACATGTCTGGTTCAGCGGCTACACATGCCACGATGGTCGAATCTTCCTCGGTGTCTTCAGACTCTTGTAGTGATGATGTCGGGAAAGTTGACAGAAGACGCTCCCGTTGGGATTTGCGCTCGGCGACACTTCGTACGACCGGCGTCTGCATTTGCGAAGGATAATCGCTCGGAATCAGTTTCAAAGCCCGACAAACGTGCCAAGAGAGCAGCAACCCAGTCACTCCTTTGATGACGTGGATGTCCACACTCTCTTCTGTCCCGCCGATGGCGACTGTAGTTGGGCAGACTCCAACTGGCTCCATGCGGAATCCGTCGGCTGACACTGGCTGATCGGTGCTTGGCAGCATATTGTTCTCGTCCTCGAATTTATTGAGCACGTCCAGACCGGCGACAGTTATGTCTGCTCCTGTGTCTGGAAGAGCCGAAACAGTGATACGCCCGTCAACTACGACGTCCACACGTGGTGCTCTGAGCGACGTGACGCTCGACACTATCGCAGCTGACACGGGTTTGTCGTCTGGCGACTTGTTTCTCCGTCTGCTGTCACTGTTTTTCCCCATCGCAGTGCGACATTTTTTGGCAAAGTGTCCAAGCTTGCCACATCGTCTGCATTCTTGATCACGTGCCGGACATTTGTTTTCAGGTGTGTGTTGCCTCCCACAGCGGCTGCACTCACGTTGCTCTGAGGTGGTTCCAGACATTTGATATCTGGGTTGGTGTCCTCCGACGCCATGTACGCGGTTGACTCTGTCGGTCTCTATACGTTCGGTGTCACGACAGGCAGCTTCTTCTGCGCGACAGATGTCAACAGCCATAGACAGCTTCAAATTATTGACGCTGCACAGCTTCTTGATCGTGCACGAGTCTTGTATGCCTATGACGATTCTATCTCGAACGAGGCTGTCCTTGCAGGTGTCACAGAAGTTGCACGAGGTACTCAGTTCTCGCAGGCTAATGAGAAAATCATCAAAAGTTTCACCGGCGTTTTGTTTTCGAGAGTTTAAATTTTTCCTCTCGATCACCTCATTTACTTGCCCTTTGGCGTAGACGTCCAGGTGTTGCAGATTTGTGTCGATTTTGTCCCGGTCGGCCTCTGGAATGTCGAGACTTTTGACAATTCGCAGAGATTCGTCGCTTAGACACGACCGTAAGACCGCCATTTGAATTGCACGACTTTGGCTTCTCAGTCCTGAAAGCAGAACGTAATCGCTCCAGCGTTCTCGCCATATGCTGAATGACTCCCTTCGATCGAAAGATAAGTCCAGTTTTGTTGGAGGAACAATTTTCCCACTCCACACGAATCGATTGACCGCTTCGTTCAGCTCTGTCGGCTGCGCACTGGTTTCGGCTGATGTCGGCTGACGCTTAATGATGTCGTGCAAAACGATGCGAATAGTTTTATCGGTCGCTATATTTGCACGGACACGCAACATAGTAAGTGTTTTGGTCTGGATCTTTATTGACGAGAACACTTGACTATACAAAAATACATTAACACGATAACACATGAACACCTGCGACACAATACACACACTTCTCACCCGAACCGTAATAACGTCACTGCACTCAAGGCCACTGCTGTGCGCACACTGATTCATCATCCGTTCCCATGGCGACGCCAACGCATGGAATGGACTGCGGGCGCCATCTCTTGGCAGGATTGGCTACTACAGCTTAGCACTCGCACAGTAAGCACTAGCACAGTAATGACGAGGCAAAACAATCGAGTCGAGCGAACACAAGTCACAAATCAGGCGAGCGAAAACAAGTCGGAAATCGAGGCGCGATGGGCGATGCACGGTGCCCAACAACGCAATGCGCGTGCTTAAGTGTGTTTTGGATTTATGTGAGTATCGGACAATAAGCGCGCTCAACGGAAGTTGTCCGATACTGGCATAAACCCGCGCTGAGTGGGTCTACTTGAGCGTTGCGCAAAGTGTGCTTTTGTCGAGAACATGCAGCACTAGACAACGCTCATATACACATAATACACATATACTATACGCTCATATACACAACGCTCAAATACACATAATGTGCGACAGCGACTATATACAATGACAATGAAAACACACACTATCGATACGACCAATGCAGCACACACACATGCAATCTAACACGACGATACACGACACATATCACATGTGTCAATCACACGAATTAACACGCGAAGCAATATGGTTAATATTAAAGTCACTGTAATCAAGCAGAGAAACGACGGGGCAAAGCCCTCTCACCTTCGCGCAGGTAACCCGCGCACACGACGAGAATTCGTCCACTCGAGCAGAAATATCTCTAACACACGGCAACGATGCTTATAACGCACAGGCCACCAACCGAATGACGCTCGACCGCTCGCAAAGCCAGCTTCACACACGCCAGCTGATACACGCCTCCGGCACTAGGCTCAAGTCGCGGCCAATCAGCGCGCAGTAACGTGCGACGTCATACCTCGCACCACTCGGCTCAAGTGAACCGCTATGACGTCACACCGCACGCCACTCGACAACAACGCCACATCTCCCCCAGCTTTTCACCTGAAAGCTCACAACAAACACGCTTGCAAACACGCACGGTTAAACTTCATTATCGGATAGACACACGTACTCGTTTAACCATGCCGGCGGTCGACGTCTCCTCGTTGACCGCCTCGGCTGCTCGACTGCAGCCTCATCCTCGACTCTCTCAGCCGCGACGCCCTCTCCGACATTCTCTCGAGCAGTATGTACACTCACGTCCTCTGAGGGCTCACCAAGTTCCTGCTCCACAGACACACGGTCCGCATCCACGCCCTCGCCAATAGCCAGTCGCTCAGGTGGCAGGCTGTCAGGTGTTCTGTCACCGCCGGGACTATCGGCCGCCTCGTCCCGTCCGCCATCACCGCTCCGGTCCAAGCTACACCGGGCGGCTCCACCGGGTGGCTCCACATCTCCGCGATTGCCGGTCGCATCCACATCCCAACCGCCGCTCGTCGGTTCCACGTCGCCATGAGTGCCGGTGTCGTCTACGGCTCCACTATGGCCGGCACAGCGACGCTTGCGCAGGTCGCGCACATGGCGCGGCATGCCATCTACGCACACAACGTGCTGTGAGACGACCCTGGTCACCTTCCCGAGGGTCCACGGCGTTGTACATGACGGGATCGGCGGTTTCACCCACACCTCGTCACCAACGGCAAAAGCTCCTGTCTGGTCATCAGCGTCCCTGCGGCCGGTCTTAAATGGAAGACGCCACTCGTATCTGAAAATACACCTCGAGGGAATAGTGCTCACCTGAGTTTCTTTGCGCGGCGTAACGTTGTACCAGAACGTCGCCTCCTCCGGGGAAATATGTCCCCTCGCTGCGATCCTTTTGATCGTACGGTGATTTCGCTCCACGATCCCGTTACCGCCCGGGGCGTATGCGGCTCGGAATCGCAAAGAAATGCACCACTCGTCGGCGAACTGCTCCATCGCCGCCGACCGGAACGCCGTCGAGTTGTCCAGTAACAGCTCCTCAAACGGCCCACGCTCAATCACAATCTCTCGCAGCTGAGCTATAATGCACAACGCCGTCTCATTCGGCAATCTGCGCCATACGGCAAGACGTGATGGACCACAATCCACCATCGACAGGTAAACGCCGGCATCGTAATGAGTGACGTCCGCTGCCACTCGATACCAGCCCCTGTCCACGGCCAGACTACCCTGACCTACGAGGTTCTCCTCTCTCACCGCTGGATCGATACGTTGACAAGCCTCGCATCCAGATAACTCCGCCAACACATGGGCTCTCGTCAAATCACTCCGCAATTGTTGACCCAGGTACAGCGTCCTCTCAACACCTAAATGATGCGGCAGATGAGCCGCCCAAACGGTGTCCTTAATGCTCTTCTTCGTAGCAATAGCTGCTGATATTGCCACTTCCTCCTCACCAGCGTCACGATGAACAAGCCACTTCTTGGCCACCCTGGTCATCTGATCAGCTTTATTCTCCACAGTCGTGACAAACCGGAGAGAAACTGTCAGGCCATGCTCGGCGATCGTCTCCTTAATCACCGCCAGTCGGCGCTTCACCAGCATATCGGCAGAACCTTTAGTGCGGACACGGTTGCGCCCCTCGACAGTGCTGTCCATCCAACTAAGCACTGTCCTCGAGTCTGTCGCGACGGTAAACGTCTTGAACCCCCACGAAATCGCCATATTGATGCCACGACCGACTGCCTCCAGTTCGGACACATTGATGTGTAGAGCGTCGGTCTTCTTACGGAGCCAAGTAGCATCCTCAACGATGCAGCCGTCCACCTCGACCACCACGCCAAGCGCCAACGTGCTCGCGTCAGTCCATACAGTGACGTCTCCAGCTGCGTTCACGTCCCATCGACCCCTTACCGGGTCCGCCTTCTGAACACGCTGCAACAGCTCAGACACAAGCACACACACAACATTCTCCACCGGGTTATCCCACGACCCGCCACACCCCAACCGTTTCAAAAAACTGTAATGGGGGCGTAACCACCCGGCAACGGGGTAATGGCCGACTAAGCGACCACATACGGAGAACAACCCACGCTTGGTCAGCCCTGTCAATTCGGGTGCAGCGTCACGAAGAGCTGTCCCTCTCGACATATTCAACCACCCATCGGGTCCCTTCCTCAGAGCAATTCCCAATAATCGACCCCCATCTAGGCCCTCCGGCTCCTTAGTCTCAAAGCCATACCTTCGCAGATGCTCCCGAAGCTGCTGCACGCTCACATCGGACGTCCTCACGATGATATCGTCGACATAATGATCTGTCGCCTTTCGCACCTTCTCGTCCAATGACAGGACCTTTCGCAGAATCAGCGTCATTATTCTTGGTGCACATGACAGGCCGAAGCCCAGCCGCGTCAACGCATAATGCACACCATTATACCTCACGACCTGATACTTCCACAGATCTCGGCTCACGTGAATCTGCAGGTACGCCGACTTGAGATCAACTACCTTGATCTCCCCCTGCCATTGCCTCCACTCTCTGATCTTGTCAGCACACACTGACACACCGTCATCTCCTGTGTGACAATCGACAAAGCCGTTCAGCTCACGGTAATCCATAACAGGACGAACTTTGTCTTTCGTCGGCTGTACGACGGCCAACAGCGGGATGATCCCCTTTACTGGGCCGTGCCATGTGATTAACCAGCCTTTCTCGATCCAGCTCCGGATCTCGGCATTGTACCTCTCGCTCACTCCGGGAGCTCTCGTACATCTGTACTCCGCCACGCTATTCTGTAGCTGGTCCGGCTCTTTGTCAGACCACCGCCAGCTCACCGTCCATCGGCCCTCAGCGAATGACGCTACGAAGTCCTTGTCGACAACTTCCAGCGGCTGCGGACTATCCGTGGAACCTGCCAACATAAACCTCACACACTTCGTCGATTTATTAGACACACTCTTACGCGCCGGTGCACGACAGCACCCCTCGGGGTAAGGTTTCCCCCACTCAACGGTGTATTTAGAGTCAACACCCCTCTTCACTGTCACGCCTCCCATATGTTCGATAACATCGTTGCCCAGGAGGCACTCCACCCCAAGGTTTTCTAATCCCTTAACTACGAGCCCGGGAACTCTAAAACAGTGTCCCTGCAGCCCTATTACTACGTCACAGGACTTCGTCTCATGAGAAGTCCTACCATCCGCTGTAATCAACGGTCGTCCCCGACGGGGAAGTGAACACGCCACCACCCGTGCACTAACAATTGTGCACTCACTTCCCGTGTCAACCAGACACCGGGAGCAACGAACGTTGAGAACAGCTTCAACGACCGGCATACGACGCGAAGTCACTACACCGGCCGTCCCTCGAATCGCCCGGCGGGCCCGACGCACCAAGTGTGCTCCGCTGATGAGTCCACGCGCAGAGCAGGGACTCACCGTCGCCCCTTTACAGGGGCCGCCGCTTAATTGCGGTCGACTTCCATGTCGGAGGACGCTGCGCCCCGTGCTGCGCCCTCCGCATGAAAATGCGAGCTCGTCCGAGCTCGCGAGCGGCGTGACGTCGACGTCGACGCCGGCTCCTCGCAATCACGAGCGAAATGCCCGTGCTTGCCACACCGGTAGCATTGCGCTCCCGGGCACTCGCGGACCAGATGGTCGCCGCCACATCGGTAGCAGCGGAGCGTCCGGCGCGCAGAAGAGCGCGCAGAAGAGCGCTCCGGACGGCCCGCCCACCGAGACACAGAGCCGTCTCGCTCGTCCGACGCTTGAGGAACAGGAGAGCGGTCCCTCGAGCTGCTCGCTACTTGGGCGTAGCTGACTCGCTGCCTAGATGCAGCCACCACCCCAGATGGGCGGTTTCTGGCTGCAGCAGCCCTACGCGCACCAATTCTGGCGCGCACCGCCGACAGCACGCTGTCGAACTCGGAGGTATACGCCCCCTCTCTCGCCATAGCCCACTCATAGATTGAGTCGGGTAGGCCCTCATAGAACTTGACGCGGAACGCCAAGCTCTCGGGTGTTAACCCTACACGGCGACCTAGACGCTCTAGGTCGTCCACAAAGGCGTCCACTGACTCGCCAGATCGAAGCTGACGAGTCGAGAAACGCCTCCACGAATCTTGGCGAGGCACGCCAAACTCGGCGACCAGCGTGGCTTTCACCACGGCCCACTGTGAGGCGTCGCCCACGAGCATGCGCCGGTAAAGCCGGCGCGCGCTCCCATCCAGCATATGGTCGACCATTTCGCAAGGGTCGACCTGCTGGACACGGCATAGCCGCTCAAAGTCGGCCAGCCACTCAGTGACGTCAAGGGTGACGTCACCACCGAAACGCGGTAGAGCCCGCCCTATCCTGTCAAGGATCGGCCCTCGGGCCTGCATTAAGATGTTGGCCAACTGGCCAACATCTACCACGGGTCCTGCGGCCCGCTGCTCGGGTCTCTGACCCTCCTGACCGAAGTCATCGGATTCGCTACCGGAACCGCCTTTGACAAACTCACGTTTGCCCCCGCCAACGGCCTCAGCCATAAAGCCGAAATAGCTTGTAATCAAGCAGAGAAACGACGGGGCAAAGCCCTCTCACCTTCGCCCAAGTCACCCGCGCACACGACGAGAATTCGTCCACTCGAGCAGAAATATCTCTAACACACGGCAACGATGCTTATAACGCACAGGCCACCAACCGAATGACGCTCGACCGCTCGCAAAGTCAGCTTCACACACGCCAGCTGATACACGCCTCCGGCACTAGGCTCAAGTCGCGGCCAATCAGCGCGCAGTAACGTGCGACGTCATACCTCGCACCACTCGGCTCAAGTGAACCGCTATGACGTCACACCGCACGCCACTCGACAACAACGCCACAGTCACATTATGATTAAATAATATACAATCGACACAATCAAGTTCACAATAATATAATAGCAAAAAGGTGTGATATGGCGCCTACAACGTCTTGCTGTCATTAATCGTGAAAATGTTAATAATACAAGACATCACAATCTTTTCGAAGTGCCCTTTTCTTTCAAATCATTACGACTAAGGTCATTGAAATTCCGCCTACCCAGAACGTGGAAAAAGTATTGCAATCCTGTCACGGACGTGTCATTAACTACCTTCAAACCCCGAACAAAGCAATTGCTGATTGATGAGGTATAGTCCTATTTGATATATTTTTCAACATAGTGTGAACATGTGTGCTGTGTATGATTTGTACATATTAATGTTGTTGTACTTTTGTATTAAACTTGAAATGGCAAGTTTAATTGTTTGTTTTTTTATATGTTATATTGTCTTTTTATGGCAAGCAAACAAGCCTTTGCGGCTTATGCTGTTTTTATTTTTAATTGTTTTTTATGTGTATGTGTGCCAAATAAACGTCAAAAATATTCTTGAATATACTGACATGGCGCAAATGACAAGCATAAGCGGCAACACATAACTATTTGGCGTTGGTCGCCTGGTTGGTTTTAGTTTTTCTCTGATGTCAATCTACAGTTTTATAATGTAGTCATATATTGTATCATATAGCTTAGTTAGAGCTTGGATGATCTACAACTTCACTTTGTCTATTCTTGATCATGTTTTTTCATTAGTTTTTTTGGAGTTACCGTTTTGTCATGCCATTATATGCCGTCTATATGTTACTATAATACATCCATGGATATGTGCGCTCGCCATTGATTAGGAAAATGTGGTATTGGGATATTGTTTATGACGAAGGCAAATTTGTATGGTAAAATTGTAACGTTTTCAATCAAATGGTGTCTGCTCTACGTTTTTGTTTGCTTTGTTTTTATTTATTTTTAGATTGTTTCATTTTTTCCTTTGCTTTGCTTTTCCTGTATATTCTGTCTTCCTTTTGTTTTATTTTAATTTCGCGCTCCTGCAAAATTATTTCTGCATTATTCTGCATTCTCGAAATACTCTGCATTTCTGCAGAAAGAGTGTTTTGAGAATTTCGTTGGCTCCCTATCATTTCTAGAATTAAACTCAAAGTATGTTGCAATTTACAAGTTATTGCATGCGCTCCAGAGTAGTTCAGTGGTTAGGCGCTGAACTCTCCTGTCAGAGGTTCGCGGTTCGAATCCTGGCCCGGGTTCGTTCTTCAACACCTCCGCTTGAGTGTACCGGGAGTCACCACTGTAATTGGGCGCACAGTGGGGCGCGCCATATAGTCTAAACTGGCTGGTGCGCGCTTAAAACATCAATAACAACAACAAAAACAATTAAATTCAAAGATATATTTGTATAACAGAAATATAACTAAAATATATTCAGACAGGTGCGCGTGGGCATCACTGCCCCACGCGCGCCTACAAGACGTCACACTCCAACAACACCTCGTAAATTTCCAACGTAATGGTATAAATTGTTAGCGGGTACACCAAGTGGTTACCGAGTAGCAACATGCAGAAAGTGGAACAAGGAGGGTGGGACAGACAAACACACAGACACACACACAGACAGAGGATCTCTTTTATATATATATAGATATAGCAGTCTACTGCGTTATTCAGTACAGGTGGCCCGTTTTGCCACTTGTACTTGACCACCCATTTTTCCCCGTCGAACCTCGCCTCAAAATCACTGTCAGCAATGAATAGACTTGGTATTGCATCGTGCAAAGACGCTTCCCCAGGCTGGGTAACTTCATCGACTAGACAGGCAACACCTTCCGCTTTGTCTGCCCCACTGTCCGCTTCAACACTTCTCCCTCCAAACACCACGCCTCTAGCTCCTATATACGCGCCCCCGAGTCTCATAATCACGTCCAAACCAAGAATTACCTTGACATCGCCCAACAATCTGTCTGACACAACAACATTCATACGAAAAACTCACCTACAACGGACAGATAAATCATTGCTGTACCCGCACACTCGACACTCCGACCGTCAACACTGGTCACGCGACAAAACCCACGAACACGACACACAAACTCCCGCAGCACAATTGTTTTAGTGCAGCCCGTGTCGACAACATCACTCACACGACGCCCGTTGACTACGGCTGAGACACAAGGTAGCACCTCTACGGCTCGTTGTGAGTCGGGAGAGCTGCCACGCACCAGTTCTCCCCTCGTCGTTTCCCGAAGAGCCACCGACTGCAGCGTGAGAGACGTCCGACGATCGCTGACAAAACCGCATCAAATGAGGCCCCCACATCGGAAACACTCGATCCTGCGCCGACTCCCGTTTGATGAAACGTTTGAACCGCGAACGACACGACCACAATTCCTCGCCAGGTGTGGGCCGCCGCAATTAAAACATCCGCTGAACGGCTTCTCCTCGACTCGCACGCTCCTCGAGACCATCGCCGCTTCTCCGCTTTCCTCTTCCAATAACACTCGAGCTCGTTCAATGACATCATCCAGACCGACCGTTTTAATGTTCGCCATAGTTCTCAGCTCCTTGGACACATCTCGAGGCATCCCCGTCACAAAGGCATTTTTCAATACCTCGTCATGCTCCATGTCGACCAGCTTCGCTAGCTTTCTGAGAGTGGACATATATACGTCTGCACACTCTCCGCTCCACTTGCAACAGGCGAATCTCTCGTAGGCCGAAAATCTGTTAATGGAGAATGACTCAAGGATCTTCTGTTTTATCTTGTCGTACACATTCTTCTTGTTTTCGCTCATCTCATTAAATACATCATATGCCTCCGTCGAGAAAAAGCGGCAACACATTCGCCAGGTCGCTGATCTTCTGTAGTTTGGCGGCTTTCTCGAACTTATCAATCCACTGCACCACGTCTTGTCCTCCATCGAACTGCCGCATGACATCATTTAGCTTCAGGTTCGCCATGACGATAATGCGGTGCCGAAATAGCTTGAAGTATGTATTGTATAACGATGCAGTGGTGATATGATGCAAATAACACACACACAAAAGAGAAGAACAATAACGCTAATTCCGTCTCAGAGAACAACACGCAAACACGCAAATGCAACACCCACATCCAGCGCGCAAATTTCGCCTCTCTTTGATCTCTTCTGCTCCTGTCCTGCTTTCCTTCCGTGTTGCATGCTTGTCATTGTGATTTTCACTTTGCTCACCTTAGTGATAGTAAAGAGGCAAAAGAGTCATAGCTCATATATGGTGCCTATTCTCTGTGTTTTTCTTATAGTCTCAAACTGGTCATAACTGTTTTTAAATCCATTAACACTGGTACTGCTGACTTCTTCCTCTGTGAGACTATTCCATTTGTTCACAACTCTCGATGTAAAAAACTTATTTCTTTTGCTTGTTGTATGCCGTGGCTTAACAAGCTTCAGACTATGTCCTCTTGTTTCCAAGAACTGATCTCTCGGTGCTACTCGTAGTAAATTTCCATCTCCAACTTCATCAAATCCCTTCACAATTTTGAAAGTTTCAATCATGTCTCCTCTGGGTCTTCTCTCTTCCAAGGTAGTGAGTCCCAAATGATGAAGTCTTTCTTCATAAGTAAGGTGGGTCAGTGATGGAACTAATTTTGTGGCTCCTTTGCACTCGTTCAAGCTTCTTGATGTCATCCTGTGTATACGGCGACCAGGCCTGAACACAGTATTTAAGACGAGGCCTAACCAGTGATTTATAGAGTTTGAGTAGCATTTCTGAATCCATACATGTCATAGTCTTCTTTATTAGACCAAGCATTGAATTGACTTTTGCTGCTGCCTTTGCTACCTGTCTCGATGGTTTCAGGTCATCAGTAATGACAACGCCAAGATCCTTTTCCTCTCTTGTTTCCTCGAAAACATTTTGTCCCAGATAGTATTCATATCCATGGTTACGTTTACCAATATGCATGGCCATTTATCAGCATTAAACTGTAGCAGCCAGTTCTGAGTCCACTCCTTCAGTCTATGCAGGTCGTTTTGCAGTATTACAGCATCATCATTACTTTTTATTGTCCGATAAATCTTGGCATTATCAGCAGAGTTTTCCAATTGACTGTGTTAAATCCAACAAGTCATTGATGTAGACCAGGAACAGAGTCGGCCCCAAAACACTTCCCTGTGGGACCCCACTCCATGCTCGTGGCCAGTCTGAGTAGTTGCCCCTAATACTAACCCTCTGCATTCGGTCACACATAAATCCACGTACCCATCTTGAGACCTCACCCACCACTCCAAGTGCTTCCAACTTGACCAACAGTCGCTTGTGTGGAACTCTATCAAAAGCCTTCCTGCAATCCAAGTACACAACGTCCACACTATCACCTTCATCTATGGCGTTTCCAACTTGCTCGAGGTATTCCAATAATTGGGTTAAACAAGAACTTCCAGCTCTAAAGCCATGTTGCCAGCTCCTGAGCACCTGATTGCTTTCTAGGTGTTCTATCATCCGTTTCTTTAAGAGCTTTTCAAATACTTCGCAAGGAACTGATGTCAGACTTACTAGCCGATAATTCAAGGGATTAGTCTTGCCCCCCTTCTTATAAATAGGGCAGACATTGGCCTTGGTCCAGTCTGTTGGTACATCTCCCGTCGACAGAGACGAGTGAAAATATCCCATAGAGGATATGCCAAGATGTCACCACACTCCTTGAGCAGCCTAGGATGAACTCCATCCGGTCCAGGGGCCGAGTTATCCCTGAGACTATTGATTGTCCTTTTAACTTCTTCGATATCAAAGTTACAGGTCTGTAGTTCTTCACCTAAGTATCTACTATCAGGTATTGGAATATCAGTTACAGTACAGGTCTCTGTTAGACTGGTTATTAGCAAGCCGTCTGGTTTCCTGAGCTTGAGTACCTCTTCTTTTACTCGGGTCTTGCTACGGGCATATGCAAAGAATGGCCGGGGATTATTTCCTATCTCCATGGATAGTTGTTTCTCAAATCGGTATTTTGCCTCTCACTTCGCGAGTAGCGTCATTTCTTATTCTGCAATAGTTCCTGTACCTGGCTACTGTTCTTCTCTGTCTGTAATGCTTCCAGGCTTCTTCCTTTTCTCTGATTTTTCTCATTACTCTTGCTGTCATCTATTTGGGCTTTGTCTTTGCATTAAATGCTAATTCTCTCTGGAATGGCACACATTCTTCTAAGACCCTACTATAGTGATGAAGAAAGACACTCCACTTATCTTCCGTAGATTTGTCCCTAAGTCCTTGCTTCCATTGTACGCTTGTACGCTTATGAACATGTTTGATCTCACGTAATCACCCTTATAGAAACACCTTTTGGTATTTTGTGGGTCCACACTCGGTATACCCTCTACCAAAAAATTAAAAGTTAGCACACTGTGGTCACTTTTTCCTATTGGTGCTTTATATTCCATGTTGTCTATTTCCATGTCATCATTGGTGAAGACTAGATCAAGTAGAGATGGGTTATCACAACTTCTTGCTCGGGTGAACTCTTCAACATGTTGATAAAGAAATGCGTTTTGACTAGTTTCAAAAAATTTGGCTTGTTCACTCTCTTCCCCACCTTCCACACAGTTAGTCTCCCAGTTAATCTCCCTGAAGTTATAGTCACCACAGATGAGTCTTTGTTGCACATTCATATTGCCCATAGTTAGAATTGTCTGCCTTATGCTCTCATTGTACTCTTGAGATGAGGTTGTTGGTCTATAACTGCAAGCCAGCAGTACCTTATTCTGTCCTGTTTCTACCAAACAACACACCGTTTCATTACGTGAGCATACATCATCCATGTATTCTGTGGCCGTTATGTCTTTTCTCACAAGAATTGCCACAACACCACCGATACCTCTCACCGATACCGTCAGCATTTGTATATATACACTTCAACTGTTCTATGCCACTGGGGCGTGGCTTTCTGCTTGTTCCTGTGGCTGTGTGTTGTGCTCTACTGTTATTAACCTCAGCCTTCCTCTGGCTGTTATCCAATTTTTCCCCCTTATTCCAGATTCATTGAGTTCCTTGTTCCTGTTGTCACGTTCATTTGCTAACTCTGACTGCTCCTTCCTTTCCTTGAATGTGCGACCTGGCAATATATGAATATTGGCAGATATTCCTCCACCATTGTCTTTTTCTTCTTTGCTCTTCTTGATAATCTTCCACTTCATGTCCTCGCTACCCAACACCACTTTGAGAAGTCTTGGGCTACGCTGTTGTATCTGACCTCTCTGACTGTTTGATTGGTTCATTCTCTGACTGGTCGGTGTCTGACCTCTATGACTGTTTGATTGGTTCAGCCTGGTGAGTGACCGAATCTCCACGTTATCATCAATATACCAATATCTTTCACCATTTTTTAAACTTTCTGAGCATCTTTGTTTTTTATTTCATTTGGATCATTTCCAATTGCTTCTTCCAGACCTTTGTTATTATATTTGTCTTCCTGTAGTTCTTTTCCTCTTGATGAACTTTGAACTCATTTATCTGTTTCAACACTGCCTCACTGAATTCATTGTTTGTCTTGTATTCCGTTTTTTCCTCCAATAACTCCATCTTAGTACTTGAAGTACACATCATTTTTCCCATCTCATCCATTTGCTACCCAGATCATTGAGGAAATATTTTGCCTTAAAGAGAGTTGGCACTTCGTCTGAGCACGTGATACAGATGAATGGTTTCTTCTGTGTAGCAAAATAGTCCAGCACCTCCAGAGTCATCTCTACACACTCACAGTGAAACCACTCATTACAACCATCACATCTAATCCAGTTGCACTGGCCATCTTCCTCATCGTCGGGATTATATATACAACCACGTCTCCCACCTTTACATACCTGATTCTCCCCAGTCTTACTGGTGTCAGTATTTCCTCTGCTAGCTTTCCTCTTAGTAGGTCCGTTTGTCGGTGTAGCACTTCTAGATCCCTTGTTGTTGTCCTTCCTCGACTGTGGATGTGGTGGCGGGGTGTATACCCTGCCACTCGTTCGCTGTGTTCCACCCCCACCTCTAAAAGTTCTTGTATTCATATTCCTTTGACTCATTGTTCAGTTTTAAATGACCAGTTATGACTAATTATGTACTAATGTATAATTAATGTATAATGAACACTGATGAACACCACCCATGCACTCTCTGCCTCCTTTACCACACCGGTAAGCAGAACAAGCAGCAAAAATTGAAGAGGCGAACAGGCGCCGATCCAATCCAAACGACCACGACACAAAAATCAATTTTCAACAAAATCACGCGCCGTCCACTGATACCAATATGAAGAACAGCGTATCATGTTCGGCACTCATGACGGTAAATCCAATTTGACAAAACACTCAATCGAAAATATGTTTGCAATGTAGTAACCGGTATTAGAAGAATGACCACCAAATACACACTACAACCACACACCAATGTACCAAAAACAACTCCAGCCCGCCCACGTATCACTTTCTGAAAGTTAGATGTATTTACCCTTGGTGTGTTTATTGTTTGCTTATATTGTACATGTTTATCTGTTTCCTTCCTGGTTGTGGTACAAGATTTAGACTTTTTGCTGTGCTTGTTTTGATGTATTTCCTTGGTTCTTTATTGTAGTTATTTCTTTTTCCTTCTCTTAACTTTCGTTCTTTTCCCGCTTTTCATATTTTTCCATTGCACTGTGAATATGGTTTTGTAGTTTGTGGCTTCTTGCATATTATCTTCCTATCGTTGTTGGTTCTTATAGTTGTCCGTACGTTCTTTTGTGTTTGTGTGTGTGCGGTGTTTTCATGTTTAATCTTGATCTTTTCCCATGTTCGTTGTAGTTTGTCGCTGTAGTCTTTTCGCCACTGCTGACAGTGAAAGTCAGAAGAAAGTTCCTCTTGATGTTGTGCCGCGATAACCCAAATTTTCGGTTCATGATGAATGTATTGTTGACACACAGGCAATCTGAACAACTAAGTGAAATGCTATCAAATGCTCACAAGCCGCTATACTTGTGTCGCAAACAGTCCTAGTCAGACACTAACAGCCAAACCGCTCCTATCCGTACAACCGAATATCAATGTCCTAATCCCATCCTAATCTCCTAACACCCTACACTACGCTCCTATGGTTACATCTCGAATGCCTTTGTTCCAATCGTATAGTGATCCTCCTGCCTAGTCGACACCGTCTCTTATATGGACCCCCGGACATTTGCGCTGTTTTGCAATAATGAATGCAGTGTGGGTTGGTTCTACAGACACGAGTACAACAATGTCAGCCACCTGGATCCAAGGCTACCTCAACCAGTGATTTATTGGTGTCTCTACTTCTGAGGATACGCAGGTCTACGGCCTGCTTCAACACATACTCAGTAGCAAGCGCTCAGAGCATGTGTACATATATGCACCTATTCCGACGTGAGCTCGACCCAAGTCGATTAATGATACCACTTTGCTCAACCATCAGTCTCGCTTTAAAACAATGTATTTTTTGTGCAATGCGACACACACGCACATACGCACCTGCACGCCCACACCTAAGTACGAACTACGCATATGGTTAGGACCGTATACACATTTGGATGCAACACGCGTGTGACAATATTTGTCATCGCTGCTAAGCTAGCCTAACAAAACACAAGAGAGAAATTCTGAAAGAAGGAGAAAATCTTGTACGACTGAAACTTTGTTACAGTCGCGCTTGTGTTCTTCGATGGGCGCTATACAAATGAATGATTGATTGATCGTAAAGAAACCAAAAATACTAAGATATATTAGACAGGCGCGCGTGTGCATCACTGCCCCACGCGCGCCCACAAGACGTCACATTCCAACAGTCAAACCTAGAACACGACTCCACGCTCGCACCGTGACACACGGGAGCACACACACACACACACCGACACAAATATACACACTTGCTCTCACACTCTCGCACGCAATACGCAATTCAACTATACACGGTCACACATAGACACATTAACACGTTCACGCACTCAGACACACTCTCTCTCTCTCTCTCACTGCACACGATCACACCACATTGATTGATTGAGTATTGAGCCTCGGGTGTTACCCAAGGCTCTATTCTAGGATCTTTCTTCAACAGCCTCTCTGTCATATTCTCGAACGTTTTTCTCTCACTTATATCTATGCAGACGATGCACCATTTTTTCGTACCGTTTCCACTCCCCACCTCTTCTCTTCTTGCTGATATTCTCTCCGCTATATCTTTGTAGACTGCATCTAGGCATCTTCCCTTGAATAGCGCCAACACAGATCTTGTATCATTTTATCCTCCACTTGTCTCCCTTCCACTTCTTCCATTTCCTCTTAGTGCGGGATCTTGGTGTGAGGATTGACTACTGTTTTCTTTTCCTCGAATATTACCTCTGTTGCCAGAGCCTGTCGTCTCATCCTGCGGTCCTTGTGTCCTATCCGTCCATTCCTCGATCGATAATCTGCAATTAAACTTGTTCCCTCTTTTTCCCGCATTGATTAATGCTGTTCTCTATACTTTCACGTTCCTCATTATTCTCTCCGTGCTCTCCAGCGAGTAATAAGCCAGTCGTGTCGCTTTGTCTTATCCCCTGTTCCTTGGCGGCATACTTCTGATTTTCTTTTTGAGTTACGTTGCTGTAAAAGACGCACGAGCACAAAACAAAAACACTTTATTCAGACACGAAGACCACACACAACGACTACTTACAACCAACTCACACCACACTCACACGACATTCCACACCAGCAACGAACCATGCGTCATCACCGATCACACTTGCAAGGACAGGACATACCTGGAATTATACACCAGTCAACTGCTGCACGCGCACATACACCCCAGTCACAGTGATCTCATGTTCCACAACCAGATGATGCACACACAAACACACGCATTCATACATACACTACACTTTCCCCTGATCTTCAAGGATCACACACACCGTAACACACCGTAACACTGCTCAACCACGCAGGTGGCCTGCGAGTCCGCGTCGATGTTCTTGATCGGCCCTCGTTGATATCACTCCCGATGAGTCCGTCCACGACAGCCTCCTGTTCATCTGATGCTGGCGGCGACGTATCATCACGCTGAAGTCGCTGATCCGCAACAGAACAAAACAAGAGTTCGTCACTCGCCTGAGCTGGCTTCTGCGACGGCACTGTCAGCTCCTCTTAAAGAGCTAAGGTGTTGACAACTCTGCAAACACCTGGGCGACCTCTGAATCGCAGATCCCGAACGTGTCTCGTCATGCCGTCAACATCCACAGCTTGTTCACAGATGAGAGATGTGACAACTCCTTGTGAATACTGGCTGGTGCAGCGCGCGTTGGCGGGTTTCACCCACACCTCATCACCCACTTGGTAGCGACACCTCACCTCGTTCGCTTCCACATCAGGCTCAGGGTCAATGTTCCTCACACGCACTGACTAGCCATGAATGATGTTAGCCGGAGCTGTGGTGCATCTAACATCATCTTTTGGTGAGATGTACACAGCCTCCTGAACCGAACATTGCTTTCTCGCTGCTGTGGTTTTTATTCTGCTGTGACACCGCTCCACGATACCATTGCCAGATGGTTGATAGGCACAACAAAACCTCAGACGAAGGCTCCACTTGGCAGCGAACTCGCGACTGCGGAAAACCGTGCCTTTGTCTGAAAGTATCTCACGTGGCGCACCGCGTTCGAAGAAGATTGTGTACAATTCTCGAACAACGTGATTGGTCGACTTGGAGGTCAACAGTCAATGATGGTGAGATATACGTGCCCCTTTAAATGCGTCAAGTCAACAGCGACTCTCTACCACAGTTCTGGCACACTCAAATCGCCGCGTCTCCATTTGACTGGAGCCGGGTCGATCGACTGACAAATCTGACATGCCGAAACAACCTGCTGCACTTGGCGCCTCGTCACGTTCAATCGGCGACGCTTCAAGAAATACAACGTTCGCCGGACTCCAGGGTGTCCTGCTTCCACATGAACATTCTTGATGACATCTGCCACGCATTCGTTTCGAAGATGGCCACGATTGCAGGCGCCACGAGCACCGGCCGCGCCAACAATTTGGATCCTCGCATTTGCACCACGAAGCCAACTCTGCGGCACTCTGGTCACCAGGTCAGCAATATTATGCGATCGCACCAAGCTCACTGTCAAATCCAAGGACAACTCTCGTTTGAGCTGACATATTAGGTCCACGCGACGGCGAATCAACATCTCACCGTTGGATTTTGTTCGGAGACGAGCCTTACCACACAGTGCATCCGACACCCAAATATACACAGTAGCCGAGTCGGTCTTCAGTTGGATGCATTCGAAATCCCAGGCGACAGCCATGTTCAGACCTCGCACAACTGCGTCCAGCTCCGCCAGGTTGATGTGTGCTGATTCGTCACGGCGCAGCCAGCTGGCATCTTCGATTGTCGTGCCGTTGGAAGACTGTAACACGACACCTGTGGCCAAAGAGCTGGCATCTGTCCAAACAACTGCTTCAACGCCGTCAACGGACCACTCTCCATGAGCGGGGTCATCGCTCACAGCGCGATCATGAGTCCATGCCAGCTGAGCGGCCAAGGAGTCATCCTGAATGACATCATCTCATGCTCTAGAGAGCTCATTGGCGCGCCTTTTCAGCCAGGCTGCAGCTGGACGCATCCATCCGCAAACGGGTAAGTGAGCAGTGAGGCGTCCACACCAAGATAACACAGCTCGTCTCGTGATTCTGCTCGGAACAGCTGGGATGGCAGTATCGCGTTTCCATTGTGCAACGCCCTTACATGATTGGACATTCAACCATGCGTCATCACCGATCACACTCGCAAGGACAGGACATAACTGGAATTAGACAACAGTCAACTGCTGCACGCGCACATACACCCCAGTAACAGTGATCTCAGTGTTCCACAACCAGATGATGCACATACAAGCACACCCATGCATACCCATACTACAGTTACCTTCCTGTAATTCCTCGTATACACTTTCGTCTGTGTTGTTTTACTTACAAGCTGTTGCATGCTTCCCAGCAGCCTCCCTAGTCTTATTTCCAAGTCTTTCTATCTCCATGGTCTTCTTTACAAGTCTCTCAATCCACCTCGTTATCCTCGGCCCACGCGCCATCAACGAGTCAACGATTGCCCACGCACCATGAACGGCTAGCTTGGTCAGCTAAATCTGTTTCATTGTCCGCTCCTCGCCTCTTCAATTATCTTCCTCCTTATATTTTGTGCGCTACTTCGTATCGTATATTCAGGTCTGCACTCTTTGATCATCTGCTGCATTTGTCGTTTGATCCAACCTCTCACTACGCTTCTGTGTAATTTTGGAATCCCGAAATTATTTATGTATGTGTGGGAAATGTGTCTTGTGTATGTATGTATGTACGTCCTGCATGTATGTGTATGCACAATTTTCATACACACATGTATAAATGTGCATTTCACACGTATACATGGGCGTAGATCCTGGAGGTATGGGGGGTAATATACCCCAGACCAATTGACTAGGCGTATGAATGTGCAACTTCCAAGAATATGCAATTATACCCTCCGAGAATTCTGCTGAGTTCAGTTCATTGAGTATATCAAGAAAAATAACAAGGCACGAAAAATATTAAATAATACACATATGTGAAAAATATAGCTTTCATTGAGGTATGTTTTAATTGACTAGGCATGAAATGGTTGAGGGCTTCATGCAATTGACCAACTGAGTCAACTTTGAACACTAATACATGATGGCTGTCATCCCCCGGGCCTCGACACAAATCTATAAGTTTGAGGGCATGTATATTTGGATCATAATGCATGTTTGTGTAGTTATCTTTGTAAATTTTCATTTCATTCTCTGTCCTTGTAATTTTGTTAAATAGTGCTGTCTCTAATCCTTCGTTTCGAATTTTTTATATTTATCTGTACGCGCATTTGTATATTTATATGCGCTACAACAAATACATGTTGATGTTGAAAACTATAGTAAATACGTGTTGTTCAGTGGCAAACGTGGCGATGTTGTGGTTCTGGCTTACATTTAAATTCAATTTTGTAAGTATTCGGTTAACCCAATTCCTTTTTGTGATTTAGGATGCGTTGTCCTTTATCAGTATTGGTACTCGTTGGATTTTTTATTTCGGTTTACGTTTAGTCCATGCAAACCAGATGGTACCAGAAAACCTTTCATGTCTGTTGTGGTTTGTCTTATAGATTGTGGCATCCTTGTCGCCAATTCGACGAATCCGTGATAAGAAGACGACCACGTTATTAGTCGTTAAACCATCGTTTAGTGGCGGGAATTGCACCCTGTCTTGCTTCGCAGGTCGTAATCCGTTGACACACGAAGCATTCGTGCATAAGCACACGCGCACACATGGATCGTATCCTGCGTCTGGGCGGCGCGGTGTCGTCCCTAGGCGGACAGCAAGCACCGGCTGGGGACGGACCGACAGTCGACACTGCTGAACAGGTGTACATCAGCTCGCTGGCGCTGCTCAAAATGTTGAAGCACGGTCGTGCCGGAGTACCAATGGAGGTGATGGGGCTGATGTTGGGCGAGTTCGTCGACGAGTACACAGTGCGGGTGATCGACGTGTTTGCGATGCCACAGTCTGGAACCGGAGTATCGGTCGAGGCCGTTGATCCGGTGTTTCAGGCCAACATGTTGGACATGCTGAAGCAGACAGGTCGGCCGGAGATGGTGGTCGGTTGGTATCACTCGCATCCGGGCTTCGGCTGCTGGTTATCGGGCGTTGATATCAACACACAGCAGAGTTTCGAGGCGTTGTCGGAGCGAGCCGTGGCCGTGGTGGTGGATCCGATCCAGTCGGTCAAAGGCAAGGTGGTGATCGACGCGTTCCGACTGATAAACCCGAACGTGATGGTGTTGGGACAGGAGCCGCGCCAGACAACCTCCAACCTCGGCCATCTTCAAAAACCATCGCTGCCGGCGCTGATTCACGGTCTCAACCGACACTACTATTCCATCTCGATCAACTACCGCAAGAACGAGCTGGAACAGCAGATGCTGATGAACCTCAACAAGGAGTCGTGGATTGACGGGCTGCGTCTGCAGGACTACTCACACCACTGCGTCGCCAACGAGCGCACCGTTAAGGAGATGCTCGATTTGGCCAACGCATATAACAAGTCGCTGCAGGAGGAGGACAAGATGACGCCCGAACAACTGGCCATCAAGAACGTCGGCAAGATGGATCCCAAGCGGCATCTCGAGGAGAAGGTCTCGGCACTGATGACGTCCAACATCGTCCAGTGTCTCGGAGCTATGATGGATACGGTGATATTCAAATAATTTTTTTGCTGTGCGCACTTTCTGTGATTGCTCGTGCATTGTGTGACGGAGGGTGTGATTGGTGTTCTAATGTTGCGCTGTCAGAACCATGATGGGTCGTTGTTCGCAGTATTCAAACTGTCGATGTTAATTCTAGCTGCGCGTGCTGTATAGCGAGGAAGAAATGAATATAGCATGCGGTGTTCATGTTGTTTGAGAGTTGGAATTGATCCTCGACATTCCGCTGTAGTCTGTCTTGTGGGTGTTGAGCCTGGTAAGACGTAACATGCTTCTGGGATTGTCATATCAAAAGTCACAACTCAACCACACTACAAAAATTCATACGCGATAACATATATGTCCCATTTCAACAAATCGGGAATGATATACAAGATTGTTTTTCGACCATCCTCAACCACTTGCTCTCAACTGTGATTGATGTTTCGACAATTGCAAGAAACCATACAAACTGGTTTTGAACGTTTCAGATACGTCTGACCGCACAACACAATGTATACGCGCATATTGTAATCGTCCATAGAGCAGATTAGCAAATAATCATAATGAACATACATATATGAATAGAATTATAATAAAATGAAAGTAGGTAATCAATATTGACTGACGGCTTGGCAAAAATTCGAAATTGCAAGCTGCCAGAGTGGTCAGAAACACTCACTATGTTCCAACTATGTCATGCTTCAGAACTGAGCTTCACAAAACGCCCAAGTATACATTTATTTAATAGAACGAGCATTATTACGGTGCAATGTAAATACATTATGAAACCAACACCACTTATTGTGACAATAAAACAATACACACACACACACAACAACCAACAAAGCCAACACACACACAGAGGTTGAAAACGACAACATGGTAAATTTGATACCACTTTGGCAGTATAAGTCGCTGGGCTGTTCAACGATTGCGCAACAGATGAGCAATGTCGAGCAACCAAAACTACACAGTGAACTTGATAAACGATTTTTGGAAAAATAGCACATGCTAAATAGTTCATAATGACTGAGCAAGGCAGATGGATGTTTTCACAGCATCACACTTCGTGGACGAAAATATCGACAGCGGTAGAGAGGATCAGAAACCTCCTCATGACCTGCACACACAAACATCACATTGAACAAATATGAAGACAACTAAAATGCTCCATATATATAACCGGTGATATATAAACATCAGTAACAAATTAACACGGACATCATTTTGACATGGATTTTTTTTGTAAAATAGCCGAACAAATTAAAAAAAACTCACAAAATTTTTACACAAAAGCAGTGAATACGGATAAAAATGAATAAATGCGATTAATTCATGCACTTTGTTAGTTGAACGTACCAACTGATGGTGATTGGGTGAATTCCTCCGCTGAGACTGCAGGGAATTGCTACAAATCAACACATACATACAAATATAAGGGCGGCAAATAGCTGGCAAGTGTACTCTGAGTGTTTGACTAATACGGCAAACTAACACGCGATTTATTTTTTTAATTGTAAATTATATTGGCGCGAAAACTCAATGGAGTATCAACACACACACAACGTACATACATTAAACAGTTAATACAACTAGAAGTGTCGGAATCAGTAGCGGATCCTGAGTGCAATTTGTTTTGGGGGGCTCAATGATGGGGAGGGGTTGAAAACATTCTCAATGATATTTACACAAATTTACAAACGCATTATGCGCGAATATTGTGAGCGGAATATAGGCACGGGATAGTACACGGGAGAGTTGGATGTGTCATGTTTCAGTGAGAGAAGAGGGCGCTAGTTGGCTGCGCGTCCATGAGTGTATGTCTGTCTGTTCGTGTTAAAAGAACAGACAGATTGTTGTAGGAAGTGTTGTAGTGAATTGTTGTTGTTAAGTTGTAGGAATTGTAGAGTATACAGGGAGTGGCGACTAGGTGTTCGTTCGTGCGTGGTCGTTGTTGTGCGGAGTGCTTGAGTCTGCGATGTCTGAGGTTATTGTTGATACAGTCGAAACCGCTTAATGACATCCCCTCGGGACCTGCAAAAAGTATGTCATTAACCGAACTCAACCTTTTTGGCCATTTGTCGACTCCAAACTTGTGTTGTCGATTTATTTTTACATGCATCAGAAATGTAAAAATAATGCACAGTACACAAGTCATTGCTTCATGAAGAAATATCATAGTGCAGTGATACCATAGAACAGTGCCGTCTCTTCTGCTTTGAAAATGTACATGGGCGCATAGTCGTCCAGCTCCTTGGACAGCATGTTTGTCATCCACTCCTTTGCCCCATCACATCAGCCGCCACTTTCTCCCCTTGCGCCTTCACAAATCTGATATTTTCCGCTGCCAATTGACGGTTCCCGGCCGAGTCAGCCAATTGACGGTTCAAATGCCACATTAATCTCAAACGCCAATTTCTTGGCATTTTCCATAATAAGAAGCCCATTCACGGGCGCACTTTTGGCGCGCATCTGGTGGAACCACATGAGCACCGCCTCATCCACCTCTGCAATATTTCTCGATCTCTCGTGCTTCCAACTCAGATTGCTGCTGGTTACCGCAATGTCTCGAATTTCTTCCTGATTTTTAGATCGTTCCCTGATCACAGCCGAGGTTCTTTGCAATGGTCGTTTGTTTCTTGCCAGCCTTTAGCTAGCAAGCTTTAGCAAGATTTGCAACTTATCCTACAGCGTACCGCTTCCCATCACCGCTGCCACAATCACTACGCGCAAATAATGAATATGCTTTTGACTGAATGGGCAAACACAAAAATCATGGCCTGGCTGACCACAAGGGTATGACAATAACCGATGACATTTGTATAGACAAATGTCATACGGGACCACAAAAATTATGACATTAACCGAACTATGACATTATCAGGTATGATAATGATAGGAAGACTAAATAATATTACAGGCGCGCGTGGGCATCACTGTCCACGCGCGCCCACAAGACGTCACACTCCAACAGTCACGACTAGAACCCGACCCCAAGCTCACACCGTGACACCCGGGAGCGCGCGCACACACACACACAAACACACGCACAGGCCTCAATCCACCGAAACAACCAATCAGCGGCGAGCCGGTCACTCGCTCGCCGCCGCGGGGCATCAACACTTGACAAACACACACACCGACACAGCTATACACACTCGCTCACACACTCTCGCACGCAATACGCAATTCAACTGTACACGATCACACATAGACACATTAACACGTTCACGCACACACAATATCAATCAACGTAGACACAATTTCTCACACACACTGTCTCACTGCACACAATCACAATACAGTGTCAGTGGAGTAGTCTTCGTGTGAGAAGTGTACGTTCGTGTAAGGAAGAAATTACGACTGGTTAGTGCTTCAACTCATTTATCTATTTCTACTGTTTGCTTTGGTATTATCAATATATCACTTGTGTTTGGGCCTGCGTCTTGATTCGTCAACAAATATGCTTTACGATAATGCTTATATCAACAAACTCTTTCAAACTCTACAACAACAAACCGAAAAGATGCTTTTCCTTGACCACTTTTAGTGAACCTCTCAGTTATGAGGAGTTGATGGAAACATTTTGGGAGAAGGCTTCAGCCCCCGAGCCCCCCTCTGGATCCGCCAGTGGGAGGAAATAACGCGCTTGAAAATTCATCCCAAAAGAAAGCGCTTGAAACGTTAAAACCACAAATAATGCAAATGTGTTTTTCTAAAAATAAAAATATTTATCGATTTTTAGCAGGAATTTGCTTGCATTCTCATTTTTAGATCGGCAGTTGATATACATGTATTGCGCCTAAATATGAAGGACCGATTTTTTACAAATTCACTCGCATTGCACCCAGCACCTGCCTCTAGACATATAACTTCATCGGTCACACTTTAAAGCTGGTAGGTTTGATCTGTAACCAGATTTGTCCCAAATATGCATGAACAACACACTCAATAGTGACAATCATGATAATACATTTCATACAGAAAATGACCCTATTTCAACATGGTCCAAGTTCTTATGTTAATGCGCATGCAATTGCCAACATTAGGCGCGATTTTTGCCAAATCTCGCGAAATTCTACATTGCACAGAATATCGATCGATACAGCACACACAAGCACGCGGAGGAAGAATGTACCCTCAGAATGCCAGCAGTAAAAAAGACGACAAGACGACGATGACGCTGAGAGAGGCGGTGCGACGCCAGCCTGCTGCTGTCCAGGTGCTCAGCAGAGCAGAACGATACCGATAATCTGGCATCATTGATAATCAAGAATTACCTAACAAAAACTCAGCACGATAACTCATCAATATAGGAGCTTAGGATGAATTGATATAAGGTTGATTATGTTAAAGTTGAACACTAGAACGTAAGTTACATTAACTACACAATTGCACTGAATAAATATTTACACCTCATGAGCAAAACAACAAAGCCAGCGGGGGAAAATCAAGACAAAAAACAGCAAATCATAAAAACACGCGTTAAAAATCACCATGTTTGTTTTTATAAATTTCCAGTCGCCCGTTGGCAACTCTGAAGAGAACACGACTGGCATCACTGCTACTGCTCCATCCGTATTTGTTGGCAACTCGAACGATCACCGAGTACACGCCCGGTCTGACAGAGGGCAGCACATGTCTGCCATCGTGCTGAGACGAATATGACGCATCGGGACGCACCTCAATGCGCCTTGGTGCAGATTTCCTCTAAAAGCACGATATACTCGTCAAATGCGGTCTTGTAAAGATACAAACACTCTTGGTAAAACATAGAAACCCGGGCACTGCAAATGGAAAAATTCCAAATATAAAGCATGGCGGAGCAGTACCGGTCGTAATTGCTGCACTGTCACAGTGATGTGAGTCAGCGATGTGGCACTGCTCACACGCCACGTCACTGCCACCCGCCTCACGCCACCACTGACACCATCACCGACGCCACCACTGACGCCAGACTCCAAATACACGCCAACACCCTGTACACCCGGCAATCCTGCCCAAACACAAACACACACGGCGAATAATTTAAACTTTAAGACATATTTATACATAAGACATAAGATAAAAAATATTTGTATTCAGTCAAACAATTGTTCTGCATGTTTTCAGCGTCAAAAGTGAACCCTCAGTGATACCTCTAATTTACAGAACAAAGTCTCAAATATACGATTATAATCCTTCCTTTTGTGTGCCTTATTATGATTATATCATAGTTGATATGAAAAGTTGATCAATCTATCGCGTGAGCCATGCTGGGTCTTATAATGCGGTGCATGTTGTAGTGAGGACAACACGGTGAACATTGAGCACAATGCTCGCCTGTCAGCAGAATGCGTCGCTGGTTGTTGCCGTGGACGTTATGCGCGCGACACGTATAGTTGCCGAAATCTTGAGGTCGCACCGAGTGCACGAGCAGAGAAAACTTGTCTGCTGCGACAACGTGCTCGAATCTGGTCGGTGCAGCTGCGTGTATGGACCATGACACCTGCACAACACAAGAACAACAACATTAATAGCAGCGACAATCACAAAAATAGGTTCTGGAGCTGTGGCGTCTACGCCGTGGGACCACCCTCCAATCTGGAGGCCAAGCCGCAGCAACAACCCTTCCAGCCTCATCAGAACAACGGGGCTGTCGAGCTCCTGCGATCGTCTTCGCTCACTCGGTTTCCACAGATCTTTTTTCAGCTCCGTGCAACTGGCTCAAATCATGACACCACGCTACACATACACAGACACTGCACCAACACCGCTCGCCTCACATGCATAAGCTCATTCTCATTACCAATGACATCACCGGCTCCTGCGGGGGCGCCGAGATATGACCCATTCACTGTCATTTCACGAATGCTCATACTCGCAGGAGACATAGAACCCAATCCATTTCATCTGTTCTCGCCCCGAAAATCAAAGGCATTGCCTTCCGATCAAAAGAAGTGGCGAATCTCATGAAAGACCTTGATGCCCACGGAGGAACAGACCCTGAATATGTTTCTGCTATTTTTCAAGAGCACGGCAGATCCTCTAGCTCCAAAGCTCAGTGCTGTTTTCAGGCGCTTGATGAAGACTGGTTCGTTCCCATCCTGTTGGCGGGTTGCGAATATCACGCCCATACCAAAAGGAACCAATTCAGCTGATGTTGCAAACTACCGGCCGATATCAATTACGCCGATTCTGTTCAAAATATTCGAGCACTTGATATTTTCCAGACTGTCCAAGTACATGGAGAGCAACAATCTGCTGTCGGAAAACCAATTTGCATACCACAAAAAACTCAGCAGGACTGACGCTCTGCTTACTATCACGCATGAGCTCCAGCAAGTGCTAGACAAAGGCAGTGAAGCCTGGATTGTGCAGTTGGATTTCTCGGCAGCATTTGACCGTGTGAGCCACCAGGGCTTGTTGTAAAAACTGAGAAACATTGGAGTCGGCGGCCGCTTGCTGAGTGTTTTGCATCAATTTCTCTCCAATCGCGTACAACGTGTTGCCATCGATGGAGCATACAGTGGCTGGCAGAGCATTGTCTCCGGTGTCCCGCAGGGAAGTGTGTTGGGTCCTATTTTGTTCAACACTTACACCGCTGACCTGTACACAACCACACGCAACCCTGTATATGGATATGCTAATGATATCACCTTGATGGCTGTAATTTCATCTCCTTCGGACAGACCACAGGTGCGTCAAACGGTCAACGACGATCTCAGCAGCGTCCTGAAGTGGTGTGAGAGGTGGAATATGATGCTGAACACTTCGAAATCTAAATGCTTGTTGGTTTCTAGGTCACGTACCGTTCAGCCTTCACATGGAGCTATCCTCATAAATGACACCCAACTCAGCGTGTGTGATGAGCTCAAAATATTGGGAGTACATGTAGACTCAAAGCTGACGTTTGAGAGTCACATTCGGAAGCTAGTTTGTTCGGCATCGCGGAAACTGTGAATTATAAGAAAGGCATATCGGATGTTCGGTAGCAGCACAATCTCAAAAAGTTGTTTTCGCTGTTTCATTTTGCCAATTCTGGAGTACTGCGCCCCCGTGTGTTCTTCTGCTGAGGATTGTCACCTCAATCTCATCAACAGAGTTGTTAGAACTTGCGAGTTCCTCTGTGGTGACTTGGTTCTTGGTGATCTTTGCCATCGTCGAAAGGTCAGCAGCGTTTGCATGCTGTACAAGATCAAGCACAACGACCATCATTCCATGAGCAAGTCAATTCCTGATGATTTCGTGGCAGCAAGAAGCACACGGTTTACATCCAAACAGCATTCCCAGTGCATGGCTCCAATTCGTTGTCGTACAAAGCAATTCCAACGTTGCTTTCTTCCGGCCACTGTGGCTACTTGGAACACGTTGAAGGAGGAGGCTTTCTCGCAGAACAATTTGAAGAAATTCAAGGCCAAAGTAAATGAGATGATACTGAAAGAACGGAATTGACTGTTGAGACTTATTAATTGTTTATTTATTCATATTTATTGTTATTTATTCATATTTATTGTTATTTATTCATATTTATTGTTATTTATTCATATTTATTGTTATTTATTCATATTTATTGTTATTTATTCATATTTATTGTTATTTATTCATATTTATTGTTATTTATTCATATTTATTGTTATTTATTCATATTTATTGTTATTTATTCATATTTATTGTTATTTATTCATATTTATTGTTATTTATTCATATTTATTGTTATTTATTCATATTTATTGTTATTTATTCATATTTATTGTTATTTATTCATATTTATTGTTATTTATTCATATTTATTGTTATTTATTCATATTTATTGTTATTTATTCATATTTATTGTTATTTATTCATATTTATTGTTATTTATTCATATTTATTGTTATTTATTCATATTTATTCATGTTTATTGTTATTTATTTTCTATATATTTTTATTTATTCTTATTTTACTCTCTATATATTACTATTTATTATTGGTTGTTGTTACTTATTAAATTATACTTTTACTCAGTGTTGGCTGTTGTTGTTTATTGAATCATATTAATTGTTGTTGCTGTTTATTGAATCATATTTATTGTTATTGCTGTTTATTGAATCATATATATTTGTGTTGTTGTTACTTATTGAATCATATTTTTATTTATTGTTGGATGTTTCTTATTGAATCATAAAAAAATTAATATTAAATAAATTGAAAATTAAATTAATAAATTGAAAAAAATTAATATTAAATAAATTGAAAAAAAAAATATTAAATAAATTGAAAATTAATATTTATTCTTATTTATTGATGGTTTATTATTTATCGTTATTTATTAATTATTTTCTCTCCAACTCTCTTTCTAGACTTTTTTCTTTTCGAACTCTCTTTCTCTCTGAATCTTTTGGGCGCTTCCGGTACATGGGGCCACCTCAGGGTGGTAATAGTGCTTGCACTCTTACCATGCTACTGGATTTGCCTGTTATTAATAATAATGATAATAATCCAGGCCCAAGGCACACATACACCTGCCACATATGTACACAGTCACTCACAACACGCCGACACACGAAAGGCTCAGTTCAATGCAACTCCTGCATGAACTGGTGCCACACCACATGCACATCACTTCACAACATCACACGATACATGCGCTCATTCATCTGCTCATCATGTGCACCAAGCTAATCAACACCTGCACGTACACTGACACTGGCACATTCATAAACAGCATCAGTCACCTCTGTTTCATCACCATCGACAGCGCCGTCATCAGCATCGCCCACATCGCCATCATTCTCATCTTCACATACAACTCGTTCATCATCACAATCAACAGCTTCATCCTCCTCCTCACTATCATCACCATCATTTCTACCATCATCACCACACTCATCAACACATTCACCACCACCACCACCTCCATCCACAACTCAACACCTCAACAACACTCACACACGCACAAACACCAACATACACCGCACAAACAACATCAATATTCTCCAGCTTAACATCGACGGCATCAACAAAGAACATGAACTAACACACTTCCTCTCACGACACCCCATTCACATAACACTCATACAGGAAACAAAATTACAACAGCACCACAGAACACCCACCTTTCACAATTACACCACCATCCGCCAAGACCGCACTAGCGGTCGAGGCGGTGGCCTCATCACACTTACACACAGAACAATCAACTACACAAGCACACATACACAAACACTACTCCCACCAAACGACACCACAACATAATTACAGTATATTCAAATACGCACCGGCAAACAATCACACATTTCAATGATCAACGTCTATATTCCACCACAAACTTCACCAACAGTACCTCGCAACTACACACCAGATATACGCAACCTCACAAACACACCTAACATAATACTGGGTGGCGACTTCAACGCCAAAGATCCTGCCTGGTACAGCCACAATCCACACACCAACAGAGGCAGAGACATACTTCAACAAACAGAACACCTCTACATACTCAACAACACTCACCAACACACTCACACCACACATCAGGCACACTATCATCCGACATCACCTGACATCACTTTTTGCACACCGAATCTCATCCACACAACCACTTGGAAGGTGGTCAAAGAGCTTGGCTCAGACCACCTTCCAATCGTCATCACCACCAAAATCAGAACAGCACCAAACACACACAGACGTACTTACACAAATTACACAAAAGTCAATTGGTCACAATTCACACACGACATGGAATAATCATTTACACAACTCAACACAACAGTCATCACAGACATAAACAAAACAGTTCAAACATTTAACGACATCATACACAAGGCAGACAAACAACACATTCTAAAAGGCATCAGAAAACACCACAACACAAACTTCACACAAGAAATACACACACTCATCAAACAGCACGACACACTGAAACACTCTCAGACACCACACTCACAAAATACATCAGAACAAATACACACACTCAACACCACAATCAACAGCAAGATACATGAACAAAAATCACTAAGCTGGCACAACTACATAAAACACTCGATCACAGATCAAACACCTCAAAACTATACAACACACTCAAAAGCATCACACTCTCAAACAGCAATATAACACGCACACACGCAACCATCACGACCGACACATCATCAGTACCATCAAATAAACAACAAGCAAACACACTCATTAATCATTACTCACACATCAGCCACATCACTCCTTCACAAAAAGACAGGACAATCATCAGACGAAAACACACATTCAGCACAGATCCACTATACACACCATTCTCACATGCGCAGACACGACACATCATAAACAACATCGAACAATCATCAGCCTGTGGTCCAGATGGAATAAGTAACATCCATCTGAAACATCTTGGACCACAAGGCATACAGACACTCACTAACATATCCAACTACAGCTACTCACACAACACAATACCTCACATCTGGAAAACGGGCATCATTATCACACTACACAAACAAGGCACAGATCCCACGCTACCTTCTTCACATCGTCCAATCACACTGCTCTGCACACCATCAAAAATCACAGAACGCCCCATACTCAAACTCATCACATCACAAATCCCGCTCTCACAATGACAACACGGCTTCAGATCACTGCACTCTACAACCACACTGCTCACAAAACTCACACAGACCATGATGGGTAACATAAACACAACAAAACCACCACACCGAACACTACTCATAACACTCGACATCAGCAAAGCCTTCAACAGAGTTCCACACCACAATCTCACAAACAAAATACTAAACACCACACTTCACAATAACACAAATAGATGGTAGGAAAACTACCTCGCTGGCAGATGCGCCCATGTGAGGTAAAACGGACAATCATCTCACACACGCAACATAACAAACGGAGTCCCCCAGGGCTCCGTTTTAGCACCAATACTATTCAATCTATACCTACATGACATGCCAGCACCAAACACTCCATCCATACAGATATCATCATATGCAGACGTCATCACAATCACAAGCACACACAGACACGCCGACACAGCAGTGCACACACTACAACCTTACATCAACACACTACAACAATGGTTCTCCACAAACAAACTAAACATTGCACCTGCCAAATCCACAGCCACACTCATCACCAACTGGACATCCGAACACAACTACACACCACAAATCACTATCAACAATACGATCATCCCACACACGTACACACCAAAAATACTAGGCGTCACATATGACACACACCTCTCATTGAAACAACACATCACCAACATCAAAACCAAATTCACTCCACGCCTCAACACACTGAAAGCACTCTCACACACAACTTTAGGACACTACAAAGACACCACAACCACCATATACAAACAATACATCAGACCCGCGATACAATATGCTAGCCCCGCATGGGCTAGCAATCTCGCAACACGCCACACAAACACACTTCAAACACTTCAAAACACCGCACTCAGAACAATCACAGGATGCACAGATACCACACCAGTAGACCACCTTCATCACGAAACCAAAAATCCTCAAACTGACACACCACCTAGACATGAGAGGCACACAAACACTCGCAGCAGCAGTCACCAACACAGCACATCCACTACATCACCTCACAACACAAGACAACACAAACAGAAACATAAAAACAATACCAAGCACACTTTACCACAGACAAATTTTCACATCACTTCAACCAGCTCCCCTACGCACATCAATCGAGAAACACATACACACAGAGATCGCACGGAAAGCCACACACTCACTACAACACAATACACTCCTACAAAGACACCCACCGGACATACACAAATCAGAAAACACACTCACACGCGAAAACAAGGTGCATCTGGCCAGGTTGAGATGCGGTTATCATCCTGCCCTTCTGTCATATAAGAAAAGGTTGAATGACTCAATCGATGACACCTGTCCAGATTGCAATTCAGCACCACACACCATCACATACATCATGGAACACTGCACAGCACACACAACTCAGACGCCAACACAAAATCAATTCCATCAGGGACCTGTGGAACAACCCGGTCGGTGCCTTGTCTTTCCTCAGGAGCTCGAGGTTGCTCGGCCAGACAACCTGAGGAACAACAACAACAACAACACAAATAATAACAAGAACAGCGAGAATAACAATAAGAACGTGCAGTGCGACCTCGGCTTGAGGGTTGGAAAACACGCGACAAGACATCTCCGCCCGCAAGTTCTGCGCTGTTCGCACCACCGTCTCGTCGACAGCAATATAAGGCGCGTCTGGCTTGCATAATAGACACACACACCCGCATAAAACACGCATTGTATATCAAAATAACCTACTATACTTACGATACTTGCGTGAAATAAAATGTTAAATTTTTTTATCACAATAGCTGCCGTAATTTGTCGTTTGCTAGTTGATATTTGATTTGTTGAGGCAGTTTTGTTGACAAAACGATTTAACACCCCTCGTACTATCCATATTGAAGAAGACCTAGTGAGACGCCAGGTCAGCGCTGAAGAGCCAAATGTCAGCGAGATGAGCTAGACGAGATGGATGAGTCAGTGAGCACCAGTATGATGGCGCTAGTGACTCACGCAACACATGCAGAGAGACAGTGGTCGAGTCGGCCGGCCCGATATCATTGAGCGCAGTGCATGTGTACGTGCCCGTGTGCTGGGGCCTCGCACGAGCTATGGTCAATTGTTGCGCGGCTGTCACCTCGGGATTATCATAGTCGAAAGTACCGTTCTGCACAACGACACCCAATCAGAACAAGTACACGAATAACAATTAAAAATAACATATTGAAATATGCTTAAAACAGAAGTTTACAACCATCATATGAATATAATAATGAATATTTATGCTGAAACAAAAATATTCAAACACGTAATTCAAACAGAAGAATAATCAGTTTGGGCGAAATTGCGCAAATATTCAGTGTTTCCTGTACTGAAAACAGATTACAGTGCTGACAATATAAACAGTTAAAACAATACCAGTTTTTTTTACTACTGAGCCAAGTGTTCGGGACCAACAACTTCAAATAAACAATTCACCGATAAAATAATCAACATTAAATAAACACACGTCACAGCTGTAGACAAACAAAAGTCAATTAACACGAAATCAGAAATTCGTTTATAATACAAAAAATTCCTGTCCAAATCCAATTAAAATACACTATAATAAACGTTTATAAAATTATAAAAACATGAACAATAACAAATTATTACTCAAAACAAATATTGTAATATATTAAAGTCTCAACAAAACGCAGAAAACAGACTGACTGCAGAATTATAGCTGATCACATCAAATGTGGCGTTTCCGAACATTTGCATGTATTCACTAGCAGCCTGACAACACATACACACACACGTACATACATAATCAAATGAAAAGTCACTGTGCCCAGTCTTATTTTAAACCAGTTTGTCTTGAATTAGCTTGTATTGAATCAACGTATTCATTTCACGAGTTCTTGTGTTTTAGACTGTTTCCAAAATCATATGCATGCACCTCTAGAACAAGTCGTGCCTCCCATATAATGTGTGTATGCATGTGTGTGTGTGTCTGTGTGTTTTCTGCCTGAGGTTTCGTCCATGACACGACGGGAGGAGGGTGTCCAGATGCACGACACAACACTTGCACCGAATCACCTTCGTTCACCGTGAATTCATCACGCTCCAACGGCAACACACGCGCTTCCGCTAATACATACACACGCACACACAGACACACACACACACACACACACACACACACACACACACACACACACACAGACACACACACACACACAAAGACACACACAGACACATACACATGCACACACAAACACACACACACACACACACACACACACACAGACACACACACACACACACACAAAGACACACACAGACACATACACACACACACACATACACACACACACACACAGACACACACACACACACACACAGACACACACGCATGCACACGCAAAAATATACGCGCCCACTTGTTTTAGACAAAGAAAGTACCTTATTAAATGACATCAAATTTAATATCCCGCATTGCACGTGAACAATATCTCGACAGTGTTGACAATTCAATAAATTCACACACTTAGCACAATTATTATTTGATTGGACGCTGAAACACACCAGTAAAAGTAGCCGATAAGACCTGTACTACACACAATTGATCTCAAAGTAAAACTGGCAAGATATAGTGATATCTGCCCTACCTAGCAGCCAGTGTGAATTTCAAACTGTCGCCTGGAGGCGGTGAGAGAGAGAGAGAGAGAGAAAGAGAGAGTGCTGGGTGGCAGCACGTGCCAGTGTATCAGTGCTCACTCAACACAGTCAGCGTGTGGGTCAGTTGTTGTCTGCGTGCATTGCCAGCCAGTTTCCCCGCAGCCACGTTGTCAGGGGGTAATGGTTGCAATGAGCAGACGTACTGCCCCGCGTCACCAGCCCGCACGTGCTTGATGCGGAGACTGTGCGAGTTGATGATGTTGAAGCGACGATCTGGACGCATTCTGATGACTCCCGTGAACAAAATGTCACTGGGCAGTCGCTTCCACATGACCAGCACTCCTGAGTGTTCTGACAGAAATGTGTGTGTCCGAGCATGACCACGCACACGCATATGATGGGCGCCAGCAGAAATGGACACAATAAGTCTCAAAAACAACAAATAGTGAAAGAATTGGCATTATCGATTGATACACTGTACAAAATGAATACATCGTAATAAACAACTGCCAATACACAAGAAAATAATTCAAATGCGATTATTATATTTAATTGTGTGACTGCACCGATTGACATATATGAAAAATTTAGATCTGTCCGAATATATATATGACTGATTTGATTTATCTGCGCCAAATACAATTTGCCTGGCAAAAGCGACGCACCTTCGCCATTGAGCACGCACGGAATGACGACATCGTCTCCTTGACGAGCCCTGATATGCAGCGCAGAGGAGCTGATACTGACGCCAGACGACAAGTGAGCAACACTGTCCAGCGTTGTCTCGCCGCTTCTGTCAGCTGAACGAACCAACTGACAACACGCCTTGTCTGAGGCAAACACAAATAAAATACATCAACACGAAGGCAAATGAAAAGACAAAACATATTATAAACCAGATACAAATCCTAAACGCAGAAACATAAACATTTAGTTATCCCGACAATACACCGCGCCAAATTCACAAGGAACTGGAAAATGCACAAATAAAATCTAAATATAGAAGAAAAAGGGCGCCAAAAGAACCAAAAAAAATGTTAGCCAAGTAATTTACCACATAAAAATTCGTGTCATAAAGGGGAACAAATTAACGTTGGTGCTAAATTCGATTTAACAATTATGATATAATTAATATGTGTTAGTGACAAGCTTCACGATACTTGAAACAAAATCATATATACGTAGTGTATAAGCACATGAACAATCAACCGCTTTTCGGCAAAAAATATTAAACATTATTCAATAAGCTCGCCAATATAATCATACTCAAATTATATAGATAATGGAATACAAAGCGAATACATTTGAAAATTGCATTAATGCGCCGATGATTACGGCAATGAAAGCAACGTTAAAGAGTAATTACAATAATAATATGCAATGCTATCACATGGCAATGAAACATACTCGTATATGCATATGCGCATTACACACAAGCTTTGCTTATCCAACAAAATAGCCAGCCAACTCATGTGTGAATCCATGTGTAACTGCGCGTGTGAGTGTGTGTGTGTGTGTGTATGTGTGTGTGTGTGAATGTGTGTGAGTGTGTGTGTGCATTTGTTTGTATGCGCTGCTGTACCATGTGGGCGTTAATGTGTACGCTCAACTCGTGCCAAGGTGTATGTTATCATGGGCAAGGGCAGCGAACACGGGTGTGTGTGTGTACGCGTGTGCCGTAAAACTAGCAGCGTGTAGCCGAGATGATGCGTGACCTACGATGATATCACACGCCCACATCAACATACAACACGCACAAGCTGATACACACTCAGCTAGTCAGAATCAAACATGGATAACTATTTCACGAGCCTGATCTATTGAGGAACGGTTAAATCTATCAAATACCCGAACACAAACAAAAAGCTGCTTGCCAGAAGAGAAAAGTGAGGAACGAAATGATAACAAGAAAAGCGTGGAATGAATTATGAAACTTCTACAAGAAGCATTTGGTCAGCAACGTTATCCAGTAAGATGCAAAAAGCGGTAAAAACTGATAACTAGGGCTGTCAACAGTTAATAAAGTTACTTTTCACCTAAAGGTCACTTTTTCATCAGCTACCTAAAACTGCATGAAAAAGTTGTGTACGATAATTATTAAAAAAGTTATTAGGTTACCAAAAGTTACTTTTTAATCGTTAGGTTACTTTTTTGCTTTTAGGTTACTTTTTTATCTTCAGGTTACCTTTTGTTATTTTTCTTGTTATTAGGTAAGTTTACCACAAAGTTTGGTGACTTTTTGCAGATAAGAGGCACAAAAACGGTATAATTGAGCATAAAATAGGAAAGGAGATGGAATATCAGGTCTGAAGATCAAGAAATGTAAACATTTCTGCTGTTGATATGCACCTTAATATCTGTGCTACTCGATATTTATACGTTTTTGGGTACGCAGGATAGCGTCATTCCGTTTTAGGAAATTTACACAAGCCGGAGGATGTACCCAACCCATATTATTATTGTTCTAGGCATGCAGCCTGGATATATTTTGTGCTTTTTGTACTGGCCTTACAAGTCTAATATGACACTTATCATATATCCCCTAGCATTTAGACCCACCCTGCATTCCATATTTCTACATTACACCTATATTTACCGATAAAATATATTTATAATTATTGTAGATTGAGCACAAACAGTTCATTTGTATAAATTCGTCTAAATCGGATGAACCGGATGTTTCGATATCCAAGTTCAAGTCACAAATGAAGCAGCTGCTGATTGATGAGACATGGCTTTGTTTCTTTCTTTTTTTCTGTGTTTTTACGTGACCATCACTTGTTATTTAATTGTGTGTACATATGTTCCGTACTTTTTCGTTCTATCTTTGACTTTATTATTTTTTGTGTTTAAATTGGTATTTTATACTTTACTTGTAGTGTTGAATAATGTGTGATGCACATAGTGTATTGTTTGTTCAAATGGCAAACAAACCTGTTTGTTCCAATTGATGTCGTCTTGTAAATGTTGGAGCCAAATACATGAATGAATATATACGAATTTCTGAATTTAAACGATGTCGTGAGATGTGTGGAGCGTGGTATAGTACGATATGTGAGCTCTCTATACCAGATAGTGCAATGTAGCACTTGCGAGTACGCATTTACTTGAACAGGAATTATCACGTGATTTTCAGGGCGTGAGATAGCGCCATTTTCCCACGTTTGACATTTATAAGACTGTGAGCACAGGGTGCTACATTTGGGAGGACGGGGGCATTCACACATGCAGTGTTTACGCTCACACTGATATACAAGCTGTAGTACGTGCTATTTGATAAAAAGTTTCATTGAAACAATATAAAGAACATTATTGCGACCATTACTAAAAAATATTTACATTTGCAATTACTGTATTTCACTTTTGTATTAGCTTTCCACTTTTAATTATATTCTGATGGTTATGCTCCTTTTTGCGATGTTAGCCAAATAATATTAAGTCACTCTTGGTGGTTTATTGTAAAAATGGTACTAGATCGGAGAAAGGGTGGAAAAATAGTACCAACTCGGAAAGAGGATAGAAAAGAAGGACTGGTGTACTTTCTTCCTTCAGAACTGCGAACAGAAATTGACCTTTTTTGAATGAGGATATTTTTAGGTTACTTTTTATAGGTTATTAGGTTAGTTTTTATGTTTACAAACAAACAACAAACAACCCGTGTATTTCATATAGCGCACTAATCATCTAAGGCATGATAAACATGCGATAAAGCGATACAAAAGTGATAATAACATTAAAACTCATAGGTTATTTTTAGGTTACTTTTTTAAGTTACTTTTTCTCGAAAATAAAGTTACTTTTTTGTGATTATTAGGTTACTTTTTTGACAGCCCTACTGATAACATAGTTGAAGAATGGCTGCTAATAGTCGACATATGATGACACCTCTCACAAACAGATCGGGGATTGTGTTTAGAGTTGAAGCAGTGCGTTAGAGTTGAACCAATTATTTACAGTTGAAACAATGAGGTATAGTTAGAATAAAAGAGATTTAGAGTTGAAACAGTGAGTTAAAGTTGAAACAGTGAGTTAGAGTTGAAAGTTTCAACTCGACCCAAAAAGATAATGTTTCAACTTGAAACATTATCTGTAGCCGGGCGTAAATGGCGCGCATGCAAACAAACTGATGCCAATTCAAGCAGTTTCACTTCGCATCTCAAAAGTGAAAGAGGAAAAAGTGCGGAACGAGTAGAAAGAGAAGCAGCTAATGATAGCATGTGGAGGCAAGCCGGAAGCAGTGCGCAGGTGCAGACGCACATGAAACCGGTGCCAATTCAAGCAGCTTCAACTAGCATAGTAGAAGAAATGTAAGCAAGACAGAAAACGAGGTGCGGTACGAATGTAAAGAGCAACACATAATGATAGGCAGAAGCACAACAACCAACATATCTGTGAGGAAACATGCAACACAAAAACGAAACAAGATGCATTGAAAAACAACGGAGATAAAACAGACGAGAAGAAAATCAAGATACAACTCCCGCTGCCAGGAACAAATACCTAGACAATTGAATATTCTTCACAGCGGCGACTCAGTATAGTCGAGTTATCACCACCACCCACCATGGACAACAATGAGAACACACACGCACACCCACATGGCTGCATTTAGAGAGAAACACGCAGGCAAAAGAGCCAGATGAGTTCAATCGTCCTGCTGAGAATTGACCGCGCGCACGCCCCACCGACCTAGTGTTGTTACGACGCATTCACGTCAAGCGTACAACACCCACACGCATATATAGTAATGCACAGTGAGCGTGTGCATTGTTCCAGTGACAGCATAGTGAGATGAGCAATGTGAACATTGAACACCCCACAACACACACTGGTCGGCTGATCGAGCAGTAAGCTGAGAGTGCTCTAACAGAACTAGCGCGTGCCAGTATTAGTGAGACGCTACTGAAAGATGCTACACAAAACCTAAGGGAGCCAATGAAAGTAAATGAAGGAATCAGCAGAAAATTAGATACATCTGCAAAGGAAGAAATTGCCGGTGTCAAACAATACTCCTGGCATTTAGCAGTCAAATGTCACTCAATAAAACAAGCAGCTCTAGTGAGAAACATACATGTGAAGTAATGACCAAAACCACGTAGATTAACAGAGGAGAAATGTTGCCTGGAGGAGAGACGACACTGCAGCAGCAAACACAAGACAGCCTTCATGAGTCAAGCAGATTGTTTCAGAGATCGGTGGGGCAAAAACACATAGCCTGTGGCGAGGGTCGTTATCCAGCAGGAAGATGGAGTCCACGTGTATTGGCGGCGACAAGAGTTGTGTCAATGTCACCAGAGACAAGGCGTTCTGTCAAGCTGCTATGGGCAGCGAGATGCCATAAACTCCTCTCTCTCTCTCACACACATAATCATTCATCCGAGCGTAGACAAAAATTACAAGACAGGACGAGGTGATACAACACTGCATGTTGCACAAGACATGACTCATCTCACCACATACTTTTCACTCACCAACACAGCACTAGTGACTGTTGTTACTAGTATACAACACACCCACCAACAGCCAATCATTTGTATCTATGTGTGCATGTGTGTGCATGATACAATAATTCATGCTTGAAACAGCATGAGTGAGGTATTTGTATATTGTCTGCACCGACCAACATATCAATTGCAAGCTGACAAATACAAACACAATCGGAGATGAGAGAGCAGCAGTTAAACGTGGCTCGATGAGTGAGTATCTTTCATTTGATGACAAATGAAGACGCGCCAAGCGAGAATATATCTGCAAATACGCCCAAATAGAATACTAATAATCATAAAACGACAGATGCCTACGTGTCGGGCGACACAAACTGACATGTAAACAGCCTTCAATACTCTGGTAAACACTACCACACCTGTCAGGAATACAAACGAACAAAACAATCAACAAACACAGCAATATATTGTCGACCAGCGACACCAACCCTGGTAGAACATGCAAAACACGACGCACCAAGCGTGTGTGTGTATGTGTGTGTGTGTGTGTGTGTTTGTGTGTGTGTGTGTGTGTGTTGACGTATGATTTGCCAATACGCCCACAGGAGACTATTTTGATCTTCAAAACCAGGTTGACAAACGAAAACAAGTGTGTGTGTGTGTGTGTGTGTGTGTGTGTGTGTGTGTGTGTGTGTCAGTCTAGGTCACTGCCGAGACGCAGTGTCAAGTGCATGTGGTACTGACGGAAGAGGATGAAAGGGACAGGATGCAAGACTCTCACCAATCTGGGGTCCTAGGAGGCCACATATATTGTAGTTTGCCTATGCCTAATAATATGCCTGTGTATATGCCTATGTCAAGAGCCGGTCCTAATAAGTCACTAATTCATGCATCCCTCATTTAAGAATCACACAGAACCCCGTTTTCCGCTATTTGGATTTGTGCTATATGAGTGGGGACCAATAGATCATTCCACTATTTGGAGGTTTCCGTTATTCCTAGGTTAGAATTCCGCTATTTGGATGTTTAATTAACGTGTATTTGATATGCTTTTGATCGGTACCAAGGAAGCATTCCACTATTTGGAGGTACGCTATTTGGAGGATCCATTATGTATTGTCATCATCTCAAAATTGACGAATTGCATTCATCAACCATTTGTAATGTTTACTTATTTAATAAAGCCTGTCTGAATGGGTTTCAAACATTCTGAAACACCAGGTGTGTTGTAATTGTGTTGTAATAAATGATTGAGTGTGTCATGTAATTGTCCAACTGAGTCAACTTTAAACACTAGTGTGTGATTGCTGGCATCCCTCTGAACCTCGACACGAATCTACGCCCTTGATATAAAGCACGAGATTGAACTTGGATCCGGATTCATCGAGAGCAAGGACGTTGTCAAAACTACTACAATAGCACGACAGGTCAATGCAAGTCAGAAATATGTCACGCCATTGACCTAGTCATAAGTATTCAGGTCAAATCGTATGGAGAAAGATAGAGAGACGCAGAAACGAACCAAAGGAGAAGCAGATATGTCACAGTATTGGCAGGCATCGCGCATCCACATTTGTACATGCAAGACAATGAACGAGACAGGGATATATGTCCGAGATATGTGTCAATTTAAGTCACACACATGCCACAAATACATACGCATAAAAAATGGAATAGGCGCATAAAAACACACACACATACACTAAAAGTTCTATAACATTGAATGCGTTCCATGGCACATGTTGAAAGTAGTCTTAAGTGCGGGTGTTTGTAAATGGAGTAAGTATTAAGTCGAACACTGGGTGAATTCGAAAAAACGCAAATATCTTTCACTGTGTAAACACTGATCACCACATTCAAATAACGACAGTGAGAAAGGTTAGCACGGATACCACACTGAAATTATCAAAATCAACCGGAAATTGGCAACTTCTTCTTCGTGAACGTCATGCTCCTCCACTGATGAACAAAACACCTAACATAAGGCACCCACTGAACGCTAGGTTAGCTCGGTGGACAAAAACACGACAAATCGCACGCACACACAGACGGACACCCATAATCACACTCACTTATCAACATCATCCATAACAAATGATCGCAGTGAAACACGTGAATGACACATCGCAGACACAACACTCATTGCCTCTCTCCTGCGTGAATGTGCTCATCCACTCTACATAATGTACATATATACACGTGTGTGTGTGTGTGTGTGTGTGTGTGTGTGAGTCGAAAATAGCCGCATTCAAGGTGGGCACGTGCGTTTTATCAGCGACCGTACCTCCAATCATGAACCCCACTCATCAACGCCCAGACACACATACACACACACACACACACACACACACACACACACACACACACACACACAGAGAGAGAGAGAGACAAAAAGTGAGACAAGAGAGAGAAGATGAACAGAAAAGATAGCAGACACGACATTGGTTGCGTTCCTCTGCGACAAATTACACTGACATACACACACGCACACACACACACACACACACACTGACACATGCAAATATACACAGTACATACATTTCAGCAGAGATGCATGAAATTAAATTCTACATGAGACCAAGTTACACATGCATGACTGGAGCGATGTATGTTAAAAACGCACGAATTTTCACATGTAGACAATGTATCCGCTAATTCAGTGGTTACCAACCTTTTTAAGCTTGTTACCCAATTTAGCATGCCACATTAAGCATGTTACCCCTTCCACAAAATGTTGTCAACAGTAATATTATATTATTATATTATAATATTTATGGCTAAACTAAAGCACATTTTCTCTCACCCCTCCATTTCCCCGAAACAATCCTAATCTACCCCCAGGGGGTAATTTACCCCAGGTTGGTGATCAATCCGCTAACTTTTCGCAATAACTAGTTCGGTGCAGACCGGCGCAAAATTTCCCAAAAAACAGTTCCCCTAACCTCTGTTGAGATATTAATTTAAATAACTGCCGTTGAAGTTAATTGAAATGATTTGCCTTCGCTACACCAAACTCGACATTATTCATAACATCAGCACACAATTGTTATCAATGTTGAATGATAGCGATTAAATGCGCCAAGAATGAGCCCATCCAATTTGCACAACAACCGAGAATAAGGTGACATTATCCTCTACGGTTATAGTGGGCGTGGCGTACAAATAGCTGACATACTAACTGACCTTCGACCTATAAAACTGAGTGCGTCAAAAAAACGTATTGTGTGTGTGTGTGTACGTGTGTGTGCGTGTGTGTGCGTGTTTGCTAGTGCAGGGTACGAATACATAATATAATGGTGGGTCAAATAGACCCAAGGCTTAATATATAAATATATACATAGAGAACGAGAACAGGAGAAAAAGAGAGGATAAACAAGCAGGCCGAATGAGAGACAAAGCACATATGCTACCATGGCACACATAGTCATATAATCAATTCATGCTACCATGGTACACATAGTGATACCATCAATTCATGCTACCATGGCACACATAGTGATATAATCAATTCATGCTACCATGGTACACATAGTCATATAATAAATTCATGCTACCATGGCACACATAGTGATATCATCAATTCATGCTACCATGGTACACATAGTCATACCATCAATTCATGCTACCATGGTACACATAGTCATACCATCAATTCATGTACCATGGCACACATAGTGATACCATCAATTCATGCTACCATGGTACACCATGACCATGCATCATCGTTGTGCAATATTATTAGCACAATACATCAATGCATCAATTCGCCACGGTCAGAACACGTGACTGATCTCTCGAAGGGCCAATAATAACCGATCCTGTGCGAGATACACAAACTACTTGCTGCATGTGGAGAAATATTGTGAAGTTTCATCAGTGTTGGGCATAACTCAACATGACTGTTTGATGGCCACTTGTCAGGTGCATATATATGCCTAGCATTCCTGCAGTGCCTCAGCGAAATATCACTGTACCCACTAGTGGTTTGATGTCTGATAATACGCACGTTGAGTTGACATATTATGACATATTGTGTGTGCGTGTGTGTGTGTGTGTGAATAAAACCCGCCAATATGCACCATAAAAAACACACACACAAGTACACACGCACAAACACACACACACACACACACACACACAAGACACACACACATACAAACACACATGTACACAAACGTGCACACACACATACACACACAAGTAAGCACGTGTGGGCAAACAATGCCACGATTGTCTAAAAATTGGTCATGTGTGTAAACATGCGCATACAAAAGTCAACAAAGTCACAAACACACTGTTTTACATACGCAGTTGCGTAGTCACACACGCACACACACACACGCACACACACACACACACACACACACGTAGATACATACACACAAACATCGCCAAACGCAAAAGCAAATACGCGCATAAAAAAGCTTGCCAGCCAAGGCAGCACATGATGCACGTGACGCGCCGGAGACCCGACAACTGTCACCTCTCACACAACACGCACCAAACAGAAAGGACAGAATGAGCCGACAACAGAAATGACAGAGAAATAGACTTTCAAACACATGTACACAGTGTGTGTGTGCGTGTTTGTTTGTGTGTCACTGGAGACAGGCCACAAATGACAAATCAAGTATCTTGAAGTCGGTGAGACACACAATTTGTCAAAGTTTTTCAGTAATTTTCACAAAGTTTGGTCAGTGATATTTATCAATGATCATTGATCAACGCTCAACTCACACACACACGTGTGCACACGCACACACACACCCGTGCGCACACGCATACACAGTAGACAGGTGGCAGAACACTTCTAGCTTTCCGAAAAACTCACAAAAAGACTAAATAACAATAAAATTACGATATATTTTCTTCAGTTATCAAACACCAATAAAACATCGATACCCTAAATTTAGCAGAATTGCTGGTTGTCTTACACCACCTATTTTATCCACAACATTCATACATTAATTGAACATTAGCATGAACTTATAACTTATAACTGGAAACAAACCCACATTCGTATATTTCGCAACGAAACATATGAACGACTGAGCAAAGCTAAATTTAAAAATAAAATTATGACAATACGGAAACATAGGGTTTTTGAAAAATCCACAAAGCATAAGATGAAGTGATGTACAAAATGAGAATCAACATCATTGCACTTTCAAGCGCCATATATTTCCTCGCCGGGACAAACTTCTCCAGTTAGAAAACTCACCGGACCGACCGACAAGAGAGAGCACAAGCGCCTGAAAGAAGAAGTCTGATCGCAGCATCATCTCAGTCCAGACCAAGGCCTAACTGAACGATTCTCTGAGAGAAACACACACACACACACACACAAACAACATGCAAGAAGTGGAAATGCATATAATCGGGGACGCACGCGCACACTCCAGTAACAACCGCACAGCTTGCACGCTCGCAACCAACTGCAACGGAGATGACACACACAAACACACACACACACTCGCTGACATAACAGGCGCATGGTATTCGCCTAGCAGTCAACTGGGAAATGCTAGCTACACAACAAGCTAAGAACACAAGACTGAAAGTCAGATTCAGCGTATCTGCTGTCATGTAAGTTACCGGCACCTGGCCAAATATTGCCTCGCCTATCTTCTGCCGTGTGTATGCAACAAGCAAGGTGAACCCTATAGTTTATAAAATTTAAACTAACTGCATATACTCTGTTGCGTAGAAGTGGTCCGTAACCTGTGTGCAATTGCCTACTAGTGGAGAGGGGAATTAAGGTGGGAATCAAAAATCGAACAAGACGTGTGCTTTTATCAATCTGAAGTCGTTTATTTTAATTTCTAGTGACTTTCTAACATTTTATTTGGTGGAACAACTAAATTTATTGGATTTCGCAGTGTTGTTGTGTAAAAAGAAGAGCTGGCATATTAGGAAGTGGGGAATCGGAGAAAAAAGGTTGCGGACCTCTGGTCTGGGAGCATTAACAGTAGTTATTATTCTACCATTAACAGTACTTTGTTGTTATTTTGTGGACTGAGTGGTGTAGTGGTAGCACACCCGCCTCACAAGCGAGATATCCGTGGTTCGTAACCCGGCGAAGCATAATTTCTTGGGCGAATTCTATAATCCAACAGCCTCTGTCCACCCAGCAGTAAATGGGTACCAGATATGAGTCAGGTGTTGTGCCATGTATTCTGGGAAGGTGGTTCTCTCTAATACGTCTTTCGTCCTTGTGGCGCCATAGCGTGGAGAGTCGGTTCTGCGGTGGCAGCGAGCTGCACGGGGCACACATGTGTGTTGATAAGCTTCGGCTTCTTCCCTAGTAGCAGCTGTCACTTAGGCCTTTAACCTTTAACCTTCTAGAGTCTAGAATCTAAACCAGTGGTTCCAAACCTTTTCTAGTTTGCGGCACCCTTGGCAAGCCTTGCAAAACTTCCCTTGGTGGTGCGGCACACCGGTTGGGAATCACTGATCTAAACTCTGCAAATGTTACCAGTGGAATACGAATGAGCCAGTGGGAATAATTACACATTGCATACACGTATCAAGTGAGAATCAAGAACCAAGAAGTCACGCGCAACCACCTCGTGCATAGGCGACGCTTGCCCATGGAAACAATGAAAATACACCGACATATGTCCATGAGAATAGAGAAAAAATGGCGCGTATTATGGAATTGATCGATGAGTTCAGATAGCGTAGTCAAACACCAGCCAATGCAATGACATGTATTTCACATAGTGCACCACACACCGTTCATCACAGCCGACGATAAAAGGAAATAAATTAGCGAGCTGAATTCAAAGTGAATTACAAATTAGTACATAAAAGGATATGAGAATTGTGACATGCGATTATGGGCAAACAGTTGGTTCATGAGCTGACATGTGTCCCATCAATCATGTTTCTTCATGCAGTACGCGGTCTGAACTAGCTTGTTGCTGTAAAAGAGCGGATAAATCGGTTTGGTCGCCGACAATCATGCTTCTGGTTGTACTCGACTTCTCTCCGGTAGCAGAGGAGTTTGAATGTGAACGATACGCTCTAGTAGATAATTCGTTTGACTGTTTTGCTGTGCGCCTGTTTGGGAATGTTGTCACGTCAAAGCGTTGTGAAGACGCGAGTGACGTCAGGTCACTGGCGAGGCGTTGCATTGTCCGAGATGAAAGGCACGGAATAAGCCCAGTTGATACAACTGAAATGATCAGTTAATACAATTGAACTTGCCCTAATATTAAGGCCAAACTGCTTGAAAACATCTGGTCAAATAAAGATTACAAATTGTTTGATGACTACTCTGACTCGCTTCACATATCCAGCGTATGAAAGACACAATCACGCGTGTGTACTCTACTCTCATTTCTGGTTCCTGGTCCGCCGTAAACGTGAAAAAGTGAATGTCGCTTGTGTACACACATTATACCTGACACGTTGAAGCTGGCGCTTTTGTATAGGCATTTACCTCCAGATAACCTCCACAAAAAATGAAGGATTCCTGGTTCAAATGGGTGGAAATTCAAGTCTCTGTTATGTTTCACATTGAAATTTATGCGCAATATTGAGGGCAAGATACTTGATGAAACCAAAGTAAAAATATCACAACCAGGGTTTGAAAAAAAACCGGTATTTTTTCAAAAAACCCAAAAACCATGTTTTTTTAGATAAAACCAAAAAACATTGTTTTTATTTATATGTTTACACTTTGCACACACAGATAAAAAAGGATTGTACCATGCTATTTAGTATATAGTAAAACATATTTTAGTACCACTTACCAAGAGTTTTTTAAATATGAAAAAAGAGAAGAAAATCATAAAAATGTAAACACAGGATCTTGAATTTCACCTTGTGGCATCTATAGGCAACGGAAGTTGTAAACCGCTTCCAATTACGAAAACAGTCGATTTTAAACACCAACATATGTTTGCAAAGTCCAAATCAAAATACCAAGTGTTTTTTTTATATAAAAAACCACTTGGTTTAAACCAAACAAACCCTGATCTAGGAAACTAAACTAAACTAAACTTCCTAAACTAGGAAAAATTAGCACAATTATTTTAGTGCTAATTGACAAAAATGTGGCATTTTCGCGACGGATGAAACAGCGAATTCGTGGGTGAAACTTTATTGTCAAAATACTCACAAAGATAGCAGGCACAATACGTACAATGAAGAAAAAAGTTCAGAATATACAGGCACATAAATTCAAACAAGCATTAACTTGGAACACAGTTCATACTAGATAAAATAAGCAAATTTCTGAGACACACCCAAATCAAAACAAACACGGAAATTAAGAAGAACATTGCAATATATGAACACCAAGGAAATTTCTGCATTACCATGAGCTCAATCAAATTAACATGCAGTATCTACCACAAAACCACACACACATTTCAATACACAAACAGCAATACTACACATACACTGAGAGAGAGAGAGAGAGAGAGAGAGAGAGAGAGAGAGAGAGAGAGAGAGAGAGAGAGAGAGAGAGAGAGAGAGAGAGAGAGAGAGAGATGGAGAAACAAAAATCTGCACATGCATGCAAACGCGTGTGTGTGTGTCTGTGTGTAAGAGTTAATGTGTCCGCTTATGTATACGTGTATGTGTATATGTATGGATATGCAGGTGTTGAATATGTGTACGTGCGCGCGTGGGTGTGTAGAATCAGCACCTCATGCAGACGTACACCCATCACTGTCTGCATGAAGTTATCCCGAGTAAATGCATGTATTAAGCCCGTGTACCATTCGAACACACACACGTATATGCATGACACAAGCGTTTATCATCATGTACACACAAACAACAAGCAGTAATCAATGACTTGACAACATCACTGTCTCCACACACAGCTGGCGAACGGGCAGTGGAAAGTGGGTGCGGGGAAAAATTGGCCATCAGCTCGAGACTCTTAGTGTGTCCCATTTTGCTGTTGAATATTCCGACACTCGTTCCGACTGCCGAGAACTCCGTGTTTCTTCAACTTCGTCCATCAAACTTCATACACATGCCACACACACGCACACACTCACAAACTTTCGACTGGCGAATAGCAGACGACTGTGCAAGCAGAACTTGTCCTGAAAGTGCCGACACACAAATAGCGAGTACATGAGTATAGTGTGTATTCAAAACGATTTTAGATCAACAAAGTACAACTTTTATAAAGAACGGGAATATATGCAATGCGCTTGAAAAAATAAGTAAACTGGCAATGCAACAACAAATACTGATATCACATGATAATACAGCGTCAATAAGGTGAAAAACATTGAACACACGAAGTCTTCAATCAATATAAATCACAACTACAAAAATCACAACATTGGCATTGATCAATAACCACATGCATATGTGCTTGGCTGAAAAATAAACGAATCGACGAATAAATTCACACTGCAACTCAGAAACAGTTCTTCTTTTCTTCTTCTTGTTCCTTCCATTTTTCATTTCGCTGCACCAGGTTCGGTCGGCACTATGCTTTTGTAATTGCTAGAGATGCATTGTTCTTGCTTCATCGCCGTCTCTTTTATTATTCTCTTTCTTGACGTTCTTGTACTATGTCATGCTCTCACTTGCTATTGCTGGAGACTTGCACTGTTAAGTCACTGATGGAGCCGCAACCATGAAACACGGAACCACACACCATCTTCAATGCCCAACCATCAAGCTCTCAAAAGAAACATGACCGAAGGAGACCTCACACGAGACCGACAACATGATCAAATCCTTGATCAACGGCCTTGTTCCCGCTAGAATATTTCCCATTCGCCGTGTCACACTTGCCAGTTGAGAGTAGCCTCAACTAGCAACACACTTATATGCCTAGAAAGAGCTTAATGATAACACATGCAATGCCAAACATTACACTTAAGCTGCGAAAAGATGATAAAACCACCACCTCACCACGAGCAACTCAACGTCATAAATTAGCAGCGTTCAATATGCTCACGATTTCGGCTTCTGCTGCATGTACAGCCACACACGTGCTTGCATGTGATAACCAATGCTACTTCAATCGGTTTATGAACCCGTCCGGTTCAGCCACGATGACTGATTATGTGATTAACCGTGACGTTCTCGATAACTCAGCTCAGATACCTTCAAATGTGGACTACCTTCTTGAAATAGAATCTCCAAGCTCTGTCCATCATGTATTCATTGTCACATGCTCTACCCGACATCACCCGTCAAGGTGTAAATCCACTATGGAAGAACATAAAACATGATAAGCAACAACACAATTATCAACCCACAGAGAAACCCACTCAATTGAATCAGACCAAACACCAGGCATAATGTTTCCCTTGATCACATGAGAGGTGATGTTATTCTTCACAATAAAGTGCATCATAGCGAATTATACTGCGCAATACATGAATTCCAGTGAACATCAACACGAGACTGAAAATTCTCGAGTTCATTGGAGCAACACTAGTTCATACAGGACCACCAAGCATCGCCAATCCCGAGGACATCCCTGTATGTTATCAGTCCCTCAAATCACTCAGTCCAAGAACTTGCACCATTAACAGTGCATTAATTGATATCACGTGGCAACCAGTCGGACCCGAACAAGGACCCATCAAGAGAAGGGAAACTCACGAGATCACCGGCAAATAGCAACAAAACTAGCGCACTGAATCACTGAAGTGTCTCGTAAACATTTTCACGTGACTTGCAGCTCATAATACTTCCACATCAAATAAACGTATGATAACATAGTCTTCGTTATGAGCAATCAATTCACGACCAGCACACTGCTCGTGTGTGATCATACAGACACACACACATATACACGAGATGGGAGAGCAACAGGAAACATGATCTAGACTCTCTACCAACTTTTTATATTTACGTACATGGAATTTGTTGAAAGCAAAGGTATTCGTGTGTAGAAAACAGTATAGCCATATTTGAAATACTGCGTGAAATTAAAATACTCAAATGGGCAGTTAGTGCCAGAAGTGTATATCGTATAGCTGATACTCTTCCGATACCATGTACCACCGTAGTAAAAACTTGCAATAACCAAAGTTGTAGTAAAAAATAAATCATTGTCGGGATAAAACAAGAAATTCCCCGCCTGCTCACTGTACACAAACAGTACCCGCCAGTTAACCCACAGCTAGATATGTCCCTGAGACTCACCTGCCTGCGACGCACGCGCAGACGAAGTTAGACGACTGGGGGGCGAGTGGCCCGCATCATGCCAGCCGCCACGTCCTCGCGACAAATACCCAGCACGGACAAATCGTCGTCTCCGTCTGAACAGTCGCTAGTGTGCAGAACTGCACCATCACCCGCAGCAGCGGTAGACTGCTTGCTGCCACCGCTGCTAACGCCACTACCCGCCTCCTCACAAGAGTCCAGCACCTGCACCTCGTCCTCCTCCGAGCCAACCTCCTCCTCCAGCTGCCGACGCGCCAGTTCCAGCGTGGCGCGCTCCACGTCCGTCAACTTGACGCTCGATTTCACGCCGTCACCGGCCGGCTGTTGTGCGGTCGACGTATCGGACGTGGTGGCGGTGCAACCGCGGCCGCGACGTCGCAAACGCGGCTGCTTGCCTATCAACGGTGTCTTCTTGATGGCGCCGCGAGACCGAGCTCGTGCGGCAGCCTCGCCATCATCCGGTTCCACGAGTACTTGCACCTCGTCGTCATCGTCGGCTGTTGCTGTGTCAGTGGCGGCGGCAGGCTTCTTGGCGTGACGTGCCCGCTGCTTGCCCACCACAACTCTGCCGGATGACGCCGATGACTGCGCCTTTTTCGCCGGCGACTTGGCGAGTTTGAGTGGCGGCGGCGATGATGCGCGCTGCTCGCCGGCCGCCGCTTGTCCCAACAGATTCAGTTGGATCGACGCCTTCTTGGCCGCGCCATCCGCCGCGCGGCAATTAGCCGCCAGCTCAGCTGCAGCAGCCGCCGCCTTGTCAACCTCCACGCGCAAATGCTGCTCGACAGCTCGCTCCTGCTGCTGCTTGCTCGTGACATCCTGCTCGGCCGCCGTCGACGACAACACTGGCATGGCCGCCGGAGCCGCCAGTTCGTCAGAGATCTCCTGCTCTGCGTCGGCCGTCGTCGTCGAGGTCGATGAACCGGCGGCGGCACGTGCGCGGATCCGCTCGTTCAGCTGGTTGGCGCGCGCCTCCATTTCGCCGCGCAGTCGCTGCCGCTGCGCCAACAACTGGTCGCTGCATATCTTGCGCTGCAGTCGCAATCTGGTCTCGCGCACGCTGGCACCGTACTCGGGATTGACACGCACGTATTCCTGCCAGCCGCCACACACACAAACACACACACACACACACACACACAAATTAGGTCAGTTTGGTCTTCATTATGCTTCATAATGCTGCTTCAATCACTTAGTAGTATTTCGCGTATGTGTATGCATGTATTCACAGATAAGCGCGTGGGCATCACTGCCCCACGCGCGCCTACAAGACGTCACATCACCGACAACACTTTCAGCTGTGAAACTTTCTATGTGCATATATATGCAGATTGTATTTATATATATGATGTTAGTGTAGCCAGGCAGCAAATTTTCGCGCTTGCAAACGAGATTAAACTGGATTGCTATTTCACATTTAGCAATTTTTTCTGGTCGATTCCATGTCTATAGCCAATTTCTGATCGCTTCTATTCAGACAACTCAACAACTTCCCTATATTACGTAACGTTTTGGAGTTACCAGACTCCATCATCAGACACAAATCACATGAGAACACAATAACAACGCAAATACCAACATGCAATCACTACAACATTCAAACAATAATTCACAGGCTATTTATGTCATTAACCAGGTGTCACTCCTATGTGCCATTGTCTGGTAGGTGTGAAAGTGGTGTGGGCTGGCTGTCGCAGGAGCGCGTCGAGTTTCGCTCCAACGGGGGGCTCGGTGAGTTGGCAAAATACCGTTTTGAGTTGGCAGAATACCGTTTGAAAGTTGTAGTGATTGTATGTTGGTATTTACGTTGTTATTGTGTTCTCATGTGATTTGTGCCTGATGATGGAGTCTGGTAACTCCGAAACGTTACGTAATATAGGGAAGTTGTTGAGTTGTCTGAAGAGAAGCGATGAAAAATTGGTTAGATACATGAAATCGACCAAAAAAATTGCTAAATGTGAAATAGCAATCCAGTTTAATCTCGTTTGCAAGCGCGAAAATTTGCTGCCTGCTACACCAACATTATATATATATATATATATATATATATATATATATGATGAAAAAAGTATACTTCATCGGGCACAATTATTTATGTATTAGTACGACGTTTCGCCTCAACAAGGCTTTATCAAGTACTGTTTTATAAAATACATCAAAAAAGACGAGCCAAGAACACAACATATTTAGTAGATAAAAATGAATATAAACATTAAGACACGCGTATATGATTTTGACACACTTTTAAGTGAATAATATATAACTAACAATCGACAATTACATGCAATAAATATTACCATTAAATCAGAATTTGCAATTAAGTTCAATTCCTTTGCAGCCGTTCATGATGCAGCTGGAGTCATTTTCTTGAATGTATGCTGCCTCTGCATATCTTCTAGTAGCATCGTCTAATATTCCGCTGTGTATAACTGTCCACTTTATCGATACTTCCATTTTGTTATGCTCTTCCATAAAATGCTTTATAATTGGACCTCCCAGCTTATAGTTGGAGTGTTCCAGGATCCTCACACGTACTGGTCGCGAGGTCTCACCAATGTAGATTTTTCCACATACCGTGCACACTATCTTATATATGACATTTTTCCTCCAACATAGTTTTCTGTCGGGACTCATGGATGTGGCACAGGTATCACATTGTGGTGCGCACCTGAAACGCTCTCTTGGTGGAGCGAAAATCCGCTTCAGCGGTCGACCCGGGTCGAACCACACCCGTATTTTCCCTTGGAGACCTGTTCTCTTGATGAGGGAATAACATTGTCGGCGACTGCTCTCACCCAGATACGGTAGTTTGATGAAATATTTGTCTTCCTTGCTTTCAGCTCACTGCTTTGAAGCCTCACCACAGCGGCTCAATCACATCTTGGATGTCTAATGGTCCAAAAAGTGCTAAGTGTGCAATAGCATATGGGGAATTTGTGAGGGCTTCGAGAAGAGCCACTACACCGGCGACACTTCAGACTTCCATTAAGACCATTGAGAACCGATTTAGACAAAATGGCTACCCCGACTATGTGATCAAAAGGAGCAAGAACAAGGCAATTAGAGATATCAGAGTAGACAAGCAAGCTGAAAGCAAGGAAGACAAATATTTCATCAAACTACCGTATCTGGGTGAGAGCAGTCGCCGACAATGTTATTCCCTCATCAAGAGAACAGGTCTCCAAGGGAAAATACGGGTGTGGTTCGACCCGGGTCGACCGCTGAAGCGGATTTTCGCTCCACCAAGAGAGCGTTTCAGGTGCGCACCACAATGTGATACCTGTGCCACATCCATGAGTCCCGACAGAAAACTATGTTGGAGGAAAAATGTCATATATAAGATAGTGTGCACGGTATGTGGAAAAATCTACATTGGTGAGACCTCGCGACCAGTACGTGTGAGGATCCTGGAACACTCCAACTATAAGCTGGGAGGTCCAATTATAAAGCATTTTATGGAAGAGCATAACAAAATGGAAGTATCGATAAAGTGGACAGTTATACACAGCGGAATATTAGACGATGCTACTAGAAGATATGCAGAGGCAGCATACATTCAAGAAAATGACTCCAGCTGCATCATGAACGGCTGCAAAGGAAGTGAACTTAATTGCAAATTCTGATTTAATGGTAATATTTATTGCATGTAATTGTCGATTGTTAGTTATATATTATTTACTTAAAAGTGTGTCAAAATCATATACGCGTGTCTTAATGTTTATATTCATTTTTATCTACTAAATATGTTGTGTTCTTGGCTCGTCTTTTTTGATGTATTTTATAAAACAGTACTTGATAAAGCCTTGTTGAGGCGAAACGTCGTACTAATACATAAATAATTGTGCCCGATGAAGTATACTTTTTTCATCATATAACATTACCGGGTGCGTGAGTGCAACTTCTTTATGCGATATATATATATATATATATCAGCAAATTGATAGGAAATAAAATTATTAGCAGAAATAAAGAGCAGTGCTGACGTCGTAGTTGGTGTTGTGACGGCGAGACTTGAGATGAGACGAGGCACAGCGCATGTCACCGACAAACACGTCACACACGCGACAATACCAACACTCCACGCGCACAAACATGTCCACACCTGGCACACACACACACACCAATATGCTCTGAATAGACATCATCAAATAAAAAATATAATATTATAGGTATTATATTATCATAATAGAATAATAAAATTAATGTAATATATATTAATGTAATAATAAAATTAATGTAATATATATTAATGTAATAATAAAATTAATGCAATATATATTAATGTAATAATAAAATTTTTGCAATATATATTAATGTAATAAGAAAATTAATGCAATTATGTTCTTAATATTATTAACGGGTAAGCCCAGCGAGATGGGATGAGTGCAAGCGCTAATGCCACCGTGCAGCGGCCCCACGTAGCGTTCAAAACATGTAGATTATTTGGAAAAAAGGAGTTTAGTTTGTGAACCCATAGTAATTACCAGTGACTTTTAAGTGCGCTAAAAATCGTGAACAGTTGCGCTAAAATATCTTAAAAGTTGCGCTTAAAAAACTTGCGAATATTTCACTGAAACCCGTAAAAGGGTAGTGAAAATCACTTAATTATGAAAAACATACTATTAGTGAATGTTTTGTACTTTTCACATCCCACAACTATTACTACAATACTTTTTGAACATTAGCGGTTGTGCTAGGATTGCATGCTTCATGAGCTTCAATTGCCACCTCACTGGCGACAATGGTGACATTTGATACGCTAAAAATCACAAATAGTCACATACACTTTTCACATCACATCACACATTACAGTCACACATTACACTTTTCACGTTTTTGTTTCTACTTAATGCATTTTGAGCATTCGCGGTTGCATTTAGATTGTGTTTCAGGGGCGTAGATTTGTGTCGAGGCCCGGAGGGATGACAGCTATCGTGTATTAGTGTTCAAAGTTGGCTCAGTTGGTCAATTGCATGAAGCCCTCAACTATTTTAGGCTTTTCCAATTACAACACACATATCTCAATGAAAAGTATATTGCGTAAAGTTTAATTTTCAGAAATATAATAGTTACATTTTTCCTGTATTTTTATTTTTGCGATGCTGATTTTGATGATAATATGCTCAATGAACTGAACTCTCGAGAAAAATTATCGGGGAGTATAATTGCAGATTCATACCCGTCAATCAATTTGTCGGGGGTATATATACCCCATACCCCAAGGATATACACACAAGGCGTGATGAAGGCGTGAATATGGCACGGTGTGAGCGTGGATTCGTGTTGGAAGTGTTGTCGATGGTGTGAGGTCGCGCGTGGGGCAGTGATACCCAAGCCAATACCACCTAGACTATCTAGGTGGCGTTGCCCATGCGCGCCTATCTGTGAATACATCTTCGTGTTTGTGTTTGTTACATTCTTTGCCATGTAATATTTTCCTCAATACTATACCATTTACAAGTCAATTTGGCAAAAGTGAAAATCAATTTGGTAAAAGTGAAAATCAATTCGGCAAAAGTGAAAATCAATTTGGTAATTCTTACAAATTGAGGTGTTAGACGCATTGATAGTGCATAATCATATTGTGTATTAGTGTTTTAGTAACATGTTTATTACTCATGCAAATAATATCAATTAATGTTTTCTTATGTTTAAGAATATATAAAATTTAAGAAGCTGCCATGTAGGGATTTATTAAATGAGGAAGTCCATTATATTAGCATCAAAGCGATCTTTTGAGTGATTGTGCTTAGCTCCGATTCAAGGTTAATAATAAAATAAACTCTACATACTATTTTCCGTAATTAATCTATCTAAGCTCAGGTAGTTGGCAGGGGAAATTCGTTTTCAGTCACAAACCTGCCACCGCAAGCCCAATATGCAGTGTGTTAATGAATTCAACAAAAACAAAGATACGCACAATAAACACGTGAATACGACGACACTACGTCGCGACACAACACAACCCCACGAACACGGTTCTCGCTCGCCAAATTCCCCAAAGTATGAATCACTTCAGCGTTCGACCGTTGGGTGCATCTCTCATTCAAACGCAGCCAAATGGCGCGCCTCTGCTTGAAATGCGTCATATACACGCGCACACTATGGCATCCTCCCATTAAGACACCCTCGCTCTGCCACCTGCAAACATTACGCATGAAAACGACACTGCAAGCACAATATTTATCCTGTCATCGGCAAGGATTATTTCTGCATCTCTCAAGTGTAAATTTTAACATTTCCACGGCTTCTCTTGATTTGATATTAAATGAAATTTGATATACAATTCAACATGATGTAATTGCCTGCAATGATGCCGTCCAGGTTTTCATACAGACGCAGCGAGATATGAAGGAGTCCATATTTGGAGAAAACGCCGTTTGAATTGAGTGGCCGGAGCAGCGCAATTGACGGAATGTTCAGAAATATTAAAAATGTAAAGCAATGTTCTACGTCACAGCTGCATTTGTTCATCAATTACCAAGCTGTTTTACCAATTAACATTAAACTAGCATTCATTCTTGGACTCATATATTATCAGAACAGCAACAAATCAACAACATATTAATGATTGCATCAACATAAATACAAGAAGGATGTAAAGGTTGAGACAGGCGCAGTCTATTTCCACATTTGCAGCCATATAACTACATATAATGTATATAAAATGCAAGAGCAGACATCAAACTATATCAAACAATCATTTTGTGTGATCATTATCACCGGGTGAGCATTGTGATCTTTTGTCTTTTCTTGCTGCCTTCTAAATTATTGTTATTGTGTACGTTAATTGTATATTTATTCATATGCAGTTCAGTTTTCGTCGTGTTAGCGTGTGGACGTGTTTTGTGATCTCCGGGATAGAAATTCCTATTTATCGTAATTTATAATATTTTGAGTTCTATTGAGAACATTTAGTGAAACGCATTAAAGTTAAGTGATATTTGCCAATAATGGCATCGTGTACGGCCAAGAGGAAGTCTTGTGCCACCTGTGTACAAAAGAATGAAGAAATCGTGCGTCTGAAGGAGATCATCGATGAATTGAAAACAAAAAACGAGTATTTACAAGAAAAGCTTTCAAAGGATGAACAGCTTGAGTCGAAACTATCGTTGGTACTGAACAAGGTTAGTGAATTGGAAATGATTGTACGTGAAAGACATGATGGTATTGGAGAAAGAAAAACAGACATGAATTGTTGCAAGGAGAACGGAACTTCGCATTGTTTGGATCAAAATTGTGAGAAGACTGGTAGTCCTTGGTTGGATGCAGCTAAAAAGGGGAAGAATTTGCTGGTGATCAAGTCTACTAATAGCAATGTATCAGAAAAAACCAAAGTAAAATCGGCTTTGAAAGACTTACAGGTTGAAAACACTAAATTCTCAGACAACGGAAATATCGTGATGAATTTCAAAAATGTGAAATCGCGTGATGCTGCGGTGGAGAAACTTCGTACAATCGAAAATGTGTCGACAACAATTATAAAAAAGATTCAACCAAAGATTATGCTGTGCAACGTAAATAAAGAAGAAACTCCTGAAGAGGTTATTGAAACGTTGTTGGAAAAAAATCCAACATCGAAATCTGTTGAGCATGTAAGAACTAAATTGAGCGTACTGTTCAAAAAGCCAGCTGCAGGGAATACGCAGCACTACATCTTGAGATGCAACCATGAGGTTCGAGGCGCTGTTGCAAGACTCGGGGATAAGCTTCGGGGATATCTTGACTGGGGCGTGTACAAGGTGAGAGACAGATATTATACGTTGGCCTGTTATCACTGTCAGCGCTTTGGCCACTCGGCAGCGAACTGCTCGGCAAAAAGAAACGGCGATGGTCCCTGCTGTTTCAGATGTGCAGGAGACCATGAATCGAGGAGCTGTACTTCTCAAATAAAAAGGTGCATCAACTGCATGAGATATAAAAAAGATTCAGTTGATCACTGTTCTAACGACCCCTGCTGTCCAATATTGCAGCAAGAAATAGAGAATATGAAGAACAAGACCGATTATGGATGTTGAGATTAAGTGTGGAGATTTGAATGTAATGTCAAATGATTCAATTGATCTAGATTTTTCTCAAGTTATTCATAGTGTAACAAAAAATATGTGTTATGAAGAGTTCATTAGGTATGTTAAGGAAGCAAATGGTCTTTATGTGGTCCACATTAACGCCAGGAGCTTGAAATCAAACTTCGATGATTGTGTACATTTTATATCAAACTGTTCCGACATAGATGTAATCGCGATTAGTGAAACTTGGTTTAATGAAGCAACGCTTTTGGAATTATATAATTTGGATTCGTATAAATTATTTTCATTAAATAGAAGGGGTAAAAGGTCTGGTGGCGTTGCTATATATGTCCATAAGAAACACAATTCTGTGTTGGTTGAAAGTAAAACGATATGTGTAGATAGTAATTTTGAATGTGTAACAATCAAATTACAAAACTTATACAAAAACAAGCAAAATGTTCTATATGTGAGCTCGGTATACAGATCGCCATCATCAAGCATAATCGAATTTTGTGAAAAACTAGAAGACATGTTTGCCATGACTAGATCTTCAAACTGGATTATAACCGGGGATTTTAACGTTGATTTGACTAGGAAAGAATATAGCAGCGTTCAGCGTTTTTCTGATGTTATGCTTAGTCTGGGCTTCATGCCATTAATTAAATCTCCGACCAGAATCACTAGCAACAGCTGTACTACAATAGACAACATATTTACCAACATGACCAAGAGAGAATTTTGTTCAGGAACCATTACTTATGATATAAGTGATCATTTGCCGATATACTGTCGTATAAGTGTGGCTCATCATGAAAAACAAACAGAGGAATTCTTCTTCAAAAGAATTATCAATGAGAAAAGAAAAGAAGCTTTTCTGTACAATTTACAAATTATTGATTGGAGGCAAACTTATACCGATAATGTGAATGACACTTTCGAAAAGTTCATACAAATTTACCAGTCCATTGTTGACAGGCATTTCCCCGTAATGAAAATGCGTAAGAAAACCAGAATTATGCAGCCATGGTTGACAAAAGGATTAAAAATATCGTGTAAAAACAAAAATTATATTTACAAAGACTCTTAAAAGTCAACTAAACGAGGATTATATTCAATACAAAAAATATAGAAACCTGCTAACAACTCTCCTGAGACGGTCAAAACAAATTTATTATGAGAATATCTTTTCTCGCTACAAGAATGATATCAAATCGACATGGAAAACTATGAATGAAATAACCGGCAGAAATAAAAGACAAAATTATCCTCCGTATTTCCATCACAATGAAAAAATCATAACAGAACCGAGCGACATAGCAGACGCTTTCAATAATTATTTTGTTAATATCAGCCAAAATGTTGCACAGCAACAAACAATTCAACAGCAAACATCAAACATCCACTCTCGACGATTTCCTGCCAATTACTCAGACAGTATGTTTTTGCAGCCCATAAGTCATGCAGAAATTTTCAACACAATCAAGTCTAGCGCAAGTAAACGATCTGAGGATGTTTACAACATAAGTATGAGCTTAATAAAGATGTCATGCCCATATATTCTAGAACCTTTGTATTATGTTTTTAATCAGTCATTCGATACAGGTGTTTTCCCAGCAGGAATGAAAAAAGCAAAGGTGTGTCCAATATAAATCCGGGGACAAAACGCAGTTTTCCAATTATAGGCCGATATCCTTGCTTCCTCAGTTTTCTAAATTATTATAGAAGTGCTTCATGAAACGTTTAGACAGTTTTATTACAAAACATAGTATTATTAACGACAGCCAATATGGATTTCAAGTAAACAAAAATGTAAATCATGCGATAATAGATTCTCAAAATTATATAACAGAAGCGCTGGAAAAAAACTATTAACTGTAGGGGTTTTCATTGATCTCAGAAAAGCTTTTGACATGGTAGATCATTCATTGCTGCTGAAAAAATTGGCCAACTATGGGATAAGGGGAAATGCTTCTCAATGGATTAAAGATTATTTACAGTTCAGAACACAGAATGTAATTTTTAATAAATCGCTGTCTGACTCAAGGGGGATATATTGTGGGGTACCGCAAGGCTCGATTCTAGGACCTAAATTATTTTTGCTTTTTATAAATGATATTTTTTATTATTTGTCGGACACTAAGCTGGTATTATTTGCAGATGACACAAACATGTTTTTCTCGGGAAAAGAATATAACGTAATAGAGCATGAAATAAATTCTGAACTTGCAAAATTAAATGAATGGTTAGAAATTAATCGACTGGCGCTGAATGTTGAAAAAACTCACTATATAATTCTTGCTAAAAGGCGTTTAGAAGACTTGAACTTGAAAATAAATGACAAACAGATCAAAAGAGTCTCACAGATGAAATACTTGGGTGTATTTTTTCAAGAAAACATCAGTTGGAAATGGCATATCAAGAACTTGGAAGCAAAAATTGCAAAAATAGCCTTTATGTTAAGACAGGTCAGGCCACTAATAAATAGTAAAACTTTCTTATTATTATATAATTGCCTAGTGAGATCTCAACTGTCTTACTGCAATGAAACATGGGGATCAACATTTGAAAGTAATTTGGAAACATTATGTAAATTGCAAAAGAGAATAATTAGATTAATTGAGTTTAAATCTTCAAGAGAATGCACAAGACCAATATTTGTCAAATATAGAGTTCTACCACTGGAAAAATTGGTTACTTTAAATAGAATAACTACTTTATATAAAGCCCATAACAACATGCTGCCAAAGGTACTGCAAAATATGTTCATTGTGAACAAACGTCATGTTCATAATTTCTTGGTACAGTCCTGTAGAACAAGATGTAGAAGATTTTGTATAACTCACGATGGAGTCACTTGCTGGAATAACTTGAAAAAAGAGATCAAGCAAATACCTAGACTTGCATTATTTAAAAAACAAATGATTACCAAGCTGATGGACGACTTATAAAGACCATTTGATTCCTCAAGGTAGATGTTATCATTGTGATTCAAATTCGTTGGTGTTGTTTGTTTATGCATGCTCATGTTCAGTATGGTATACAAGTATATGTCTCGTACAGTCTAAATAATGGATTCATGTATGAGTGTGCGAGCGTGTGTGAGTGTGTCAGTATATATATACACGCATGCATGTATGAATGTGCGTATATGTATGTATATATGTGTGTATATGTATGTATATATATGTATGTATGTGTATGTGTATATATGTATATTCTGGGTGTATGTGTGTATATGAACGAGAATATGTGCATATGTATGTATATGAGTGTGTGTATATATATTTGTGTGTATGTATATACATATATGGTTGAGTGTATGAATGTGTATATATTTATGTAGTATTCACACCATGATAAGCAATGCTTTTGTGTGGATTAATACACTTGAATTGAATTGAATTGAATATTTATTGTTATTTATTCATGCTTATTGTTATTTATTTTCTATATATTTATATTTATTCCTATTTTACTCTCTATTTATTACTATTTATTATTCGTTGTTGTTATTTATTAAATTATACTTTTACTCAGTGTTGGCTGTTGTTGTTTATTGAATCATATTTATTGTCGTTGCTGTTTATTGAGTCATATTTATTGTTGTTGTTGTTTATTGAATCATATTTATTGTTGTTGCTGTTTATTGAATCATATTTATTGTTGTTGTTGTTTATTGAATCATATTTATTGTTGTTGTTGTTTATTGAATCATATTTATTGTTGTTGTTGTTTATTGAATCATATTTATTGGTGTTATTGTTTATTGAATCATATTTATTTGTGTTGTTGTTACTTATTGAATCATATTTATATTTATTGTTGGATGTTTCTTATTGAATCATATGTATTGTTCTTGATTGTTATTTATTACTTATTTATTAATATTTATTCTTATTTATTGATGGCTGTTATTTACTGAATCACATATTTATTTTTGAATGTTATTATTTATTGAGGAACGTGGGCGGAGTGACATTATGGATTGTTATCGGATGATGGTTTATTATTTATTGTTATTTATTTATTATTTTCTTTCCAACTCTCTTTCTAGACTTTTGTTCTCTTCGAACTCTCTTTCTCTCTGAATCTTTTGGGCGCTTCCGGTACAGGGGCCACCTTAGGGTGGTAATAGTGCTTGCACTCTTCCCATGCTACTGGATTTGCCTGTAATTAATAATAATAATAATAATAACGTGAGTTCTACGACTACAATGTGTATTTCCGAAACTTGTTACGTTTGTGCCGGCTCCAATGGGGACGCTAGATAGTGGACAGGCTGCAATTTGTGCAGCGCCTGGTGCCACTTGAAATGTGCCTGTGGTGACGTTGTTTCATTTGGAGTGGTTGCGACGCAAAAAAGCGGTATGCGACAATCGCGCTGTCCATTGTTGTTTTGTGTTTTGATTACTGTGGGTTGTTTTAGTATAAATTGGTGTAATGTTATATTATATATTTATTGTAATTACTATTAGTTTTCTTTTGCGTTATTATCGGTTTTATGATTGGTCCGCATCTGATCTGTCGCTGGCACCTGATTGGTTCACGTCAGCAATGACCTGGTAGTAAGTAGAGACGCCGTTTATACACAGGAAATTGGGTTGTTCCTTGGTCACGCTTTGGTGTCGGACATAATATATGCGCGTAATAGTTTTGTGATTGCTGGTTCTTCTGTAGCTAATGGCTACATGCCCACCTGTCTGGAATCAAGCAAGATGCTATCAAGCATGTGAACTGGGTGTGATGCTCCTGTCTTGCTAGAGCAAAACGTGCTCTGAGTGTAGTTAACGAATTTGACGATCTGTCGTCTCGTGAACAACAATTGAAGCAACAATCAACAATTGAAGCATCGCTGAAGCCAACACCTTCCGCTTCTTCTACTCAACTGGTGGCTGCTGCTGAGCCTGTTGGCCCGTATGCGGTAGTCCTCCGGCCAAAGACGAAGGACACGCAGGTTCGAGCCGAAACTGTCGCTCCCGCCCTGAAGGATGTGCAGGTGGTGGGCTCCCGGCAGGCTCATAACGGCAGTCTCGTGTTGCGCTGTCGTTGGCCGGGTGCGGCTACGCGTGCTGCTGAACGCGTTCGAGCAGCTGTGCCGGGAATCGATACGCACGTGCCACAGCGTGCGTCAATTCAACCAAAGGTGACGGTGGCAAATATTCCTCTGGACGCATCAATTAATACGTTCATCGATGGTTTGCGGCTGAAGAATCCCGCTCTTGCCGATGTACCGGCTGCTGAGTTGAAGGTAATGTTTTTCACTACTCCCCGCCATGAGCTCATGCACGCTGTGTCTCCGGCTGTAAGGGCCATCATTCGCAGCAGTGGCGACCGTCTGTTTGATGGCCTGAGTGCCTGCGCTGTTTATGACCGGTATTGGGTCCCGCGGTGCTACAGATGTGCTGGTTTGGGTCACAAAGCGGCCAAGTGCAGCCGTCCCGTGACGTGCGGCCGCTGCACCGGCTCTCACCTGTCATCTGCTTGCGACCAGTCGGCCCCGCTCAAGTGTGTTAATTGTTCTCGTGCTGGCCGTGATCACCTCCACTCATCTTTCTCATCTGGTTGTCCTTCTTTTGTCGCTGTCCGAAATATTATTGGTTCACGCACTGCCACTTCCTCCTCTTTCACTTGTTGTCCCACTAGCTCTCGTCAAACTTCTGCCTGACTTCCTGTCACCCCTCATGTCTCCGTTTCATGCTCATCACTCCCTTGGCCTTTTAAATATCATCACTCCATTTGGCCTTTTAAATATCCGTTCTCGTCGCTATAAGTTTGATTTCGTCTCCTATATTTGTTCTTTTTATCATTTATCTTTCTTATGTTTGGTTGAAACTTGGCTTTTCGACACTGACATCTTAAGTTCTGTATTTTGATTGTCTATCGTCACAATCACACTGGTACTGCATCTGTTTTCGCTAATGAGTTCTCTGACGTTTTAGGTTCCATTATTTCTTTGTTCTCGAATCGTTTGATCCTTCTTGGGGATTATAATTTTTTGGTTGATGCTCCTCGTTTGTCGCCTTATGCTTGTAACTTTCTCTCACTCATTGAATCCTATGGTCTTGTTTCTTCCCCTACTCATCAGTCTGGTCATACTCTTGATCTTGCTTTGTTTCTTGTCCCTGCCTTTCCCTCGGACATCCCCATACCTGAAGATCGTGTTCATCCTCCAGATTCTTCAATCTCTGATCATAATTTTCTCCTCTCTGAACTTTCACTATCGCCTAATACTTCTTCCCCATCTGTGTCTATCTCATTTCGCTCCTTTCGCAATTTCGACCCTATTCCGTTTTTTTCTCTTCTTGTTTCTCATCTGCCTATCCAACTGCTACACTCCGTTTCTGTGTCTGATATCTATCCTCATTTTTCCGGTACTCTTTCTGTAATTAATGACACCTTGTTTCCTCTCCTGTCTCGCTCAAGTAAATCCTCCTCCTCATCTCCTTGGTCTTCTCCTGGTCTGTCTGCTCTTAAACGTGAACAGCGTTGTCTGGAGCGGCGCTGGAGACATTCTCCCTCTTCTATTTCATGATCCTCGTATTCGGCTGCTAGTTCGTCTTATATCTCTGCCCTGGCTCTGGCCAAACAATCCTACTATATCAGACGTTTATTATCCCTGTTTCGCTCTCCTAAAATGCTTTGGTGCACTCTGAATTCTCTCCGCGGTTCAAATTTATCTACATCCTGTCTGATCTCGGCTGAGAAATTCGCTACTTTTCTTCTCGGATAAGCTTCACACTGCCATCTCAAGTCTTCCTGTCTGTTCTATACCTGTTACTCATTCTAGCCCCTGTGGTAAATTCTACTCGTTTTCCCAACTCGTTCTTAATGATGTTTGTAAACTCATTTCCTCTTCTAAAAATCCTCTTCCCCTGGTGATACTTTGAATTTCCGTGCTATCTCCGACTCCATACTTCTTCTTGCTCCTTATTTTCTACATATAATCAATTCCTCTTTTCTTCATGGTTCATTTCTTACCGATAAGCATGCTATCATTCGTTCTTACTAAATAAACCTTCTCTTGATCCATCCGTCATGAAAAACTATCGTCCTGTGTCATTCCTTAGTGTTCCGTCTAAACTTCTATAGTCTGTTATATACTCTCAACTGTTTCCTTTTCTAAATCAATCACTTTGCTCCTTTCCGTCTGGATTTCGGCCTTCTCATTCGACTGAGCCTGTGTCTATTTCTATCCTTGATCACATTTTCTCTCACTTTGCTTTGGGTCGCTCTGTCATTCTTGTACTACTAGACATGTCATCTACTTTTGATCTCGTTGACCACTCTATTCTCATTGCCGATCTCTGTTCTCTTCGTATTTCTTCATCCGCTGTTTTTGTACTCAAATCTTATCTCACTAATCGAACATATTCTGTGAATGTCAATTCTTCTCACTCTTCTGTGTTTCCTGTGTTCTGGTGTACCTCAAGGTTCTGTGCTTGGTCCTCTGGTTTTCGATATCTATCATACATGACCCCACTATGCCCTATTCTTGAAAGTCTCTCTCTCACCTTTCACATATATGCCGACGATATTCAGTTTTTCATCCCTCTTCCTCTTCGCGCTCCTTCTTTCATTGCTGATGTTATTTCTGATATTTCTTCTTGGGCTGCTTCTAGACGTCTCCTTCTGAATCAATCAGAATCTGAGTTTATTGTTTTCCATCCTCCCCGCATTTATCCCCCTCTTCTTCCTTGGCCTGTCTCCCAGTCAGTGCGTAGTCTTGGTGTGATCGTTGATTCTAATGTTTCGTTCTCCTCTCAAGTCACCTCTGTTTCTCGTAGGTGTCGCCTTATTCTGAGATCTTTATATCCTATTCGCCCGTTTCTTGATCGTCCTGCTATTAAACTGATTATTTCTCTAATATTTTCCCGTATTGATTATTGTTGTTCACACTATTTTCACGTTCCTCGTTATTCCCTTCGCAGTCTTCAGCGTGTTATCAACTCTTCTTGTCGTTTTGTCCTGTCTCCTACTCCTTGTCGCCATACTTCTGAATTTTTGTTTCAATTTCGTTGGCTTCCTATCATCCCCCGCATTCATTTTCGCCTGTGTTGTGTCATTTTTAAACCCTTCTCAGCCTTCCTATCTTTCTCGACTTCTGCCTGAATCTGTTGTTTCTTCTCGACATTCACGTCCACTTGTATGTTTTAGAACTTTGAATGAGTATACTTGGTCTTCTAAATCGTTTTAATGTTTTGCTCCGCGTATGTTTAATTATCTTCCCTCTAACATTGTTCAATCTTCCTCCTTCCATTCGTTCAGGTCCTCTCTCTTTAAGTATTTGTTTGATCAATCGTTTGACCCTGTCTCTCACTCTCTTACTCCATATGCTTATGTGTGACCTGTTTTTAGTTATTTGCGATGAAAAAATTATCTTTCTGTTTTGTGTGCTTCATCTGGTTTTGTTGTTCCTGTATTGTGTATTGTTTGAGTGTTGTGTGTGTAAAGGGTTTGTTATGTGTTGTATGTATGTGTGTGTAAGGGTTTGTGCTTTCTTTCTTTCTGTTCAATGATATTTTTGCGCGCATGTGTATTTATATGCTCTAAAGGAAATATATGAATTGAATTGAATCAAGTAGGTCTTCCCCTGTCCGCTGCACCATAATATAATTCTACTCTGGAGGTGAATGGCATGATATTACGCGTAGTAAATTTATCCATAGCTGAGAGAGCCGCATGTTCCTGGCTCGCATCTCAACCAAGGTTGTGCCAGCTTGTCCTCTCCTCGAAGCCGATATTTGCGGAATGACTATGCGGAGTTCTTCTGTGACAGATGCTTTGAAGGAGCTCCACAGAAGTTCAATCGGGTTCAGTAAGCATGAATACGGTGCCAGCCTCAGCAGCCTGACCTCTTCATCTGGCTGAATCACTGACTCAAGGGAGGAATGTGCCGGTGCGTTGTCAAATATAAAAGTAGGCTTGTAAACACTGTCGGCTATACACTGGTCAATCTGCCTGAACCACGCTTTGGCATATGTTGCCTTGAAAGAGCCCCTGCGTGTCCAAAATCTCAACACGACAGTGCTAGTCATGGCTCCCAAACACAGTACAGTTCAACTACAGAAAAATGCAGCAAGACCACGGTGAATCAGTAAGAGCGTTTGCTGCTGGCTTGCGAAGTCAATCAGGCGACTGTGACTTCACAATCGTATGTGAATGCCAGCGGACCGTAAGCTACAGTCACGATATGATCAGGGACTCCCTGATACGCGGTCTCGCAGATGACGAAATCCGTCTGGACCTACCAAAACAAGGCGGATCAGAACATGGCCCTCGACGAAACCATGATTGGTTAAAGCCAGAGAAAGTGGCAAACGATCCGCCCAACATATTGGCATCAGCACGATGATAACATCAGCATCGGCTACCAGCTCATACAGACGCGAAATGAAGGCAGCCATGGCACAAAAAAAGCATTAAGCCCAACAAAGGGTGCCCATTAAAAAATGCGGTCATCGTGGGGAAACTGGACACGGATGCAGTCGACAAGCTCACATAGTTGTCCAGCATACAATCACACTTGCTCGGAATGCGGTAAACTGCATCACTTCGAGAAATTATGCCGACATGCTACACTTGACACATGTAATCACTAGGGCTGTCAAAAGTTAATAAAGTTACTTTTTCATCTAAAGGTCACTTTTTCATGAGATGCCTAAAACTGCATGAAAAATTTGCATATGCTAATTATTAAAAAAGTTATTAGGTTACCAAAAGTTACTTTTTCATCGTTAGGTTACTTTTTTTGCTTTTAGGTTACTTTTTTTGCTTTTAGGTTACTTTTCCATTGTGAGTTAAATTTTGGCATATTTTTGTTATTTTGTTACTTGATCACTGGTTTTGATAACTTTTTTTCAGGCATAGAAAGTGTATAAATTAGAATAAGGAGGAAAATTGGATGATATATAAGCTCTGAAGATGAAAATATGCCTTTTGTTTGGCTGTTAAAATTTTAGATTTGCATGCTTACACATGTATATTGCTTACCAAGCTTATATTTGCTTGCTATTTATTACAAACTTCTTTACTATTGATATTATATTCTATTCTGTGGTACTGGCTAATGTATATGCTTTTGGATACGTTGGATTGCTTCTCTTTATATCAAGAAGCTCACATGAGTCAGAGTACATGTTTGGAGCGTGGGATAGTACAACGTCTAAACTCTTAATACTCGATACTGCATAGTAACACTTGTCAATACGCACGAGACAGGGAGTATCATGTGATGTTTGCAGCGTGAGACAGTGTCATTTTCCCACGGTCGAACTCAAGAGACGAATCAGTGCCCCCTTATAATAATGCAGTCAGCAAATTATTGTTACATGTAGACATGGACTCACACACGTGCTATGTTCACGCACACACATTTATACATATTGGCGCAAAGAAACAAGCTGAATCACGTGACACCGACAGAAGTACCTCACACTCATATGAAATAATTATGATGCTCATAAAGTCCATTGTCTTGTTGAAGCGCTTGTGAGTTGCTATCACGTTGTTAGTCCAACTTTGTGTATCAATTTATCAACCGATATGCCTAAAATCGCAAGAAGTAGCACATCTAAAATGCGTTCTATCGTAGCCGAATTTGGCAAAGAGTTTGCTATTTCTGTCAAGAATGAACTTGTCTGCATGCTTTGTCATACAACTGTTAAATATGAGAAACGTCATTATGTGGACAAACATCGTGCCACCGGCAAACATCAAAGGTTATTGCCGAGTGCGCTCCGCAGCACATCAAAACAGGTGTTGATTCAGGAAGAATACAGCGACTTTCCGGAAAAGCTGGTGAATGCCTTTCTTGAGGCAAATATTCCTTTGCATAAGCTGTCGCACCCCAGTACCAGAAAGCTTTTTCAAAATGATGGAAAGAATGTACCATCTGCAACCTCGTGCAGAAATATCGTGAATAAGCTGGCACAGGACGAGTTTGACTCAGTGAGAAGGAAATTGGATAAAAAGAAAATTTTCCTAATGGTGGACGAGAGCGATGTTTCTGGAACGAAGTTTGTTAATGTTCTGGCTGGATCGATCGATGATCCAAGCAATACATATTTGTGGAGGTGCGAGAACGTTGAGAGTGCGGTGAATGCGCAGCTCATCATACACATTGTTGATGATGCTGTTAAGGACCTGGGAGTTGCTCGACAGGATTTTTGTCTACTCGTGTCTGACGCGGCTCGATACATGGTTTGTGCAGCGCAGACATTGAAACAATTGTATCCAACATTGTTTCATGTCACTTGCGTTGCACATCTCCTTCACAACTGTGCAATGAAAGTTAGAGGTTTTTACAGAGAAGTGAACAATCTTATTGCTCAGGTAAAAGCGTCAACGGTAAAAAATAAACATAGAAGAAATAAGTTTGCCGAAATAGGGTATCCTCCACAGCCAATCGTGACGCGATGGGCCAGTTGGCTGGAAGCAGCGTTTTACTATGCCGAGCATCTACCGACGGTTCGGCACATTGTCGAAAGCTATGAAGACGACGGAATCATAGTTCAGCGAGCGAAAGAGAGTGTGGAGAGCACAAATTTGGCGATGGATCTCTTGGCGCTGAAGAGAAACTATGCATGCATTGCCGAGCTAGTGAAAATGCTAGAGTCATCCCATTACACAATTGAAGAGGCTGTCAGAGAGTTAACTGAATTGAACCTAGGCAAGGATCCGTGTCATTTCCAGCTACATAAAGAAACGCCTTGAGAGCAACGACTTGGTGGGAATTGTCAGCATGAACAACAGTCAAGTATCACCTGCTACGTACGATCTTCTACAAAAATGCCAGCCAACATCAGCAGCTGTCGAGAGGTCCTTCTCGATGCTGAACAAAGTGCTTGCCAAAGACAGGATTTTTTCACCCTCCAATGTGAAAAAATATATGATTAAGTACTACAATTGTTCTTCACAAAAATCATCCAGCCAAGTTTGAAATTTAATGTTCAGCTGTGTTATGCATCGCCTAAATTTGTGCTGTGTTGTGTTCTGTGCCGCATAACCGTGTCGCAATTGTTAATAGTATTCTACATCGCTGAATTGTTCCAATTGTTTTTCGCCTGTATTGGGATGTTTTTTGGTGTTTTGTTGTAGAAATGTCACCAAAACCTAAGAGGAGAAAAACAGCTTTGTGGGCATTAACAAAAATTAATCATTTGCAAACGAGCACAAGGATATATTAAGGTTACTTTTTCCTGAAAATGAGATTACTTTTTTCTATATTTTAGGTTACATTTTTGATAGCCCTAGTTATTAGGTTACTTTATATGTTCACAAACAAACAACAAGCCGTGTATTTCATATAGTGTACTAATCAGAAAAGGCGTGATAAACATGTGATAAAGCGATACAAAAGTGATAATAACATTAAAATTCATGGGTTATTTTTAGGTTACTTTTTCTCGAAAATAAAGTTACCTTTTTCTGATTTTTAGGTTACTTTTTTGACAGCCCTTGTAATCACTCTCGAACTAGTATGACGAACCACAGTTTACACGTACAGTGCTCTCAATACACGTATGATACGTTGTGCTCCGTGATACAAGGTGAACATGTTGAGAACATTTGTTCTAATCCATGTTCTAATCATAACCCCACAGCGGTCCCAATCGTTCATCATACGATATTCCTACCCCAGTCTACTGACAAAAGTATGTGAAAGACGGATTGGATCGTGATGTTCGGCTTGGTGTCATGAAACCAGTGTCCGTGGGTACACCGGTAAAGTGGTGTCACATGATGGTAGTCTGCCCGAAAAAAATCCGGAAAACCTCAGAGAACAGTCGATTTTCAAACTCTGAATAGACACGCTGTACGAGGGACTCAACACACTCAATCGCCATTCCACCCAGCACGGGTAGTGCCCCCAAACACATTCAAAACCACCTTCGACGCTTAGAATGAATATGACAGCGTTCCGCTTGATGAAAATGACCGCCATTTACCAACCTTCGTTGCACCTTGGGGTAGGTACCGCTACTGTGTTGCACATGAGGGCTACATCGCCTCTGGTGACGGGTACACTCGAAGGTTCGACGAAATCATTTCCGATATTCGACACTACACCAAGTGTGTGGACGATTCTGACTTTGTGGACTCCGTGATGTACTGGTTAGCACGCCCGCTTCACAAGCGAGACCCGTGGTCGGTAACCCGGCGGATCAGAATTTGTTGGGCGAATTCCATAACCCAACAACCCCTGTCCACCCAGCAGTAAATGTGCACCAGATATCAATCATGTGTTGTGCATTGCATTCTAGGGAGGTGGCCCTCTCTAATACGGATTTCGTCCTTGTGGCGCCATAGCGTCGAGAGGGTCGGTTCTGCGGTGGCAATGAACTGCACGGGGCACACCTGTGTGTTCATAAGCTTCGGCTTCTTCCCGGGAAGCGTTCGTTATTTGTGCTTATTGGGCGCAGCGGCCTCTGGGACCATACGGCACCCACAGTCCATTCAAAGGTAAACTACCCAACAAATGATGGACATGAGGAATGTAACGATAAAATAAATAAGTGTGATTGATTGATTGATTATTGTTTTTTTCGTGGTGCACCAGCCTCTAGGACCATATGGCACCCCCCAGTCTGTTGTTAGCTAAATTAAACAAAAACTATGCAAATGAATGTAATGGAGCGATGAAATAAATAAGCGTGAGGGTGAATGATATGAATATGAAAGTCAGAAGAATAAAAATCAATAAATAGTTATAAAAGGCAAAATCCGTAAAAATTCAAAAATGCGGCCCTCAATGACCGCCGATTGCTCATGTCCTAAAACCTCGTCAATAGTCCGAACGGATCCAAGACAACGTTGACGCGCCTCTGAGAATGATGGACATTCCACCAGGATGTGTTGCACGGAGAGACGTGCATTACATGCGCTGCACGTGGGTTCAGGTTGTCCGAGTAGAAGATGGCGATGCGTGTCGTACGCGTGACCCACACGCAAACGACAGAGCGCCACCTCCTCGGACCTCTTCCGGCGATAAGAGCACATCCAATGTCCGATTTAGGGCTTCACTGCTTTTAGTTTGTTAGTACCACATTCGTCCCAGGAGAGCTGCCAGCGAGAACGGATAAAACGATGTATAATAGGATAAAAGTCCGAATACGGAATGGGAAAGTTAAAATAAAATGAATAAAAGTCTCGTTCAGCAGTTCTTTTTGCGGCTCTGTCAGCTCGCTCGTTGCCTAAAATACCAATATGGGCCGGAATCCAGCAGAGCTTTACACGCTTGCCCTGGTGGTGGATGATGTCAAGAGAGATAAATATCCTCGGTATAAGAGGATGTGAGGAGAAAGACGATAATGAAGTTAAAGCACTAAGGGAGTCGGATAAAACTATAACAATGAAAACGAAGATGAGCGAATGAAAACCAGGGCCAGCAGGATAGCGTGAAGTTCAGCCGTGTAAATGGAGGCGCTCGGTGGCAGTGTGCTCGAGCGGCACGTACCTCCACTTACAAACGCACAACCCACACCACTGGCCGACTTAGATCCATCAGTGTACACGGCAGTATACCGTCCGTAAGAATGAATTCGCTCCAGTGTGTTTAAGCGAAGTACACTGGGCACTGTACGGTGTTTCGGCAAAGCTGCTAGCGAGACGTCAACCTCGGGTGTGACCAATTCCCAGGGTGACTCCGCCGTGTATTCTTGTCTGAGGACGTCGTTAGCACCAATCCCGCATGACTCCAGCAGTGCCTTCATTTTGCTACAAAACAGCACAGAACACTGAGGTCCTGGAAGGTGCTGCTGCTCAGGCACATGCTGGGAAAATACCACGTCATACGCGGAGTTTTCATGGGTGCTTGCCAGCTTGCAAGAATAACGCATGCCCAGCTCTTGACGACGGAGCGCCAGCGGAGCCTCATCAGCCTCAACAAGGAGGCTGACGATTGGCGACGTGCGAAACGCGCCGGTGGCAATGCGTATCCCTGCGTGGTGTACGACATTCAAACGGCTTTTTGCTTATTCCGAAGCCAGATCATATACGATGCTTGCGTAATCGAGACGCGACCTGACTAACGAGCGGTACAGAAGGAGAAGCGACTGTCGATCTGCTCCATACCGCATGCGGGAAACAGTCTTCAACACATTCAGTGCCTTTAAACATGTGGTTCTCAGCTGTGAAATATGGTCGGTGTAGGTCAAGCGCGAGTCCAACGTGACCCCTAAAAACCGAACCGTGCGTTGGAATGAGACAGCACTGCCGTACAATTCCACTTCCATGTCAGGGCAGGCACCTCAACGGCGGCAGAAGTTTTGGACGACCGACCGTTTTGGACGTCGAGAAGCGGAAGCCGTTACGCGTTCCCCAAGTCTCTATTTTATTCACCGCCAGCTGCAGTTGACGCTGGACAGCAACAATACTGCGGGAAGAACACTATACGGGTAAGTCGTCCACAAATAGAGACCGTCCAATCGAGGGAGGCAAATGATTGTCAATGTCGTTGAACATTATGACAAAAAGGGCCACGCTGAGCACACTACCCTGTGGAACGCCTTCTGCCTGATCGAACGGACGAGACAGGAAGTTCCCCACACGCACACAGAATGTGCGGTGCAAAAGGAAATTGTGTACGAAACTGCCCATGTTGCCTCTGACACCACAGCGATGCAGTTTGCGAAGAATACCATGTCGCCATGTGGTGTCATATGCCTTTTCGATGTCAAAGTGTGATGGTGAACAAAATGGATGTGAAAGTCAATAAATAAAACTATAAGTCAATAAATAATTCTAAAAGGCAAAACCCCTGAAAACTCAAGAAGGCGGACATCAATGACCGTTGACTGTTTCTCTCCAAGAACCTCGTCAATGGTATGAACAGATCCAAGATCCGATCGATTCGCTGTTTCTGATCGTAATTCCGAAAAAAATACACACAACCTGAAGGTCGGAAAACGTTCAGCGCACCTGCTCTTCAGAACTTCAGTGTGAGGGCTGGATGTTCTTCTAGTGGTGCCAGGTATATTCGTGGTCGAATGACCTATTTTCAGTCAACTAAACCTAAGCCATCGCAGCCTGAATCTGATTTCATTTCCAAAGAGCTTCGTAAGCCATGCAAGTTCTGCGGACAATTGACTTACATTGGATACGAGGGTGCGACATATATTCTCTTGTAGTGAGTCGGATAGTGAGGTGTCATGAGCTGGACTTGTGCTCTTTCTGCTCCAGTAACAAACATGTTTCTGACAATTGTCCAGCTAGTACAGGTAGAGTTCGCCTGTCGGTGCCATGCGCAACCTGTAAACATTCTACACATATATCAGCTCTATGTCGCGTGCTGCTGCAGCAACAAAAATCTAAAGAGGAGTATTCAAGCAATTGGTGTATGCCTGGCAGTGGTTATATCAGTTTGTATTTGTTACCGTCGATTACTCTACTTGTAGGAGTTGGAAGTTCACTACTCCAGTGAGGTTTTTGTTAGATACTGGCAGTCAAAAATCGTATATATATATTCTTCAATTATTGATCGTATTCGGTATTTAATTGAAAATATGGGATGTCCCCTACAATTTGCGCACATTTCACGCGAATTCAGAGGTGAAACTCAAGCAGGCCGTGCTTGATCTAGTCTTTCCCAGCAGTATGATTCAATTTCCACTTCTGATTCATTCCATTTTGGACATTCGATTAGAAGTCAGTGGTTTTATGAAAGCAAGAACCAACATTCCGGCAGTCAAAATTCCACTCGCTGATTCGTCTTTTTATCCTGAGAACAGCGATACTGTGTATCTAGGTCTACTGGGTACTGACGTACTGCAGTACTTCGTCAATATGAAATTGGTGTCGTGTCTGAAAGGCGTCGCGTGGAGTGGTGTCGTGCCATTTGGCAATGTAGAGCAATATCTGACATGTGACCAAATACAATCTCCCATCACTTCAATGAATATCGGTACAACATCGTTTTCACAGATAATAGTGATGGAACCACAGCCGCCGTACTTTAGCCCATTGTCTGCAGTGCTGTTTCGTTTCGAGATGGTCATTATCATGTCGAGCTACCATGGACTGACGATATTGCTCGTGTGCCTTCGAATAGAGACATCGCTATCAGGGTCTTACAGCGTAATTAGAAATGGCTCGAGTCCAAGGGACTCCTCGAATCGTACCATCAGGTGTTTGACCAAAAGGAAAAAGATAGTATAATTGAACGCATTTCTGTACCGTCTGAAGGAGTCGGGATTCGTATTTGTACCCCATAGAGCTGTCGTGAAGAAAACTGAGCAAACCACGACGAAGATCAGACCAGTGTTTAATTGTAGTTTGCGCGTTTCTGAATCGGAAAGTTTGAATGGCGCTGCATATGTCGTTGAAAATCTGCCTGAGGAACGTTTTTCACTGTTTCTTCGTTTTCGGTGTCATCGGTTTGTTGTCCTCGCAGATATTACAGCGTGTTTGCAGATACGTCTAAAACTCTAGTGTGACAAGAACAGGTTCTGTTTTTCTGGTAAAAGCATGGCAAACCCGTTGCTTATCGTTACAACACTCTAGTTTTTGGCTTCACGACTAGTCAGTTCATTCTCAATTATAGTCTTCACGTTTCTGCTTATACGAGCAATTTCTGTTATCAGACGTTATCCAATTCGTTTTACGTAGACAGCCTGATTGCTAGTAGTGATGTATATGTGTTACGAGAGCTGTATGAATCTGCCAAAATTCGTATGAGGGAAGGAGGTTTTGAACTTCGCTCATGGTCTTCTAACCATTCAGACCTCCGTGATGAAATTAAATGTGATGGTTGTTCAGTTTCTCATAACTCTGTCGAGGAATTGGTTCTTGGCTGTAGGTACAAGATTCTCACTGAATGCATGTATTTGAATTATGTTGTTTTCGATGTCGAAGCTCGTACCAAGAGGCATTTTGTCTCAAATATCAAAGCAGTTTGATCCTCTGGGTCTGTTTTTGCCTGTGACGATTGGCGGTCGCATTTTCATGAGATAAATTTCCAGCCAAAGTGGGAGCATGGGATGGGTTCAATAATGATGTTTACTCTCAGAACAATATGAACAGTTTCCGAATGTAAAGCTGATAAATTGCTATCAAAAGGTAAAACTTAGCATCCACGAATGATTTCTACCTCACGGCATGAACCGATATTATACACCGCAAGACGACTGCGAAAATCTAGCCTAAGATCGACCTCAATGGCGAGAATACATAATTGAATTACAAAATTACAAAACTTTATCGTGACCAACACACAGACAGACTCGCGCAGTAGCCGCTATCAGAGGACCACAACCGGTAACAAACAGCAAAATCTAACGACCATATATGCCTTCGTTATGCAACATCATGCGGATCAAAGATTGGCCTCCACAATCAAAAGTGATCACATGGAGGAGCCGACCGTCATCATAGGGGCTCAACGGGCAACTAAATAAAAACAATGATGTTTAATGTTTTTCATGTTCTACAATCAGTCAATACGCTCAATAATTGACTACAGTGCACCGGTTCTTATATCACTGAGAGCTACTCAACAAAAACAACTCGAAGTGCTACAAAACACCGCCATGAGAACAATATTGGGATCACCTCGCTGGACTAGTGCAGGCTCCAATGGCGCTGTCATTTGGTGCGTTTCTGCAGGTAGATTGACGTGTGTTATTTGTGTAGACTCCGTGGTGTAGTTGTTAGCACACCCGCCTCACAAGCGGGAGGTCCGTGGTTCGAAACCCGGCGGAGCAGAATTTCATTGGGCGAATTCTATAATCCAACAGCCCCTGTCCGCCCAGCAGAAAATGATGGTACCAGATATCAGTCATGAGTTGTGCCATGCATTCTGGGGAGGTGGCCCTATCTAATACGTCTTACGTCCTTGTGACGCCATAACGTGGAGATGGTCGGTTCTGCGGTGGCAGCGAGCTGCACGGGACACACCTGTGTTTTCATAAGCTTCGGCTTCTTCCCATGTAGCAGCTGCTACTTAGGCATTTAACCTTTATTTAACCTTGCGTCATGCAGCACGAGTCTGGTCTAGTGCCTCTCAATATCAGACATCAACCAATTGTGTCGTGCCGAGTCGCCTCTGCTCTCTATCAACATCCAGATGGAGCACTTCAACACAAGTTGATTCGCAATAGTATGCATGGCGCCACAGATGTTCGCTAAAATCCTTGGTTGCGGCAAATGAATAAAATTATGTGCACATTCCTACAAACTGAGGCTGAATAACACACGTCAATCTACCTGCATAAACACAGCAAATGACAGCGCCAGTAGCCTGCAGTAGTTGAGTTCATATCAACACAATTGCGTTCAGCTAAGCATCAATGTACGACCGCAGAGATGCTACAGCTGGCCTTGGATACAATTATCGAGTCATCAAATTGCGCAAGTGTTGTATACTATACTGACGGCTCCATCAACTCAGACATCAGAAGAACAGGTGCTGCTGCTATCACCGCTGGAGTTGAACTGCTAGCGAGGCTGTCATACCACTGCTCTACACTTCAAACTGAGCTGGTGGTCATTCTCCTGGCGCTGCAACATGCTACCAACCTACAAAACACAACTGTTCTGATATGCACCGACCCAAATCAGCCATACAATCTGTCATATCCTGCATCACTACAAACATCTCAGATATTACAAGAGAAGTCTTCCAACATCTTCAACAACTGACGAGGAAGCGTACACTTGTCACGTTTCTCTAAATACCCAGCCATATTGGTGTGAGTGATGATGATATGGCTGACGCAGCTACAAAAAAGAGCAGCAACATTCACAAAAGTCACAGAGTATGTGCTGCCTTCTCTGTCATATATCAGATCCAATGTCAAGCAGACTGCTCATCCTCTCGCTAACACCACTCGCAGATATCTAGAGAACATACAGCCACAATCAGCATGATAAGCCGCAGCAACCGAACATCGTCCGCTCAAGGCCAGTCTAACACCCAGGGCAACGGAGTATTACTTCAACGTCTGATACTAGGTTACTGTACACGTAATCAGCTAGCTGAGGACTACGACGGAGAGCAGTGTGAATATTGTGGCATCAACACCATACACCCACTGCAACATTATCTCCTATCATGCCCCGCAACATCTGATCTGCGAAGAACACCACAGCTTTGTCCACAAACAACAGCACACTGCTCAGCCAGCGTGGTCTACCATCAGCCAGACTAGTGCTTCACACGCCGGTGGAGTTGTTGCTGAGTGTGATGACATCAACTGCACCTCATCGCTAGATAATCTAGCGATCGTCATTGCTAATGTTATATCACTTGTGCTATCATCGTTATCGTATCATATCAATGTTATATCATCTTGAATGACCCTTTAAAGCCGTGGTCACACGAGGCCAACCATTGGCTTGGCCAACTGTTGGCTTGGTCGAGTGGTCATACGAGGCCAATTGTTGGCTAAGCCAGCCGTTGGCTTGGCCAACAATTGTCCCGAAAACCGAAGTTGAACATGTTCAACTTTTTAAGCCAATTGGCCTGCATTTCAGCCGCTTGCCTCAAGAGGGCGCTATGTTGCCGTGCAATGAACGCGCACTGTCACGCTGAGCATGTTTGAATTCTCGCGCAAGGCAACTATTCGATCTTCCATTTTTCACCATATGACGCTGAAGCAACGCGTGCAGTGAATTCAACTCAGCTTGAGTCTTGTGATGTGTTGTACGAGTATGTTTTTGTGTTCGTTTTATTGTGGCAATTTTATCATGATGAGGTGGAATCTGTAATATAATATTATTAATATAATATAATATATATAATATATTATATAATATATATATATATATATATATAATATATATAATATATAATAATATAATATTTGTATAACTTATTTTAATGTTTGATACTTTACTAGAGTAAATTTTGATAAATAGATATATAGGTAAATATATATAAAAGCTGTAGAATATGTTTATTAATTATGTTTAATTATGTTTATAAAATATGTATAACATAATTATACTATACGATCAGAATATATGTATGATCTGTACATTCAAGAATGCACCTGGATTAAATAAAAATTCAAATGGTATAGTCAGGAGAGCGAAATAAATCACACCGACGTATTCTGCACCACATCTATTGGCTTGGACAATTACTGGCCTCGTGTGACCACTCGCAAGCCAATTGTTGGCCAAGTCAACGATTATCCGCTGCAAGCCAACAGTTGGCTAGGCCAATCGTTGGCTAATCCAACAATTGGCCTCGTGTGACCACGGCTTTATTGTCATGTTATTTACGTCCATTGTTATAGCTGCATGTGTTTAGTTTTAGAGTACAATCGGTTTGCCTGTGTGTTCGCGACTGCAGGCTCGTGTTTGACCTGTGACGCACGTGGGTCATTGACCGCGCGTCTCTGTATGTATGCACGTGTGCAGAGCAAGTGACCAGTAACTTGTACAGTCGTGTCAGAGCTTGTCCTGGTTGGGGTCGTGTTGAACGTAGCGCTTACTGCCTAATACACTGTGTGTGTGCGACTTTCCTCACATTTCCGTGGCTTCATCACCACATGTTCTTACAATGTTTCATGTACTGTGTGCTTCATGTACAATGTTTCCTCTATTAATTTGTGTAAAAGCAGCGGCGAGTACCATCTCGCATTGCACACACTATTGTATATATTTGTTTTATGTGTGTAATACATCATTTATGTTATGCAGCGCGTATGTGATTTATGCAACGTTTTGTGTATTGTTTGTAGCGCGTTGCTGTGTACAAATATATAACTCCAGACGGAACCATCATACACCAAAGCAGCCAGGTACAAGATATCGGCGTTGTAATGTGCGACAGTGCTGATATCAGTCTAAACATTGACAAGGTGGTGAAGAAAGCTAGACACACCGTCGGGTGGATACTGAGAAGTTTCAGATCAAGAGAAACCGGAGTGATGCTGACCTTGTACAATACTATGGTACTTCCACTACTGGAGTACTGTAACCAACTTTCACTACTTTCACAACTTCCACTACTGGAGTACTGTAACCAACTTTGGTGACCTACCAGCATAGGAGAAATAAGAAAACTAGAATCAGTCCAAAAAACATTTACCTCAAGATAGAGGGAACGAAAAATTTGAACTACTGGGAAAGACTCCGTATTTAAAACTCTACTCACTCGAACGAAGAGAACGTTTCATCATAACATAGACTTGGAAAATAATAAAACGATTGGTCCCGAACTTTGACAAAGCTTTTGCTATTAGAACCACCGACAGTGGCAGAAGAGGAATCCTAGCTACCATACCACCGATTTCCAGGACCTGGACCAAGATTCAAAACATTAAAGAGAGTTCCATCGTATGAATCGGTCCAAGGCTTTTCAACTGTATACCTCATAAACTACGATGCGATACATACACTCATGATGCCTTAAAAAGAGATGGATAAGCTCCTACAGATCGTCCAGGACAAACCGTCTCTACCGCACCACCACCAAACCACCGTGGGAAACAGCGTGCTACACCGTGTAACACCGGCTCACCGAGGGTGACGCTCCAGCGCAACCTAGGATATTTACATCCTAAACAACACTACAGGAAACTACAGTTGTGTGTGTGTGTGTGTGTGCGTGTGTGTGTGTGTGTGTGTGAATACATTTGTGAATGATTCGACTTGCGTGACTGTGGTCGCTCTTCTATATTGTTTCTAGTTAAATAATGTGAAATGTCTAAGTGACAGCTGCTACACGGGAAGAAGCCGAAGCTTATGGCTTGATTCTGGACTATAGAATTCGCCCAATTGAATTCTGCTCCGCCGGGATTCGAACCACGGTCCTCCCGCTTGTGAGGCCGGTGTGCTAACCACTACACCACGGAGTTCCGCAAATGTGGTTGGGTTTTTGGGTGTTGCATGGTTTATGCATGTGATCACATACTAATTACGCTCGTTTTTCTCAAACTACCTATAGCTTTTGGGTGCTTCTAGTACATGAAGCCACCGCATGGTGCCAGTCGTGCCTGCACTCATCCCATGTCACTGTATTCACCCGTAATTAATAATAATAGCGGTTGTTGGCAGTCCATACACACGTCGTATTCAGTGTTGACTGCACAAGCTATAATGCGCAAACGTCAGCATTTCGTCAACACTTATACTGCACAGCTCGAATTTTCATTAAATGAGAAAATGCTCAATTCGCGCGCATATTTCACCAATGATCATCGTAATATTCGACAAACTATATTTATATTTTAAAAATTCAGCCGACATAGGACAGTATCAGAAAAAGTCTGATTCACGCACATATTTAAGACATTTTGATGAAAAACGGGCATTTGAAAATGCGTTGACTAGAGAATGTCCTATGAATTATATTCTATGCATAGGACAATGACCTATACATTCATTGACAATAACGATTGAATACTACGTACATGCATGCGTCTACCAGTAGATTATCTCGCAGTGGAGGCCCCAAGTGGGGGTTACAGAGACTGAAGTCCTCCAAAAATGTATCATGTTCCACCCCAAAAAATCAACACAGATATGTGTTCAGGTCAGCTGAATGCTGAGTCATTAATACTATTATAACTATTAATGCTGTTATTACCGTGCTATTCTAGCACGGTAATAACAGCATTAGTGGACCCGTGGCATGCATGGCTAAGTATGACCCATGGCTAAGTAACACTTGTGGACTCCGTGGTGCAGTTGTTAGCACACCCGCCTCACAAGCGGGAGGTCCGTGGTTCGAAACCCGGCGGAGCAGAATTTCATTGGGCGAATTCTACAATCCCACAGCCCCTGTCCACCCAGCAGTAAAATGATGGTACCAGATATCAGTCATGAGTTGTGCCATGCATTCTGGGGAGGTGGCCCTCTCTAATACGTCTTACGTCCTTGTGGCGCCATAGCGTGGAGAGGGTCGGTTCTGCGGTGGCAGAGAGCTGCACGGGACACGCCTGTGTGTTCATAAGCTTCGGCTTCTTCCCGTGTAGCCGCTGCCACTTAGGCATTTATCTAGAATAGCAATGATGCGTGCTGAGATGAAACAAACATGTTCAATATCAACTGGTGCACATGTGTTATAATACACCGTGAACTAAACTAAACACACGCGCACACAAATATATGCGAACTCACACAAATACACACATGCTCGCACAAACACGCATATGCGCATATATTTCGGTGACAGTGGGGCGAATTGGCTCACCTTTGATGGACACTGGCCTGGCGTTGACTTTTTTCTTAGCCACAACGGGAATGTTTTTATGCCAAGGTGAGTCTAATTTGCCTCCACAACTCTCCTGCACATACACATACATATGCACACATATAACATACACATGCTCACTCATGCATATAAGTTGTGTGTGAAATACATGTGAACATGCATGCAATGACGGTGCTAAACACTTGTTTATCATGTCTGTGCGAAATTGCAACTGATGAGGTTTGAAACATTTCTGGAGAGAAAATCAGTTCATCTTTATCCTCCCTATGTTCCCATATGGGAACAATTGAATTATGATGTTTTAATACCCTTTAATAGTATTTTTACGAATATATTCCTAAAGCCATTGTTCCGATGGAAGAGAAAACGTGTAATTACCAGACAAAAAATTACGAATATGCAATGAATAATTTATGCGTCATAATTATTCAAACCTTACCATTTTTCATTTTCTGTAGCTCATATATTGACGAGCCTAATTTGACTACTGGTCCTATTCTGTTTTTCTTAATGTTACACATTTATTAACAAGATTATGACGATTGTACTGATGTAGAGATTACATTATATCAAAAATTCACTTTGTCAGAGCAAGAGAAAGTGTGATTCTTCCATATGGAAGCAATTGAGTTTAAAGGACAAACAGGTACATAAATTTGTCATCATAGGACATGCGCCCGTTTTGCTCGCTCACGAGAATAAAGTGACAAATTACATTATTTTGACTGCATAATGCCTTTCATATACAGTTTTCATTAGTGTTGATCAATTATGCGTGTATTGAGGTAATATGTCACGTTTTGTTAGGCGTCTAGACTCCAGAAGGGACACCGAATCCGAGAAAAATCGCTATTTTACCCGCAGAAAATAGACATTGTGATAATGATACTGATACTGAGAATAATCACGCTGCCATGGTGAAGTATGAGGAAGCATTCGAGCCAGCCGGACATCTTCACGAGAACAACATAACACCGGCCACATGTTCAACATCGAGACCAGGCAAACACTCGACAACTACAGGAGCTATACGTGTTGAAGAGCAGTGTGAATTTCACCCCAGCTTGTCAGACCGATCGCCATTTCTTATGCAAAGTGCATTTTCTCCAGACCAATGGTGAACATGACATTGAGTCAGACCAGTTTGTGTCACAAGAGACACGGACACAGTAGATCTCAGAAAGCATATACATATCAAGCCATTTCTAACAAGTCCTTTCTAACATGTATCTGGATGTCATAGTGCCAGAGCAAAAACACAGTACATTTACACAGTGCAGTCAAGCCGCCTATTGATATACGCTATCTACTATTGATATACGCTATACGCCTATTGATATACGCAAATTCAATAGCAATATCAGATATCATTGCCCCAAATGCTTGCTTTCACTGCAGCACGATAAGAAAACTGTATGTGCGCACATTAACCATACAAACTTAGCTTGAATTTGTGAATTTCTGTTATATAATTTTCTTGTTCGATTTATTTCAACATACACATACAGGGACTGCAAATTCTGAATTATCTATTTGAATTAAAATTTAGTAGATAGACACGATAATAAGCACAAAATTTGTACAAAAGTAAGCACAGTGTTGAGCGAAAATTGTAACTTTCTGTCATATAATGTCAAATATTTATGTCATGTTTTCTGATCCCGTATGGGAACATGCCTGTAACTCAAGAAATATTTGAGGAAATCTAATGATTCTTTAGGGAATATACTATGCGATGCAAAAACATAATCAACAAACGTTAATACTTCTATTTCAAGTCTCACTATACGGGGGTAAAATCAGCACTGACGGCCAGACCTTGTACTTGACAATATGTGACTCGGACGAAATGTGTTTCAGAAATTGTTTGGCGTTGGAGAACAGCAGATTGCACACCACACACACATGATCAGATGGGTCGCGGAAATATATGTCCGTGTCTTCGGCATCAACGTTCTGTCAAACACACACAAACACGCACACACACCCGCATATATACGTACAAATAGAAACATGTCCCTATTACAGAATATAATACCCATAGTATATACAAATTTCATATGTTCAACACTGGTCGTCGAATTATAAATCAGCTAGGTATAAGACGCTGAACAGTGAAATTCAAGCTTGTCATGACACACACACACGCGCTTGACTAGTGCTGTTTTGATCAACCCTCGTAGACATCACGCACCAAGCCGCTGACCAGCTGATCGACCCGCGTATCGCCACAGTCGAGACGATCGAGAACTTGCGCCACTGCCGCCAGGCGGCGACACTGCACACTGGCCAGACGACGAGCATTGGCCCTGAGAACGGCCCGAGTAACCGAGCCAGCCTCGCGCACACTGCTCAACTGGTCCACCAGCGACACGGCACTCGCCGGAGGAACACCCTGACACACACGCAGACATTAGGTAGATATATAGCGCCCTACACCTAGAGGGCCTCTAGGGCGCTGAAACACACACACAGCCACACGGATACACACACACACACACACAGGGAGAGTGAGAGAGAGAGTGAGAGAGAGAGAGATACGGTGCACAGAAATCACTCTTTGACACGCAATACATTTTCACCAATGTGCGTGCGCTCAGAGCAGCATGAAAATAATCCCCTATCAAACTGTGTTGCCACAACATTCACCACCTTGATGCGCGTGTGTGTGTGTGTGTGTGTGAGAGAGAGAGAGAGAGAGGGCAGGTGAACGTGACAGGGGCCACACTGACCAGCTGCAGACACCGGCGCACTGCCTGACACACGGCGCGATACAGGTTCTTGCAGGCAGTGCCCGAGTCAGGCTGGCCAAACTCCTCATCGGTGTGTACAATTGGCTCGTGCACCAGCACGCCCCCTGCCCCCTCTCCCACCGCAACCGCCTCCGACTGAAGGGCCTCGTGCAGCTGACGCCGTCTAACAGCGGCCATCAGCGGCGTGCGGCGCTCCGGAGGACCTGCCCCACATGCATATACAAGTGTCGAATAATGTAGGGATATTGGCGACGAAAATCAACACACGATTCGACGATAAAGATAACATTATAATAGGCGATACATATTGATGATACATGTTGGATTAATATACCACAAACATGTCAAATTCAATAATCCACTAACGAAGACAACATATAGACTCACACTGACACATTTCACCCACTGACACAATGACACATTTCACCCACTGACACAATGACACATTGACACATTTCACCCACTGACACACTGACACATTTCACCCACTGACACACTGACACATTTCACCCACTGACACAATGACACATTTCACCCAATGACACACTGACACATTTCACCCAATGACACACTGACACACTGACACATTTCACCCACTGACACACTGACACATTTCACCCACTGACACACTGACACATTTCACCCACTGACACAATGACACATTTCACCCACTGACAATATGTAACAAAGTTTACGCCTGATAATATGTTATATATACATTATATTATAATGTCTTGATTTAATTATTACTGTATAAAACGCATGTGACTTAATTACTACTCGTATGCTGTATTTTCGTTGTTTAGATTCATATGACAGCAGTAAATTAGAAGGTAGAGATCAGAGCGTCAGTCTTGCGCACGTATATATTGTCACTGTACCAGAATAGCTTGTATTTCGTTGTTCAGATTCAGACAGCAGCAATAAGTTATCGGCCAGAGCGTTGCGTAGCATATGCAAATTTATCACTAACCACAGTAGATACCCACGCGGATGCTTTCCAGATGTTTTTGTAACATAGAAACTGCTTGCGTAGTGACCAGCATAGATATGTGTATTCCACTCATGTACTTGTTTCAGTGTACAGTGCTCACCTGTTTGTCTCCGTAATTAATGAGGCCGTGCCCAGCTTGCAGCTGTATAGTGTAGTAGGCGGCGCTAGTAAGCGGTATATAAGCGGGTGTATTTCACCAGTGAGGGGTGATCGTGGCGGACAGTGAAGACGACGCCACTATGTAGGAAGTGAGTGCGGATAACGATATGGACTAAACCAGCATGTAGAAAACAGAATAAGACTAGGCCGGGAGATAAGTAAAGATTAAGTGAAATACAACTCTGCTACAATTTTACTGTGTTTGACTCGGACAATAAGTTATCGCGGCACACAACTTCAAGAGGCCTGCTCCATAACATCACCACCAATAATAGGCTACATTCGAAACATCGCTGCAATATTAGGCACATAGGCACAGTTTAACATATCTGAAAAATCGCTGCTACAACTGTTGCCATTCTCTACAAGACGATTAACATCTCGGTTACACACAATAACAAACTGCCACATTTCACCCACTGACACAATAACAAACTGACACATTTCATCCACTGACACGTTGACACATTCCACCAACTGACACAATGACACACTGACACATTTCGCCCACTGACACACTGACACAATGACAAACTGACACATTTCACCCACTGACACATTTCATCCACTGACATATTTCACCCACTGACACAATGACACACTAACACATTTCACCCACTGACACAATGACACACTGACACATTTCACCCACTGACACAATGACACATTTCATCCACTGACACAATGACACACTGATATATTTCACCCACTGACACAATGACACACTACATATTTCACCCACTGACACAATAATACATTTCACCCACTGACACAATGGCACGATATTTCACCCACTGACACACTGACACAATGACACATTTCATCCACTGACACAATAATACATTTCACCCACTGACACAATGGCACGTTATTTCACCCACTGACACAATGACAAACTGACACAATGACATATTTCACCCACTGACACACTGACACACTAACACATTTCACCCACTGACACAATGACACACTAACACATTTCACCCACTGACACAATGACACACTGACATATTTCACCCACTGACACAATGACACACTACATATTTCATCCACTGACACAATAATACATTTCACCCACTGACACAATGACACGTTATTTCACCCACTGACATATTTCACCCACTGACACACTGACATATTCCACCAACTGACACACTGACATATTTCACCCACCGACACATTTCACTCACTGACACAATGACACACTAACACATTTCACCCACTGACACAATGACACACTTCACCCACTGACACAATGACACAATGACACGTTATTTCAGCCACTCACCTATAATGGCGACACGACACACGCCCTCGCCGCGTAAATGTTCGGCCAGAGTAGCCAGGTGTCCTGCCATATCAGCCATACTGACAGAGTCCTGTTCCAGCAAGTGTTCACTGCTCACCAGCACCACAGTGACAGGCTGACAGTCTCGCACCGCCGTCAAGGCCGCAGTCTTCACACACACACACACACACACACACACACACACACACACACACACACACACACACACACACACACACACACACACACACACACACACACACACACACACACACACATTTGGATGTAAATATAGATCAACAAACAAATATTGAATGTGACTTGGCGCTGCATGCGGTCGTGACGTCGCAGTTTTGTCACGTGACCACGATGACGTCACACTCACATAGCAGCGCTCGTCGGTCGGGTCGCTGAGATGAGAGTCGCCCAGCACGTAGAATTTGTTGGGTTTGACGCTCGTGCCAAATGATGTGCGCACACTGTCGGCATACACGTACGAGTCGAGGATTTTGACGGCGTTGTCGCCCAGAATCAGAAACTCAGTCTAGCACACACACATACACATGAACTCGTATGAATGAAGCAGCGCTACGCAGCTAGACAAAAAAGCTGTGACAGATTCCACGTGACAGCAAGCACGGAACAGAGAATACATGAGCAATGAAAGCGTGATTGAACTAATAAAATGGATACAACTAGAGTGAGACTGTGGGCGACCTCCTCGAGCGCAGTGAACGCCGGCGAAGTATCGGCACATTCCTCGAGCAACATTTCAATCTGCTCCATGTCCTCGGGCACGACAGGCCGCTGGCCGGCGTCGGTGTGTCGCTTGACGGCACCGTTGTCCGTCGCTGTCGACGCTGCATATTCGTCGTGATCGTCGTTCATGGTCGCCATCTCGGCCGCCGTCGCCAGCGAATCGATGACGCGATTCAGCCGCGTCAAATTCGACGACACCATCTTGAGGTCGCCCTCCAGCGCAGTCTGAACGCAGAAATAGACATGCATACATACATACAGGCATAACTTTCTTGCAAAACAAATATTGGTTCGACCAAAACACATATTGGATGGAAGTGTATAACACCGTTGATCAAAACACTCCACAAACAAAACAAACACAAAACACACCTGCATTTTGATATTGACGGCTGGATTGGGCGTGCGTCCGACTACTTTCTTCTCGCCGGTGTCAGCATGTAGACTCGGACAGCTGAACTGCAGCTGTTGCAGCCTGGCCAGCAGCTGACACTGCTTGCGGTCGGCAAGACGGCGCGTCTTCAGCAGCTGATGCACGAGAATTTGCGCCATGTGTCGCGTGCGCTCGCTGCCGCCTCCGCCGTCGCCCGGCTCCGCGTCGTCCGTCAATGATATACCCAGCGCCATTTTAGCGTCAGCCACCATGCGCCGCCAGGTGTCCAGTGCGTCCTGCACCCCCCACGACAAACAATCACTCACAATCTCGCACACGACTCGCCGCAACAGAATACATGTGCACACGCAGCCTACACCTCACAACTACACCTCACAACATCTGCAATCACTCAACAATACTTTCATACACTTACACTAGCATGCATGCATCGTTCCGCCATCACAATTAAACCTCATTAGTTGCATGTTTCGCTTCAATTCGATTTCTAAACAAATAATGAACACTTTCGAAATGAAGAACATTTTCATTTTTCAAAAAACCGAAACAAGTTAAAACATAAAACTGGCTACACAAAACCCGCTCAAAATGATGATAAAAACATGAGAATGAACATGAAGCGGTTAGTCAATTAAAATAGCATTAAATAAAGTAGTGGGCTAAATTAACGCTGGATATCACAAACACAATAAATAAGGTATTTTAAGCATAACTTGGACGGCACAAACCAGTCTGCCAGTGACTCATGTGTATCTGAGTGTTTAGCATGCAGTTGCGGTGAACATGGCGTGTAGGTGAATATGACGTGTAGGTGAATATGTCGTGTAGGTGAATATGACGTGTAGGTGAATATGTCGTGTAGGTGAATATGACGTGAAGGTGAATATGTCGTGTAGGTGAATATGTCGTGTAGGTGAATATGACGTGTAGGTGAATATGACGTGTAGGTGTCACCGTGTAGACGCGCGTGCCGCCGCCATGGATCTCGTGGTACTCGTCCAGCTGCATGCGCAGCAAAAACAGCCGCTCGTTCATCCAAGGCCGGTTCTTGCGCACCACACTCAGCTTCTTCAAGTCGTTGGCGGTGAGCGCCGTCTTGTCGGGCTGGTAGTTGGAGCGCCACACGGTGCATGTGAGGTCGTGCGCGTCAGCATCGCAGATCGCGTCTTCGTCGAGATCGACGCAGCGACGACTGTCAGACGCCGCCGCCGCCGACGACGACGAGCGGCGAGAAGACCACGCAGTCGGCGCAGTGGTGGAAGACGGAGTCCGAGGAGAGAGTGGTGGAGGAGGAAGTGAGGTATGCGGTGGGGGAGCAGGCGGAGGTACACTGATACCTCCGCCACTGCCCCCGGGGCACAGTGCTGGCAGTGGCGGCGGTGGCGCCATGACAGTGCTGGTCAATACTCCACCGCAGCCGGCATCACTGACAAACACTCCCAACGGCGGCTGTACACACACACACACACATGTGATAGTTAGTGGAGTGCACCGGCCTATTAGACCATACGGCGCCCAGAGAGAGACAAACAGAAACAGAAACACACACATCAATAATACAACACACTTGTGTAATCACTTGCAACCCATTGTTCGGAAATATTGACGTGGATAATGAACCGCGTTTTCATATCGAAAATAAGCCGCGACTAAAACACTTCAAACAATTAGAATACGGTTAAATTTATCCTCTTATGGTGCATGCAGTAGGAAATAAACCCGCACAAAGACAATTACTCATACAAACGAATAATCACATGTTAGTCACACTCTGAATTCACCCTGGTAACCTCTTGAATTTACTGTTAACATCCTGAATTCAACTTGATTACATCTTGAATTCATCCTAATAACATCCTGAATTCACCCTAATAACATCTTGAATTAACCCTGGTAACATCTTGAATTCACCCTGATAACATCTTGAATTAACCCTGGTAACATCTTGACTTCACCCTGGTAACACCCTAAAGTCACACTGAATCGCCGGCAGAACAGACGCCCGGGCAGTTTTTAGTGATTTAAGATGGGCTGACAAGACGCGAGTGTCAGTTGGTGGGTTGAGACGCACCATGCCAGGCGGCACCAGTGATAGAGCGGGCGGCGGCGGCGGCGGCGGAAGAGATGGTCCTCCACCTCCAAACTCAAGTCCCGGCGGCTGCATCATGTGCGGCGCAGGAACCCCCGGTGCCATGGGGGGTGCCATAGGTGGCACCATAGGGGGCGGCATGGGTGGTGCCATAGGGTGTGGCATGGGGGATGGGGGAAAGGGAGGCGGCACGGGTGGTGGCAGTACATGCGGCGACTGTGGTGGTGGCATGTTAGGCAGAGAAGTGAGCGTGTGGGAGATTGGCGGCACATGTTGTGATGTTACTGGCGGTGCAGCAGCCGTCATGAGACTGTCAGCGAAACGCAGGTCAATGGGCGACGGCGCCTCGTGTCTACCAACCACAAAACACACACACACACACACACACACACACACACACACACACAAATATGTCAAACTGATAAATATGAGATATAAGACAAACAAGTGAACAGCTTAAATGCGTCTCTAAATAAAAACAAACGCAATTCTCACTAAAACAAACACTAAATGTATTATTTGAAATTAATTGTATATTGATATTGTATACAGTTTTTGCAATCATACAAATGTGTGTTGAGTGTGTGTGCAAATTTACCAAAAATGTCAAAACCATATATAGAACACTTAATCCATGCATAATATATTAAAACGCACATTTTAGAAATAAATTCGCATGTACACATTGACATAATATGCCTGTGTGTATGGGTGTTTGCGAGCACAAATAGAACTTGTTCTTGTCTATTTTCCCTGCATAAGATATTAGTATATGCGTGAATAAATATCAATGCACTGGTTACGAATTTATTGTGCACGATGTATTGACGAAATTCCGCAGCACTTTGATGACATAACACCGCAGTGAGGAACGCAAGGAGCACGCGAGGCGTTACTTGCTCACATAATTGTGCAGCGGTGAATGTGCGTATTTGGCCGCTGTTAATTAATTTTTAATTCATTTTGAATAATATGTTAATGCTTTGCACTTTCCACGAGCCGGGGAGAATACCGAAGCGTTTTCCAATATAATAAATTAAAGATACAACTAAAATAACAGACAGCAAGAAATGACTCACCTGGAATGCCGGTCCGGCGAGAAAGTGCGTCCGGCAGATGGAAGCCGTCGCAGTCGCCGCCGCAGTCGTTCGGGAGACGCGCTACCGCTCCACGACCGATCACGCCGCATCCGTCGACGCGTCGGCGGAGAGCGGGAAGCCGGCGAGCGCGTGCGGCGACCGGCGAAAAAGCCACGCCGCACGCGACGACCGTCAAAACTGTCGCCGCTGCGACTGCGCCGCCTTCGTCGCCCATCAAATGACACTGCCGGCAACGGCGAAGTATTGCCGTGAGGCGGTGAGCGGCGGTGGCGGTGCAGACTGCGCTGATGGAAGCGCGGCTCGTCGCCGTGGTGCGACCGTCTATCCGCACGCGACGCGGACGGCGGTGAAGAAGAGGCATCGTGGCCCACGATGTGACGACGCCGCGGGGCACGGTGGTCGTGATGGGATTTGTGTGCTGGCGACTGCTGCCTGCGATGATAACGATGGTGATACTCGGCGGATGGCAATCGTCTGCGCGGCGACCGCTCGTTGTGACTCCACTGCTCCCGCGGCGGCGATGGAGGCGACCCCTGCCGGCGACGTCTGAAGTCGGGAGAGCGAGGCCTATGATGCACGTGCACTCGCATCCGATCTTCTCCACCGTCATCATGGTCCGGTTCCTGATGCTGATTGTCGTGCTCGGACAGGTCAAAGTCGACTCCGTCCAGTCGTCCGTCGACGCATTCGTCACCATTATTGAATTTTTTCCAGTAAATTTCGTCATCGTGCTCGTCCATCGTCTTGTCAACGTCCAAAGCCAGCGACGACGTGAACACGCGTCGCTCCGGACTCCGGTCGACGCCAGCGCTTCCGTCCACCGGACTCGCGTAGGGAGAAATGGCCGACACATGACGTTGACAGTCGGGCTGTTCGTCTAAACCACATTCGGGTGGACTGGACGAACGAAGCGGTCCGGACGGCATATTTATGTCAATTACGTTATGTGCGACGTTGTGTGCCCCGCAGCGGCGATTATGCGTAAACGTCAGGATAACAAGATCACAGCACAAGAATACAAATGGTGACGTATGGAATGAGTTTTATCCTCAATAAAATCCTACTACATCTCCAAACTCAAACCACAATTAAAATACAACACAATAACCCAATACAGAACCCGAAATAATATGCAACCCGATAACGACACGAGACGAAAAATAGAGACGGAAGTTATGCGCCGTATACGTATTTTTCCTTAAAATGGCAGAGGTTGTTCGAGAATTGACAATTTCACCTATATGATGTTCGTAGGTATGTTTCGTTTTAGTTGGCTATTTGTCCGCGTTGTTTTGGTGCTTATTCGTAAATGACACGATAACCTTGGGTTGATTCCTGCTGCGACTTTGCCATTTTTGGGATTGGTTGTGCTAGTCGAATTTCTTGATTGAGTGTTGAAGGAAAATCCGACCATTGAACAGGTCTATTGTCAACGATGACAATTATCAACTGGGAACAACCGAACACATTCAAAGCAAACACGACCAAAGCAACACAATAATCATATGACAGCAGGGGCTTTAAGACAACTAACGAACGTAGACGCACAATTATTGATTGAGTGTTGCTCGGATGTAGTATTGATTGTTTAATAACGGTGAAACCCAAAGGTACTGTAAACGTATATTGTAAAAATAGGCAAGCACTTGAAAATACATAGAATTGGTAAGCGACACACGAACGCAACACCACCGACAACGTCTATAACCACACTGCCTCATAACCTTTTCGCCATGCCTCTCAAGGTCAGTAGCCGAAACACCAACATACATCCACGCACTCATACACAGCCTACACGCGTCCTTGTCTTCAGTCAATACAGTTCACTTGAACACTCATACGCGCATACATACACGCACAGGCACGTACATATATGCATATATAATCGGAAAATCAGAACGCTCAAAACCACACGCCCACCTGATCTTAAGATCACATGTCAACATGATAGTCCTGCAGACTCCTAGGGTTTCTCCGGTTTATTTCGGGACAACGCCGCTCTCCATTCCCCTCGGATTGTTCGGCTTCACCGTCGCCACAATTGTCTCGTTCCTCCACTTCGACAGGTTCCCGCGGTACGACAATACTGACGTCAAGGACGTGTCTTGGCATTCCATCCACCGACACGTTTGCTGAGGTCACACCAGTAACAGTACCTCTACTCCATTTTGGTGTGCACCGAGCCATCGCCGGCTTTACCCACACATCATCACAAATGGTTAATGAATGCGACGTACTTCCATCGTACGGACGCTTAACCGTCGCCGGGTGTCTCCAATCGTACTTGAAAATGGACTTTTGTGGCACGGTGTCATGTCTCCGACCAGTTTTTGGCGACATGCTGTACCATTACACGGCCTCTAGCGGACTCACGCTGCCTCTCTCAGCAATAGTCTTTATTCTTCTGTGGTTCCGCTCCACAATTCGTTGCCATTTGGTCTGTATGCCTGCCCTGAACCAGCTAGCGACATTCCACCTCTCGAGCATCTGTCTCATCTGTTCGGATTTGAACGACGTAAAATTATCCATCATCACTTACTGTACTGACCCTCTCTCCAAAAACAACTCGTTGATGTGCTTCACGATAAATTATGCAGACTCATTTGCAAGCTCCTTCCAAATGGCAAGTCGGCCTGGCCCACAGTCCATGACCGTCAAATATGTACCGCCTCTAAAATGAGTCACACCTATGGCAATTCGACTCCACGTCGCTTCCACGCCAATATGGCCTGCATCATGCTGCACGGGGACTGGGTCAGTGGAATGACAGCGTCCACATTGCCGAACCACCCGATGCACATAATTTCTCATCACATTTGTTTCACTTTCCTCGCCAAGTAAAGCGACCGATCAACACCAACGTGGTGCATGTGGTGCAGCTCTTTCAAGCTGACAGCGCCAACATGTCTTGCTGTCTCCTCGTTATCGCTCTGGTAGGATCCCGCTGCCACGGTCCACTCACGTTTTACTCAAGTTAGCTCGTCGGCTTTGTTATTGGGCGGCTGAACCAGTTGTATGTTGACATGTCGATGTCGATGTTGACATCTCGATGACATTTTTCAGCGTTCCCAATCGACGCTTGACAATCATTTCCGCAGCACCTTGGGTGCTAATTTTTCTTTCCTCTGTAAGAGATCGGTGTATCCATCCGTAGACGGTGGCTGAATCTGTCATGGGTGTTATCTGTAACGTGTAGTCCGGTTTATTGCACATACATGACTGACTATTTATACATACAATACTGACATAGATGGCTGCAGATGCACAGGATCGGGTTGCAATAGAGTTCTATGAATGAGCCTGTCACACTCTACACTCTCTGACATGACGCCATACGGTACAGCACTTACACACACTTCACATCTCCTCTTCCCCCAAAAAATACATATGTTCACAATATTTCATGTGACAAGTTGCAAAAAAATACAGGAAATGAATCACGCAAACATTGGTTTAACAAACATAATCATCAAGGTACGCTGGACGCCTGGTCTGACGCGACGATCTTCGCCGTGCCGCGGTCGCCAACGGCCGCACCCCAGCGGTCTCAGGCTTCCGCGGCCCAAGGCGGCCGCTCCCCAGCAGCCTGAAAAGGCTTCTGAGCGGCGACCTCAGCAGGTCACCGATCGGCCGACGGACCGTGCTGGCAAATCGGCAGCGATGCCGGTTAGTCAGGGCGGCAAAAAACCGGCCGCTCAACAGGCTTCCAAGCCAGCAGAGCGGTCTACTCTGAGCCGGAGGAAATCCGGAGACTGGACGGTGGTTCAACGCAAGAGCCGCCGTTCAGTCAAGTCAGCCTCGCCGAGGAGTGACCGGCGATCATCTCCCGGTCACAAAGCGAGCGCGGTCCCTGCTTCTCCGCGCTCGGCGGCTGCTAGCGCCCCGCCTTCCGCACACGACGGAGCGACTCCCATTACTGCCATGGAGGTGGAGAGTTACTCTAAGCGGAAGCTCTCGGCCTCTCCAAGTGGGTCCCCACCTGACGCGGAGAGAGGACGATCGGTCAAGCGATGCTATTAGGTACCTGTGCTACCTGTTTTTTAGTGTATATGTGCCTTTTTAACTGGAGTATTTATTTGTATTTTATTGTATTATATTTATTTTTATGTCCAATTTACAATGGAATATTAGAGGTATTAGACCGAATTTTAATGATTTACTGCATATTTTACACTCCCGACAACCATCGATTTTAGCAATACAGGAGACTGAGCTTTTAACTTTTTCGTATTTTATTATTCAGGGTTTCAATGTTTTTAGATATGATAATGCCAGCTCGACTATAGCACATGGCGGGGTTATGCCGGCTGTTCGCACCAGTGTACCCTGTCGCCGCCTGCATATTTAGTCAGATTTGCAGGTGGTTGCGGTCCGGTGCTGGCTGGGTGGTAGGGAGGTGAGTGTGTGCTGCCGCCTGGTTGCCCGTTCCCAAGGGCTGACGTCGAGTTTTTAATCAACTCACCCCCTTTTTATGTTTTAGGCGATTTTAATGCTCACAACCCTTTTTGGTTTGGTGCACACAGGTGCACTTTTTGGTGCACACAGGCACATATACGCATTGCACTATGCCATCGGGAAGAATGTCCGCTCTGGACCTCAGTCTGTGCAGTCCCAGTCTGCAGGCATCCACGAGCTGGACCGTTGAGAACAGTCTGTATGGGAGTGACCACTTCCCTATATGGATCTGTCTCAATGAGGTACCTAGGTTGGGAACACGACCACCGAGATGGAATTTCAAACGAGCTGATTGGGTCCGCTATGATTGTTTATGATGATCTATGATGACACCCACGCACCAACATCAGAGAGTGGCAAAGGTGTCAAGGAATGAGTCACGGGATCAAAGGAAATATCGAGATGTTTACGTAGAGAAGAGCTAAAGTATCGATACGTGAGCGAGGTGATATGAGAAGAGAACGAGTTATACAATCGAGGAGCGTGGAACTTGAACGATTTAGTAGACCAGGCAAATTCATTGAGGGCGCGAGGCCAGCACAGAGGAGCAGAATGACGTGAAGTGGGGTTAGAAGATAGATAAAGCAGATTGGATAAATATAAAGGTTGATTAGGAGCATGTAAGAGTTTGAAGATTATGCAGCAGATTGAAATGAATGCGCGATTTAATAGGAATTGAAACAGAAAAGGAGAAGTATGTCGACATAAGATAAGATGCAAAACAAAACGACAGGACTGATTTATTACGCGTTGTAGAACTTTTAAAGAAAAAAGAGGACAGCTGAATTGGAGTGAGCTACAGAAGTCGAGTCTGGAGAAGATAAGAGAATGAACAAGCGTAATCGAAGAAGGCTGATCAAGACAGGGAAGGATGGGATAAAGCGATCGACGAATCAAGCGACAACTGCGAGCAGTAGAAAGGATATTGGTTGACATCGTGTTCAAGAGGAGGCGACGCATACGGCCAACGTGAACAGCACATTTACATATACAGTCGTACATAAACACACACGCACATACAGGCAAACGCAGAGCTGAATAGCGCATACACAGGCGCATGCGCACATCCACACTGGCACATACACGCGCACATACACATACATATACACATACATATACATATACATATACACATACATAGAGCGCATACAAATCCACGCAAACCATACATATGTACAGTGTTGTGTTCACGTTGAACATAATGGCTGGCTCTCTTTAGTGATTCAGGTGGTGAACTCTAGAACTCTGAAGTTAATGTTTGATAGAAGCCCGTGTCCATCCTAAGAAAATACGTTAAACTAGATGTGTGTTGTGCGTTGGATTATATAGATTACAATATAAGATTAACATTTCGTGCTTGTGCGCAGCGTGCAAATTCACACTCATGTTCTGACGGCTGACACTGCTAACTGCACGTGTCCGGCTCTGTATATTGGTTGTCGTATTTGTTGGTCTCCTCTGTTGTGCATCATGCTGCGGTACAATGGTGGACTGCTGTCCCTGGCGCGGGGTGTGATGGAGCACAGTTTCACCTCCACCGCTGTTACCAATTCAGCCTTGAACTGTTTCATCTCTCCACATAAACCGACGGCAAGTTTGACGAGATTCATGGCTTTCATGGCAACGACGTCTCGGCCGGGTGGCTTGCTGTGCTCATCGACAGCCGCTCAACTACAGCCGGTACGCTGCATGACATTCGAAACACTTATGCATCGCACGCTCAACCACTACAAGCGTCCCAAGCGGCGGCGCATGCCCATCGATGGCCAGCCGCAGATGAAGGGAGTCGTGCTGAGGACGTTGATCAAGAAGCCCAAGAAACCTAATTCGGCCAACCGCAAGTGCTGCATTGTCCGGCTGGCAAACGGCAAGGAGGTTACAGCGTTCATCCCGGGAGAAGGACATAATCTACAAGAGCACAATATAGTGTTGGTCTGTAATGGTCGGCTGAAGGACACGCCCGGTGTGAAGGTGCGTTGTATTCGCGGCAAATACGATTTGCCACATGTTATCAAGAAAGAGGCGAGGTGACGAGTGCTCAGTCCTGGCGGGTGTTTCATCGATGCTGAATGCATATGTGTGTGTGATATTTTATTCTGAGTTGCTTGATTGTTTTGCATTGTGGACCGGAATAAATTGCTAAAAAATATACCCGTTTTCCCTATTTTGGTGTAATAGTTTTCGAGGAACCGATCATAATTCACGATCAAGTTCTTAATTATGAGCAAACTGGTAATAATGTTGGTGTTTCGGCATCTTATCATAGGGTATCGATTATCAGGTTGAATAGAGGTCTTTCTATATACAGTGATACCTCAGCTCACGAACATAATTGGTTCCCAGAAAGTGTGTGCAAGGCGAAAAGTTCGTCTTCCGAACATCCATTTTCCATAAGAAACCATTAAAATGAGAATAATCCGTTCCCAGGTCCCCATAAAACATAGTTTTCTACTAAATAAGTCTTGAAACTACACAAAAATGTACCTTATTTTATGCATAATTGTTAGAGTCCTGGTCATAATGAAGACAATGTATTATCTGTACTCAGCAATAGAAAGCAACGTATCAACACACAGACTATTTACGACTACACACGCACAGACTCGACTTCAAGATGCACACGAACATACTGATCAAAAACGACATTCGTTCGTTCGACAACATTCAACGGCATTCGTGGCACGAGTATATTATCATCACGAATGTTATTTCCTGAAATTCAAAAACACGTAAACGACAACGGCGTATTAGACTCTCATATTCTTGATAAATCGGGTCGTGACGCACGACCATACATAACCTATCCATTCATCCAATCGTGACGTTAAACAGCGAGTGGGTGAATGATTCGATTACACAGCAATCAAACTAACTGAAATTGGATTAATGCCGTGAGTTATACTATAATACAATTACACACCCATTACTACGTTTATATCATATGATATAATTACATACACAATACTCACAATGAAATGCCGCACACCACCACTAGTGAAACGCACTGTGTAATGACTGTACAGCGACTGGTCAGGGTCGCTCACCTTGACCCTGGCGCTTATCACTTGGCGCCCTCTAGCGCCCACCGTTTGGACTACGTGCTGAACCAATCGCTACTCTACATCCCCCCAGTTCGCAGTTTTGGAGGACGTGAACTCCCGTATCTCGTTGAGTACACCACGTAGTCCCGCAGATAGGCTGGTGGTCGACGTGCGCGAGCGGGGCGAGAGCGCTCTGCAGACTGCACAGGCGGCGGATATGGCACAGGTGGTGGAGACTGTTCGAGCAGTTGAGATGGCGCAGGTGGTGACTGTTTGAGCGGTGGCGGTTGTGCCGGTACATCCTGGCCCGGTGACTCATCCGATGTCGGCGCATTGGTCTCCTGGCTGATATGTCCGGGTTCAGGGAGAGCGCCGTCTGCTTGCCCGTATCCACGGTGGATAGTTTCATGTGTGTAGATATCTCCGGACTTTCGCTGTGTTCTGTCCTGCCGGACGGGAGCGGGAGATATCGCAATGGGAACAGGTCCTTCGCTGACCGGCTGCGCTGTCGTTTGTGACACTGTTTTAGATATCTTTGACAAAAACCGCCTATTTCTCAGAGTTATCCGGCCAGAACCGTCAATCTTCACCAAGTACTGGTCGTGAGGCTTGACCTCAACGATAACTCGAGATCTGTCCCAGCGCTTGTGCCGGCCGTTCTGATTATGGAGAAGCACCACGTGGCCAGTCGAGAGTGGCTTCAGCTTACGAACGCCTTGTAGCTGATCAACCTGCTTGGCAAACCGAACTCTTGAGGCCTCTTGCTTCGACCAGTTGACGCGCCAAATGGGATGAACCATTTGGTTGTCGAACACCTGTGTACCTTGAGCCACCGGAAGCAAGTCACGAACATTTCTCCCGAACACGATTTGATACGGTGGCATACCAATCTCCGGGTCCGGCGTATTTCTGTACTGTAAGAGTGCAGCCGACATCGCTTCTGTGTCTATACCGCCCTGTGCGTTGGTTTGCGACGTCATTAGTCGCTTCATGGATTTCACCGCAACTTCTGCTCGTCCATTCGACTGAGAATGATAGGCCCAAGATATTCTGTGTGCAACACCCCATCGTTGAATGAACTCCTCCGTCTCTTTAGCGGTGAATTCTGCACCTCCGTCCGTGCTGATCTCCTCTGGTACACCGAACGTGACAAAGTAATTGAGAAGGGCTTTGACGAATCCTCTGGCTCCCGTTGACGAGGCCACAACATGAGGCCATCCGCTAAACCAATCCACTATCACCAAATAGCTAGTGCCTCGGATCTCGAAGAAATCCGCTGCAATAGCCTGGAACGGGCGTGTTGTTGTCACAGGGAACACTGGACGCATGCGAGCATGTGATGGAGACATCCTACAGCAGTCACAGCACCTGTCTCTTGTAGCTTCTATGTCCTTCGATATATGTGGCCAGAACACCGCTCCTGCTGCCCGACTTTGCATTCTGCTGGTTCCCTGATGTTCTGCGTTAAGTATTTGAAGATGGCCTGATGTTACTGTTGGTACTGATGGGCCTGATGGTACTGTTTAACCTCTGCAACGCCCTGACTTGCTGTCACGTCACACGCAGCTCCGATCTTCGGAAAGTTGTGATCGATGATGCACAGCTGCTCCATGGCAGTTCGACTCAAATAGAACCTTTCAGACGAATCGGTCACATACGCGATTGCTGATGTGACATGCTCTCTACCTTTGTCATCCACGCCTGATAGTCTGACGAAGAGCTGACCTAGCACATTTATCTTGTTGTTTGCGGCAAAGATGCATATATGTGCTTTTGTGAGGTGGCCTTGGTGTAGTCCCATTCGCTTGAGCACACGTATTCCCATCAGACACGTTTGCGCTCCTGAATCAGCCACCACTTCGACACGCACAGGTTGCGTTGGCGGTGGGGTCATGCTTCTTGATCTGTACGCGTCTGCGTCGACGATGACGCTTAAATTCATAGTCGGATGTGGGCGAGAGTCCAGTGACCACGTCAACGTTTTGCTGTCCGGCTCTGACGTTGCTACATGGTGAAATGTGGCATCCGCACTTCCGCTTCTGTTTGCTGAGCTCTTGTTCTCAGTTGCGCGAGACTTTTTCCAGCAGTCCAAGCATGTGTCAAACTGTTCAACCCCTTATCTTGCCGAACTTCGGAGTTAGGCGTCCACAACGATATCGCATCTTCACCTTCAACTTCCACTGTTCATCTTCACTCTCACTGACTGCAGTGTCATGGGCCGGTGTAGTCAGTACGCGCGCTGTTTTCTTGTAGGTACTGGCTCCCAATCCCGAGCGTACACTCTCCATGGCTCTGCATGCTGTCTCTCGGCTGTCTACCAGTGCAATTGTGTCGCTAAGCGTTTTACTGTCGATGCCAGCGGTTCCCAAAATTTATTTATCGATCTCATCGTTTGAGAGGCCGTTCAGCATGACAAGTTTGACAACGTCACCTGTGTAGTCACACACACTTGAACCGGAACACCCGGGAGCCCTACATACACTGGTTTTTGTCCAATCACAAACGCTGGCGGTGCCTCTGAGTCTGGCCACGTATTGCCGGACGTTCTCACCGGGATACTGTTTCATTTGCAGCAACGCCGAGTGCCGAAGACTGAGCGCCACCTTGATCACTGACAGACGCTCGATAGCCTCCAAGATATCCGTCTCCGTTCTGTTGGATATCTCTGGATCCTCCCTGAACAACGCCGACTCAAGCTCTGGTTCGCAGCAGGCCAGCAGCTGGGCAGTGACTTGATTTGACGTGAGGTCTGTTCCGTTCTTGAACATATGCCACCTCCTGGTGAATGCAGCCCATTCTTCTTGGTCAATGCTCTGCAGAATAGAGGGGCGAGAGATCTAATAGATGGAGGTTTCTGACGGGATCCACAGGATTCATGCACGTTCTTTTGATGCAGCTGCATGAGTGCGATACATGTGGACATGTCCTCGGCTGTCTTCAACTCTCCACACCCGGCCGCATCGCAATGAGACTGACATTCTTGGCATCGGAATGTTGCACGACGTGACTTATTGAAATAACATGATCAAAAACGACATTCGTGGCACGAGTATATTATCATCACGAATGTTATTTCCTGAAATACAAAAACACGTAAACGGAAACGGCGTATTAGACTCACATATTCATGATAAATCGGGTCGTGACGCACGACCATACATAACCTATGCATTCATCCAATCGTGACGTTAAACAGCGAGTGGGTGAATGATTCGATTACACAGCAATCAAACTAACTGAAATTGGATTAATGTCATGGGTTATACTATAATACAATCACACGCCCATTACTACGTTTATATCATATGATATTATTACATACACAATACTCACAATAAAATGCCGCACACCACCACTAGTGAAACGCACTGTGTAATGACTGTACAGCGACTGGTCAGGGTCGCTCACCTTGACCCTGGCGCTTATCACTTGGCGCCCACCGTTTGGACTACGTGCTGAACCAATCGCTACTCTACTCATACATACAGACATACAGTCATACGCAATCGGGTGCACAAATATAGTTGCAAATATAGTGTTAGAAGGTCCGTTAACCATTGCACAAACATACGAAGACACGTTTACACCAACACCCCCTCGTAAACATTAGCTCTTTGTACACAAAAATTGAGAAAACAATTATACGAACGCTCATATTTATACGTGCATATCTAAACAATAATAAGTAATGTTCAACATCAAATATGTGCATAAATATAATTCGTGTGTAATTAAATTTGTCGCCCGAATATTTCACAGATATATCGATGCAACTTCAGCTATACAAGAGTTTTTTTTAAATATATCAGCGGAATTATCCTATAATGGAATTAAACACAACTGTAGGTTTTGTGTTAACAAACGTGTAGAAGTGTATGCGTATTTATAGCATTGTGTGTGTGTGTGTGTGTGTGTGTGTGTGTGTTCTCGTTGTGTAGAAGTTTATGCGTACTTTTATCATTGTGTTTGTGTGTGTTTGCGTAGACGAGCATGCGTGCCTTGATCGTTGTGCGTGTGTTTGCGGTGTGTGAAAGTGCATCTGTACTGTTGACCCTGTGACGTAGGTGTATGTGTGCGTGTGGAAATGACAGAGTGTATGCGTGTGTGTGCGAAAAGGGCACGTGATGCAAGGTGACAAATATGAAGGCACGCTTGCGTGTTGCGGGTCTTTTGCTGATGAGAGTGGCGAGTGTGTTTAAGGTTCGCGTTGAGTGACGTTTGAGAGTTGTTTTTCCTGCGTTGGTATATTATATTCATTGTGAGGTTTTGTGGGGTGATATTGTTTTTTTGTACACCCATTACATTTTCTACAACAACATTTCCATTATTTACCTCTTGACGCAGAAAGTGATAACGAATATCAATATGTTTTGATCTTTTATGATGCACTGGATTTTGTGCGAGAGATAGAACCAATATTGTCGCAATGAATATTAGTTGAGCCAATATCACAAAACAAAACGTCTTTCACTAGCTCGGACAAATATTTGGCTTCTTGTGTCGCTGCTGATAGTGCGATATATTCGGCTTAACATGTGGAGAGCGCTACAGTGCTCTGTTTCTTGCTGCTCCACGATAATAGCGCACTCTCGTCGCTCAGCTTGAAACAGTAGCCGCTGATACTGCGTCGATTAGATGAATTGGCCCATTGGGCATCACAAAAACCTATCAGATGACTGACATTACACTTACTGTACACCAACTCTTGATTCGTAGTTCCTCTCAAATAACGCAACACATGTTTGGCCGCGTTCCATTGTGTAATAGTCGGCTGGTGCATATACTGGGACAGTTTGGTCACCGCATAACACAAATTAGGACGCGTGCTTGTCATTAGATAAATCAAGCTTCCTACGAGTCCCTATACGCGTGTGGGTCAGTAAGTTCTGACGTTTGATCAATTTGTGTAAACTCACGTCACATGGTGCTGATTCCAATTTTGCTGACAGCACACAATAGTTTTTCCACATAATCAGATTGATTAATAGATATAACATTGCGTAAAACGAATGCCCAAAAATCGCGAAATCTCTCCCAAACCTTTCATTTTGAATTTCTCCTTCAAACTATTTTTAACATCAACCAATGCAGAATCTGATTTCGATGATATAATTATATCATCGACCCAAACCATAAATATTACATAAGCATTGGAAATTTGTTCATTGTAGACGCAATGATCTACATTACTTTGCTTGAAACCAATATTCGACAGATGATTGTGTAGTACCATGTTCCCGTTTCTTCCGCTCTGTTTCAAGCCATATATATATTTCTTGAGCTTGATCACAAGTTTCTCTCCATTTTCATTTTTTTCAACAAATCCTTCAGTCTGGTCCACGTAAATATCACAGTCTATCGGCGAATTCAAGTATACAGATTTCTGTAACATGATACGACCATGTATTGCACACTGACCCGCGCCACACTCCCGAGCCCCCCGCGTGCACACCGTCAATCCATTCCAACGCCACCTAGATACAGGCCCTTTCACGAAAGTATGACGTCATCGATTGCGGTCACTTCACTCGTACGGGCGATACGCGTTGTTATTAGAAATTGTGCTTAGTGCGGGTGTTTGACTTGCATTCCGGCTCAATTAAGTTTGAAAATCATGTTACCAACATAAGAAGCTTAAAATACAATTGCAAATAGAATAACTGAATATATTATAAGCCCACACAGGCATAAAACAGTAAAAACACAAACATACAACGACCATACACGATACAATGCGGAACGTTTTCGCTTCCATTGTTTCTAACTTATCGTAGATGAATTTGTCACAACAATTATTGTTCAGAAGGACATTTACAGCGGTGCACACAATTTTTCTGCAATTAATTGTAAATTACGATGTTGAGAACAGTACAATTAAACAAGCATAACACCGCAATCACTCAGTTTTTCTAGTGCATGAAACCAATCATCGCGCTGGTTTCCAACAATACACAATTTATCATACTTAATATACTTCTGCACAGTTAAAACCAAAGCAAAACAATATTATCAACATAAAAATATTACGCCAATCTTCGGCGACCAATTTCTCTCGAATACGAAATTTTTTCGGATGACATGGTTTTACTTCGCGCAGCCAAAATGTTTTACATGAATGGCAATCCTGTTTTTGAGAAAATACAACAATAACCCGCAATATATACGATCACTTGATGATGGGAATATGAAATACCAGCGTCACATATACGAAAGATGAGACGTTCAGCAATATCTTTGAAATATCACGAGAATATTCCGCAGAACACGTAAAATGTTTCAAGTCAATAGTGCATGATGTGATTAAATCAATATTGCCTGATGAAATCAATATAAATATATATTATTCGATTTGATAATGTGCAATCACAAATCCTTCTCACAATACTTCGTGATCTCACAGAGCGCATATGATGTGTGATACACAGCCAAAACGTCTCTAGTCAAACTGATCATATTCTCGTCTGACGTCCATCAATCCAACCATCTCATGAAATGCTCTAAAAACAAAGGCCTGTCATCCATAGCTGAATCAGTCATCGAATTAACATTTCTCAATCTGGAGTATTATACGGTGCCATTACATTACGAATAGTCCACCAACGCAATATTATTTAAATAAAATGAGCAGTATCTTGAGATAAATCAGGATTATTTGTAGCACCCAATGATCTTAGAGCCAACAACGCGAAATCACTCCCAACATTCAGCACAAGTTTAATATGTTGTCCTTCAATACTCGACGGACGAACAGCTTTGAGCGACAAACCGTACGATGATCAAGTTTACTAAGTTTACATTTGCTTGCTCTTTATTGCCAACTTGTTCGTCATTGTTATTATATTATATTATGTGGTACTTCTATTGGAGCGTGGGATAGTACAAGTGAGCGCTTTATACTCGATACTGCACAGCAACACTTGTCAATACGCACGAGACAGGGAATATCATGTGATGTTTGCAGCGTGAGACAGTGTCATTTTCCCACGGTTGAGCTCAAGAGACGAATCAGTGCCCCCTTATACAGTCAGCAAATTATTCTCACATGTAGACGTGGACACTCACACATGTACAATGTTCACGCACACACAGACATACATATTGGCGCAAAGAAACAAGCTGAATCACGTGACACCTCGACATAGATAACTCACTGTCATATGAAATAATCAACTCACTGTCATGAAACATTTATGCAGCTTATAAATTCGATTGCCTTGTGGAATATAAATTCATGCATTAGCATTGTTTTCGCCTGTATTGGGATGCTTTCTGGTGTTTTGTTGTAGAAATGTCATCAAAACCTAAGAGGAGAAATAGAGCTTTGTGGGCAGCAACAAGAAGCAGCACAAGGATATTTTAGGTTACTTTTTCCTGAAAATAAGGACACTTTTTTCTATATTAAGGTTACTTTTTGATAGCCCTAGTTATTACTGAAATTATTCATGGGGATGTGAACGCCAAAATTCAATAAAGTGCAGCACGCACACATAAACAGATACACGTATACTAAATGTGACGCGTGGGGTATCACTGTTTCACAAGACAGCACCATTCGCCCACAGATCACCCGATATCCGCCACGTGATATCTACAATCCTCGTCAGCACCATGCGAACACAACACTGTGAATTCAGCACCTTGCGAACACTGGGCACAATTCCAAGCTAGCAAATACAATACAAGACAATTAAGTCCACACATACTAAAACGAATCTCACTACAGTGATATATCCGCACCGCAAGTAGATTTCGAAGTCCTATAATATAAGCATTTCAAAAACTGCATCCAAATATAATCTAGCTAGACGAAAATCGATGCTCAAACACTGTACAAACATTGGCTGTTCATATGAAAATATATGGCCTTATTGGTATAATGTATTTAACTAAGAAAAAACTACATAAATACGAATGGATGTACATTATTTTACGGAATATATCCACTAAACCGAAATCTCTGACCGCATCAATATGTCCAGGATGATGATGTCCAGAATCATCCGTGTGAGGAACACAAAGTGGCTGCACAAATCACACTTAACACGAAATTTGACAAATTCGCACTTCAATCTGAACCGCACTGAAGTGAAACTCACTAAACACGTCAATTATCGCCAAGAATAGCACGCGATAAAACACTAAACACACGAGAGCACTAACCACGTGCGCTCGCTAACGTGCAACTGCATGGCTGACAGTTGAAACAATAGACTTGTCACTGTCACGTGGCGATGACGTCATACTTTCGTGGAAGGGCCTGTATCTAGGTGGCGTTGTCCATTCCCACGATAGTGGTGTGACGTGTGACGTCAGACACTGTTCATAACGCACACACCCATATACATATGTACGAGGGTGAGTCAAAAATTATCCGCACTTCCGCTATAACATGTCTTCAGTATTGTCACATTGCATTCTGCGCATGCGTGCTTATAGTTGATACTGTTGTGGTCATGTGATCAAAGTTTGAGTCTGATTGCGTAATTTTGCTTAATGTCTACACAGTGCAAACATGGCCGCTCGACTAGCAGTATGCACCAAGGAAGAACAAAGAGCAGTGACCCGATTTCTCTGGTCAGAAGGAGTGCGAGGGGCTGAAATTCATCGAAGGCTTTTAGCACAATACGGGGACAGTGCACTATCGCGTAGAAGTGTGTATGAGTGGATTGAGAGGTTTAAAAGTGACCGGACGAACGTGACACACGAAGAGGGTGCAGGACGTCCATCGACCTCAATCACTGATGAAAAGATTCAGCAAGCTCGAGAGATGGTAATGGCGAACCGGCGAGTTATCATTGATGAGGTAGCTTGGTCTCTGCAGATTAGTCATGGTTCTGCCTTTCAAATCATCCACGATGAGCTCGGCCTCCATAAAGTTTGTGCGAGATGGGTGCCAAGAGAGCTTACTGCAGAGCACAAATGCGAGCGTCTTGAGGTCTCTCAAGGTTTACTCTATCGCTACAACAATGATGGTGAGAGATTTTTGAGCAGAATAGTCACAGGCGATGAAACGTGGGTGCATCATTATGAGCCAGAATCCAAAAGACAGAGTATGGAGTGGAAGCATCCTGGCTAGCCAGCGACGAAGAGATTCAAGACTCAGGTTTCTGCAGGAAAGGTGATGCTAACCTTTTTTGGGACCCAAAAGGACCTATACTGGAAGACTACCTGGGAAAGGGGTGCACAATCAACAGTGCAAGGTACAGTGCTTTGCTGGCCAACAAACTGAAGCCAGCAATTCGCAACAAACGCCGAAGCTTATTGTCGAAGAACGTTTTGTTGTTGCATGACAATGCACGCCCACACACGGCCGTCAATACTATTGAAAACATTAACCAATTGGGTTTTGAGGTGCTGGAACACCCTGTCTACAGCCCAGATCTCGTCCCTTCCGACTACCATGTCTTTAGACCGTACAAATATGGTTTACGAGGTCGGCGATTTCCTGCGGATGAAGATGTGAAAGAAGCGGTGCATAAATGGTTGCATGACCAACCCCAAACCTTCTTCTCGGAAGGTACACGCAAACTTGTGGGCCGCTGGACCAAGTGAATAGAAAAACAATGATAATTTGTAGAACAATGATGTACTTGCTTATGCCCTGCTTTTGTGTAAATACATTGAAAAACCAAGAGTGCGTATAATTTTTTACTCTTCCTCGTACATACACATGTACATACATACATATGTGACCATTTCACGTCCATCTGGTCAATGATCCAATTATTTTGAGCTGCTGTTTACATCAACATTCGAACGGAGGACATTTTTGCTGTTGGTGGGAGAGTTTCCCCGTAATCAATGCCCTTAGCTTGTGTGAAACCTTTAGCGAAATATCAGGCTTTATATTCTATACCATCTTTGCCTGGTTTTGTGGTAAAAACCCATCTACCTGATACAACAGGCGCGTCACGTGGTGGTTTCGTATCTCGTATAATAATTTCGAATGTTTCATTTTCATTCAGCGAGTCTATTTCCGATTTCATTGCTTATTTCCACCTTTCTGAGTCATCTCTGTCTACAGCTTCACGATACGTCCCTGGAACTTGTTGCACCTGACAACAGAAGTGGATGACACTGTTGTTGACCTCATCTACCTGGTCATTGATGACGTAATCTCGTAGATTGACTGTCAATTTTCTATTTCGTGCAGGATTTTTTCTCACTGCTGATATATCAGTGGACATGTTCAGAATCTTGCAGTCAGTATCATTTTCACAATTTACCGTTTCATCATCAGGAAACTCAGCTGGACTGCAATTCTGTGTTAACTGCTATTTTTACGTATTGTCACATTAATTGTTCTCTTCTTCTGGTAGAAATTTGACGCAACGCACCTTCTTCACTGTGTTCACGTCAGTAAAATACAGCAAATATGCCGGGCTTCCACGGTCGTATTCAACGAACACACCTTTCTCTGCCCTGACATCAATTTTGGTCTTTTTCTGGATGTACGCATAGCAAACGGAAACATACATTTATGTGATTCATCTTCGGTTTTCGACCAGTAAATGATTCGAATGGGGTCATCATCAAGCGTTCACAATAACAACAGTTTCTCACATATACTGCTGTGTTCACAGCATAGGGCCATAATGACTTAAGCAAATTTGAGCTAAGAAGCATACATCTTGCTGCGTTAAATATAGTACGCCATGCTCTTTCTGCCGTACCATTCTGGTGAGGAGAGTACGGTGCTGACATTCAATGTTTGATAGACTGACGTTGCTTGATCAATGCGGATACATGCTACTGATCCGCACGGTTTTAACGTCAGCTAGATACTTATCTAGAGCCTGTGTAGTGTTGTTTTTGTGTTTCAAAAATACACCATCGTCAATCCCGAGAAATCATAAACAAAATTGATTGCATAACGAAATCCATCTTTATACAGATTTCAAACGGACCATGTTTTCGTGTGCCCATGATTTTCATGCCCTCTAGCTTTTTCACATTACAACATACTTCTCTCATTACAATGACCCATGCTATTATGCCATTTTTGAAATGTGTAAGAAGCTTGTGTAGATTCACTCACCGAATTGAGGTAGTACAAACGCCCTCTTTTCTTTATCGGGAATTTGGTTCCTTCAGGAGCGATTACTGCAGATGCTCTTGGGCTGAACTTCACAGATGTCCCATTTGATACTTCCGCCCGAACTGAGAGTATGTTCAGCTTGAAGGATGGCACATACAAAGCATTCTTGAGGAAAGCCTTTTGAGCTCGTCCGTATTCATCGTGGATGCGAACTCGCGCCGTTCCTCTATTTTTCACAACGTTCTCCAGTCTGCTTCCGTCAGCTAGTTCAATTGAATGTTTCACTGGGTTAAAAGACTCGTCATAATAAAAAAATAACATTGGTTCGGAGATAATATGCTCTGTTGCTGCGCAGTCTACCAGTATGCTGTTGATGGATGCACGTTCGTCCGTATCCACTGTGTCTGCTTTGAACATGAAGTCGTGTCTGCTATGTGACTTGAATTTTTGCAGGCTGTACACCATCTTTTCTTAGACCGACAATATCTAGCTATATGGCCTCTTTTACCACAGTTGAAGCAAGTCTTCGGATTTCTGTCTTGATGATCAACATTAGCTGTCAACGTTTTGTCGCCAATATTCATGACACTGTCATCGTGGTTGCAATTCAGTTTCATGGTCTCTTCAAAGCTACGTAAAGCTGCCTTAAGTATAGGTTAGGTTAGTATAGGTTAGTATAGGTTATTTTTGTTAAATGCAGCAAATGTTTATTCCTTGTCTTTCTGTGTCACCACGGCCGAAAATGACTGGAAATCTGACGACAAGCCTTTCAACACCATTGAAATCAATAGACTGTCGCCAATAACCTCACCTGCTGTTGTCAGCGCTGTAGCCGTGTTATCCGCCCTCAGTACATATTATTTAGTAGACTCACTTGTTGCTTTCTTCAACTCCGTCAATTATGTGTACAGAGTTATTATGCGCGGCTTCCTGTTGGAGGAGTAATGTTTTCGAAGTATCTGTAGTGCCTTTTGTCATCGTCTCTTGCATCACGCGTACTCAACATTAAGCTGCAGGCGTCCAGTAGCTGGGTCATCTCAGCAAATACTGAGGCATTTTTCGCTTGATCAGGTGTATCACTGAACAACGCTTCCTTTAGTTTCCGCAACTGCAAATATTCTGACGCGATACTCCTGGGTTGGTGCCTCTGCACAACGTTTTTGCTTGATTCTACCCGGATTATAAAAAAAACTGCAAATAGCCGAGAAATTTCACCTCCCACAGCTGATATTGGGCTTCATCTCCATCGAAAAATAAGGCCGTAATAGAGAGCAACGTATCAACGCAAATCATATTTATGACTACACACGCACACAAGATGCACACGAACATACATACATACAGTCATACGCAATCGGGTGCACAAATACGGTTGCACACAATGCAGGCGATTTCTACATAGAAGTCATTGCACAAGCATACGAAGACACGTTTATATCAACAATAATAAATGTGTTATTGTATTGTAATTAAAGAAATAAATTGTACTGTATAATAGAGTCGGTTTATTGGTACTGGGACGTTGACGCTTACTGGTACTGGGACGCTAAGTCACACAAACACACACTTCGTTCGTGTTTTTCAATGATCTGCTCGATCGTAATTTTCTTCAACGTCTTAGGCTTAACACTAGCCTGTGGTGGCGTCCTTTTCGGTCCCATAATAGCAAAAGTACACTCAATATGGTCCAAAATGGCTATCAAACAAACCACGTCCACACTCAACGAAAGGCGGTGACGAACTGGGACGCCGTGAGCGTGCGTCAGTGTCTCGTGGTCGCCACCGTGGCGCTTTTCGACCACTTGGTTTGGTTCGTCCGCCGAAAACTAGTTCCTCAGCAGAGACTATATGCTCGCGAATGTAATGTTCTTGCGGCGAAAAGTTCGTGAGCTTAAGCGTTCGTCAGCGGAGGTTTACTGTAATTGTCAGTGATTTGTTTGAACTTCAATGCTACATCATATGCAATTGTTCTTTATATGGTACATACAATGGGTTTGCAAAGTTCTTCAAGCTGTCTAGTTTAAGGCGTTCCACGGTTTATCTGAGCATATGTTTTTCATATGTTGACAGACGTAATTATCAACACTGCGCCATGATCGTATGCAGGGCTCAGTGTCATGGGCGCGCGCAGTAAGTTACAGAGCAACGTTTTATCGCTGTATAAGCAGTGTCTCCGCGCCGCACGCGACAAACCCGGCGCCCGTGAGTCGGTGCAGCGTCAGTTTCGCGTCAACGCCCAAGTTCCACTCACTGAAACTATGCGTATTGAGCTTCTACTGCGACAAGGTCGGCGCCAATTGCGTCTGCTCGCTGACGAACGCGTGACCCACGTGCGTTGCTTCACACCGCGCCATTCTTGACACAGGCAGCGTCATGCGTCCAGTGATGATGTTGCGGCGACTGGGAGCATATGTGCCCTACTGGTACACTGAACACCTACAGTATATTGCGCTTCAACGCCACATGACGGCGCTTCGCTCGTGTGGTAAAGCGTATCAACCAATCAGCGAGTACCCAACCGAACATCGTTCAATCATGGGCAACACAGCCTATCCTCAATTGATTATCAACGACCGAATCGACGGTCACATGCCAATCAGAGAGCGTGCTATTGATTCATCGCTAGTGAGTGCCAGGAAACAACATCAGTTGGGCGGAGATAATGTGATGTTTTTGTTGGAGCACGCTCCTGTGTACACGGTGGGCCTGCGTGACGGCAGACACGTGCAAGACGGTCGTGGCGATGCTCGACGCTTGCGCTCGCTGGGCGCTCATTTTGCACGAGCCAACCGCGGCGGTCTGATCACGTTTCATGGTCCGGGACAACTGGTCATGTATCCGATGCTCGACCTGCGCTCGTTCAACATCGCAGGACCCAGACAGTAAGTGACCAACAAACTCACTGCACGCAGACGCTTCCACGCACTGAATACATTAATATCGTTCTTGTGTATGCCCATGTCAATGTCGTAATGATTAGTATGTGTGTTTCGAGTAAGTTAATCCATCAATGATGATAGACAAAAGGAGACAACTCCTCCATTATACTCGCGTTGTTCAGTCTAAAGCCTCATGCAAGCTTCAAAAGTTGTACATTTAAGTTAATAAAATATGTCGGTACATTCTGTTCAGGATTATGTCGGATTGTGCGCCGGAGTAGTCGTCTCAAATCATGATATTCCGTTGGTGTCGTTTGCGGAGATATGCAGGCATCACCAGATTTGAGGCTAAAATGTGTGCGTGACGTTTACCTCCTATGTATGTGGTTATGAATACTTTTCTGGGAAACTATCTGCCAATACCAACTCCCTGCTGACAATGCCAATACAAACTATTGCTTGTAAATGGGTTTGTGTGTTTGTGTATGTGTGTGTGTTAGATATGTGTCTTTATTGGAAGAGAGTGTGATTGAGTGTTGTCGTCGCATGGGTGTTACCGGCGCCGTCACGTGTCCTACCAATACAGGAGTCTGGTTGGGCAACGACAAAATCTGCGCTATCGGTATGAAACACTACCAACCTACCAATGAACTCAGACACAATTTGTGAATCACATTTCCCTGTTTTATGACACATCGTGTATGGATAACAACGGACACGCACACAATCACAGGTGGCTTGAGTGAATTGAATCGTGGTGCACGAGACCCAGATGAATTCAATGTTACAATAACAATACAGCAATATACATGGATTGTTATAAATGTCATCAGTGGTTTCTTTTAGCGTGTGTTGGGGGCTACGACCATTTACGCCAACGTACAAACTGATACATCATCTTATATTGTTTTAGTTGAAGGTTTTCGTTATGTGCATGTGTGTGTGTGTGGGGGGGCTTGCATTTGCTGGCATAGTGTTCCGCATTGTGTATGTATGTTTGTGTGCGGGTGTGTGTTTGCACAATGCACTCCATGCAAGGTGCTGACGAGGTGTCAGGTGGCAGCGATGCATTGGGTATTAAGTGTCTTGTTAATGGGAGACAGTGGGGTGTTAAGTATCGGTGTGAGGAGACCAGTGTGTGGGAGTGCAGTGGAGATATTGTTGTGTTACACCTATTGTATTTTAACTGTGTAGTGTTTGTGTTGCTGGCTTAGTGGAGTCCGTGTTTAAATTGTGCATTTGTGTTCACCTTTACTTCAATATATTCAACCACATTAATTATCCAGCCCTACTTGGACAATGATGCCGCAGGTGTGCATTTTACAAAGCGCGTGTTCACCTCTCACGGCCTCGCGCTCAACTGTAGCACCGATCTCGCCTGGTTCCGTCATATTGTGCCCTGTGGCATTGGTGGTGGCAAATTTGTGACGTCACTTTCTGCTCAACTGGGACGCCATGTTAAAGTGACAGAAGCAGCAAATCATTTGGTGCGCGTTCTCAAGGAGAATCTACGGTGTGACGTCATCAATAACAACACTGATACATAGAATTTGTTTGTGTCGCGCTGCTGCGCTTGAATCACTAATTGTATAGAAATATTTAAACTTCGGTTTAATTAGGTATATCCGTTGATATTATGTTCGATGTTCAACCTTTTGATGTCACGCACTTATGCTTATATGTCACTATTTTATAATTTTCACTATGACCTACTGTATGTACAGGATTGTGGCAGGGTTGTGTCCTGTTTTGTAGCACTCTCAAATTTGGGGAGCTGCCATAGAACCCCTTGACTTATTTATAAGATGTTTTCCCGATTTAATATAGGAATGTTGTAACAGAGTTGTTCTATCGGCACCAAATGGAACGGTGTTGTCTGTTGTCGTGATAGTTCTTGCGGAGCAGGCCTTTTGATGTTGTGCGCCGCGATAACGCTTATTGCCGATTAAAGCACGTTGGATAATATGAACTGTATTTCGTCGTGATCGTATATTGAAGAGTAATTTCGGTAATTTCCCCTTTTGAACCACAGCAACCCACGCCTCTGCTAGCCTGTTTAGGCCTGGGCTCAATCAGGACCGGTATGCTCCGGGATCGCACCGCACCCGGAGCGAGCACTCTCACCTCCAATGGATGAGAGACCTGAACCAAGCGGAAAGTGGCAAGGAGGAAGGAAGAAACGGGTCCGTGGAATGCAATTATTGTAATACCGGAGCTACCAGGGTAAACGACCACATATAACACAACGAAAGGAGAGGGATAGCACAACACTTTCACTGTAACACGTGTCATTGTATTCACTGCTGTTAGAGGCGTAGTCATAATGGAGGCAATGTATTCTCTGGACTCAGTAATATACACGTATCAACACAACGTATCAGTGATACAACGTATCAACACAAAGACTATTCACGACTACACACGCACACACTCGACTTCAATATAGATAGATAGATGCAAGCAAGATGCACACGAACATACGAACATACAGGCATACAGTCATACGCAATCGGGTGCACAAATATAGTAGCACACAATGCAAGCTATTTCTACATCGAAGGTTCGTTAGCTATTGCACAAGCATACAAAGACACGTTTGCACCAACACCCCCTCTTAAACGTTAGCTCTTTGTACACAAAAATTGGCAAAACAATGATTTGTATGCTCACATTTATACGTGCATATCTAGACACTAATAAGTACTGTTCAACATCAAATATGTGTGTGCATATATCAAATTCGTGTGTAATCAAATTTGTCTCCCAAATACTTCACAGGTGTATCGACGCAACTTCACCGATACAACAGGCTTTGTGAATATATCAGCGACATTATCCTCTGATGGAATGAACGACAACACAACATTTCCATTATTTACCTCTTGACGCACAAAGTGATAACGAATATCAATATGTTTTGATCTTTTATGATGCACTGGATTTTGTGCGAGAGATAGAACCAATATTGTCGCAATGAATATTAGTTTAGCCAATATCACAAAACAAAACGTCTTTCACTAGCTCGGATAAATATTTGGCTTCTTGTGTCGCTGCTGATAGTGTGATATATTCGGCTTAACATGTGGAGAGCGCTACAGTGCTCTGTTTCTTGCTGCTCCACGATAATAGCGCACTCTCATCGCTCAGCTTGAAACTGTAGCCGCTGATACTGCGTCGATTAGATTAATTGGCCCAGTCAGCATCACAAAAACCTATCAGATGACTGACATTACACTTCCTGTACACCAACTCTTGATTTTTAGTTCCTCTCAAATAACGCAACACATGTTTGGCCGCGTTCCAGTGTTTAATAGTCGGCTGGTGCATATACTGGGACAGTTTGGTCACCGCATAACACAAATTAGGACGCGTGCTTGTCATTAGATAAATCAAGCTTCCTTCGAGTTCCCTTTACGCGTGTGGGTCAGTAAGTTCTGACGGTTGATCAATTTGTTTGTGTAAACTCACGTCACATGGCGCTGATTTTGGCTTGCAATTTTGCATGCTGAAAGCACATAACAGTTTTTCCACATAGTCAGATTGGTTAATAGATATAGCATTATTATGACGCGTGAAACGAATGCCCAAAAATCGCGAAATTTCTCCCAAATCTTTCATTTTGAATTTCTCCTTCAAACCATTTTTCACATCACTCAAAGCAGAATCTGATTTCGATGCTATAATAATATCATCGACCCAAACAATCAATATTACATAAGCATTGGAAACTGGTTTATTGTAGACGCAATGATCTACGCTACTTTGCTTGAAACCAACATTCGACAGGTGATTGTGTAGTAGCATGTGTCAGTTTCTTCCGCTCTGTTTCAAACCCTTGTAGGGACGCCTACAAAAGTAAAATAATGGCAAACGGCCTCAGCGATCAAAACCCGTGCGTACGGTAAGACTCGTGTGTGTATTGCTTGCGCCACCGATGCATAATATACAATTTAACATGTAGCAGATCGAGCACATACATATTTATATATAACATGATGCGATATAATGTGATGATCAAATGAATACATAATAATAGCAATGACAATAAAATAAAGATGAAATGCACTGATTGTGGCGCATCGGCTACAGCTATCCCCCAGGTACTTCACAGTACTGATTCACAAGAAACGACCAGGAGGGCGAACGGGTCTAGAGCGGCGTGACCATACGATACGCGGCGGCTGGACAGGCGAACTCTGGCCGTCGGTGGAGGCGTCTGGCGCAGTTTGAGGGGCTGATTGACTGGCATCACGATCATCTGTAGAGATCGGGGGAGAGTCCACACCAGACTGATTGTCGCGCACCAGAAACGCCGGCTTGAGGCGGTCTACGGCGACAGTGTCGGTCTTGCCACCGTAGTCGAGCACAAACGCTTTGTCACCTCGCTCCAGCACAGGGAACGGACCGCGATACGGCGGTGTCAATGGCGGCCGATGAGCATCCACGCGTACAAAGACGTGTGTAGCGGTGGCCAGTGACTGTGACACGAACGGGGAGGTGTCGTATCGGCGGTGCCACGCCGTTGGAGTCGGACGAAGTCGCTGGAAGGCAGTGGCCAGTTGAGACGCCACCTCACAGGCCGGGCGAACCTCGTTGGTCTGCGAAAAGAACTGACCAGGCAACCGCATTTTCTCGCCCAACACCATCTCCGCCGGCGTGGAGTCTATGTCAGGCTTGTGGGCGGCACGAAGACCCATCAAGACAACAGGCAGTGCAGTGAGCCAGTCGTTGTTGTCCATCAGTGCGGCGGTAAGCGACGCTTTTAGCTGCCGGTGTACACGTTCCACCAGGCCGTTCTGTTGCGGCATGTACGCGCACGTTGTGGACAATCTGACTCCTAGGAGTGACCAAAACTCTCGCCAAAGGTCCGAAACGAATTGCCTGCCACGATCAGACGTCACACAGAGGCACAAACCAAATCGCGCTACCCAGTCAAGCAGAACCCTCGCACAAGAAGCTGCGGTAGCGTCAAGCATCGGCACGGCCTCCGGATACCTGGTGAAGCGGTCGACGATGGTGAAAATGTACTGATAACCATTGACAGCTGGTAGAGGACCGACGACATCGACGTGGAGTGCTTCAAACCGTCCGCTAGGTGTCGGCGGTCTACGCAGGGCAGTGTGTTGGTGACGAGCGATCTTACATTGTTGACAGCGAACGCACGTCTTCGCCCACGATGACACCTTGGCCCAAATGCGCTTGAAGACGTATCGTTCAGAGACAAGGCGCTTTGTGACACGGGCACTTGGGTGATGCAGATTATGTATCGCGCGATAAACTTCGTGCTGCAGTGACTCAGGCAGCAGCGGCCGATCAACACCAGTGGAAACGTCCACCAGCAGTCCAGACGGAACACCCTCGACTGGACGTACTTCCACGCGAAGCGAAGGACAAGAGGCAAGCTCGGCGACATCTGCGGCACTGTGTTGAGCGAGCGCGAGGCGCCTGACATCGAGCGAGTGTTGAGCGTCCACTGCAAGCTGAGAGACGTTTCGTGTTGCGTCTGACGGAGGCCTACTGAGACAGTCCGAGACAGCGTTTTCGGACCCTTTGATATGTCGTATGTCCGTGGAAAACTCACTCAGATAAGCGAGCTGTCTTTGGACACGAGCCGAACGTTCGGTGGTGCTGGTGAAGGCATGCACCAATGGCTTATGGTCGGTCCACAGCTGCAATGCGGGCCGGCCTTCAAGTAGATGCCGGAACCTTTTGACCGCACTGAACAATGCATACAGCTCCTTGTCACCAGTGGACCATCGTAAGGCAGCGCCTGTGAGTTTGCGGGAGTGGTACGCCAACGGTACCCAATGACCATTCTGGAACTGTAGCACAACAGCTCCCACAGCCAAGTCAGATGCGTCTGCCACTAGCTTCGTCGGAGCATCCGCCTGTGGAAATGCCAAACATGAAGCGGCAGCCAGCGCTGATTTTGTCTTCTCGAAGGCGGAGACTTGAAGAGGTCCCCACACGAAACTTCGTTTGTTGTTCGCCACCTCATGAAGGGGCTGGAGAGTTTGAGCCAGCCTGGGAATGAACCGGTGGAAAAAGTTAATCATGCCTAGGTACCTCCTGCACTCAGTGGAACTGGTGGGCGGCGGCATGCTCACGAGATCAGCAATTTTGTCTGGTAAGGGCTCGATGCCACGTGCAGATACTTTGAATCCAACGAACCGCACAATACGCTGGCCAAAGACGCACTTTTCTGGCTTGATGGCCAGGCCGGCCGCTCCGAGACGGCGAAAAAGTTCTCTCAGATCTCGGCGGTGAGTCTCGACATCTGGAGAGAAGACGAGGACATCGTCGAGGTAGCAAAATACGCGTGGCATGCCCCGCAGCACTGTGTCCATGAGGCGCTGGAAGGTTTGGGCAGCATTACACAACCCGAAAGGCATACGCGTATACTGAAAAAGACCAAATGGAGTTGTGATCGCAGATTTTTCCTGATCGTCTGGATGCAGAGGAACTTGAGCAAAAGCACGCGGGAGATCAATTGTGCTGAAATAATTCGCACCACTGAGCTGATCGGCGAATGATTGAATGTCGGGAACGGGATACCTGCCGGGCACCGTGATGGAGTTCAGTCGCTCGTAGCACCCGACCAGTCTGAAAGCCGTGCCACCATCCTTTTCAACGAGGTGGATGGGACTGGACCAGCACGATGACGAGGGAACCAGAATGCCCAGATCCACTAACTCTGATAACTCTTTTCTGGCAGCGGACAGTTTGGCTGGCATTAATCGACGTGGGCGGGCGAACACTGGATTGCCTCGTGTGATGATGCGATGCTGGACACCAGGCACCTTCACAACGGGAAACCCGTCAGGTGGGGTGACGAGCTGCGCGAAGTCGGCTGAAGCGCGCACACCGGCGAACTCCGGTCCGTCACATGGTCGCTGTACAGCACTGATGTGAGTCAGCACAGGGTGTGTTGTGACGACCGACGCGTTGCTGCTGGTGGACAAGAATGCGGCGCTGTCGATCAGCTTGTGCCGTTTCATGTCCACCACAAGACCAAATTCGCGGAGGAAATCCGCTCCGATTATTGCGTGTGGAACTGCTGCTGAAATAAATCCGAACGAATAAGTGCGCCCGAGTCCCAGATCGACAGTCAAGCGATGGTTGACCTCAAAGACTTGGATGGATGTACCGTTGGCGGCACGTAACTTCGGCTCGTCGAGGGCCGCCGCTGATGCCGTTGAACGAGCTGGCAGCAGAGAAACCTCGGAACCGCTGTCAACCATGAATTTGCGGCCGGACATGTCTGTGACGAATAACAGGCGGTGATTTTCACGGCAGCCGGACGTGGCCATTACCGCCGGCTGCCGTGCCCGTTTCCCGCCATGTCGGACGTAAATGAGCACGAGCCGAGACAACGCCGCGCTGCCGGACCGTACTTGCGATGGAGGCGGCACCAGCGCGCGACGAAATCTTTCGGCTGCTCGTCTTTCGGTTGCTGTTGTCGTCTGGGTGTCGACTGAGCGGGCGAGCGAAAACTTCTCGTGGCCGCCACTAGAGGCTCCTCGTCTGTCTCTGTGGCTGTGTATGCGTCGCCGGTCACCTGTGCCGCAAGCGAAACGGTCGCCGCTGGCTGGTAGTGAGCGTCTGCGCGCAGTGCAGTGTCCCGCAAATTGTTGGAGACCAGCCACTCGCGACAGAGCAGTCGGAGGTCTGACGGCATTCGACACAGAAACACCTCTTGGATGATTTCGTGTTCTGTGTCGTTGGGGTACAGTGCCGCGAGGTCGCCGTACAATTCCGACGGTTTCCGAGAGCCCAGTTGTCGCGGAAGATTCTCCAGACGCTGTAGTTTCTCAGCCGGAGTGAGCTCTAGTCGCTTTCGCAGTCTGGCTTTGAGCAAATCGTAGCAGTTGCTAGCGAGTGGGTTCTGGGTTGCAAGATCTTTGACCATCCTGAAATTGGTTCTCGGTAGCATCGCCAAAACTTTGCGAAACATGGTGGTCTGACATTCTATGCCACTATCGGCCATCAAATTATCGCACATTGCGATCCAGGTGTCCACATCCAGTGGGTCGAAAACCGGGAGGTCGACCTTCACCGAACCCATGGAATGAGAGTGATTACTACGAGGCATACTATATACGAATCCGCAATACGACTGAAAAGTATTGGCAAAAAAAGAAATATACCGGGGTCACCACTTGTAGGGACGCCTACAAAAGTAAAATAATGGCAAACGGCCTCAGCGATCAAAACCCGTGCGTACGGTGTGACGGCCCAAGATGCGACCTGGCCCAAGATGCGACCTCGACGCTTGCGACGCGTATAAGGCATTCAATGCCTCCTAGGGTCTGTTATTATCTGTTATGAAATTGCATTTGTTGTTTGAATAGTTTCTTGCTGTCATATTCTGAGTTCACATTGATTTAATAAGTCTTATTGGGGCCTATATTTACTTGAGTGCTTATTCTGGTGTCTTATTTTCGTTGCAGTGGAAGTTGTTTGGACCAATTCCATTGTTTGTTGTGTTTTGTTGTGCGATTGATTCTGATAGCTGTTTGTTAATACCGCAGGTGATTAACTGGTTAAACTGATAAGCGCACGTTTATTTTCTGCTGCCTGTTGTTTTCGGCAATCTTTTAGCTTTCTCATGTGTGCTTGATCTGGTTTTGATGTTTCTGTATATTGTGTGTGTATACGTGTTTGCTACATTTGATCCATTCTATTTATTCTTGCCGTTGATTATTTGTGCTCGCATATGTGGTTATATGCGCTATACGAAATATATTATTGCTTGATTGGTCTTGTTACTTTGTTGGTTAGTACACGAGTTAAACTGTTTTCCCTGGTGGTTAATAGGTTAAATGCCTAAGTGACAGCTGCTACATGGGAAGAAGCCGAAGCTTATGAACACACAGGTGTGCCCCGTGCAGCTCGCTGCCACCGCATAACCGACCCTCTCCACGCTATGGCGCCACAAGGACGTAAGACGTATTAGAGAGGGCCACCTCCCGAGAATGCATGGCACAACCCATGACTGATATCTGGTACCATCATTTTCTGCTGGGTGGACAGGGGCTGTGGGATTGTAGAATTCGCCCAATGAAATTCTGCTCCGCCGGGTTTCGAACCACGGACCTCCCGCTTGTGAGGCGGGTGTGCTAACAACTGCACCACGGAGTCCACAAAAGGGTGGTGGGCTATATGTTGGTCAAACGGTGACGTGATTGATACGAGTGTCGAGAAAGTATTTCTGTGCTGGCCGTGACTGCGAAAACCCGTGTGGCGGCCGGACCTGCGGTGTGCCAGCCGGGGCCGTGAGGCTTTGCCCCCGCAAAATTACACGCGAACATAGCCTTCTCTACTGATGTGTTTAAATGCGTATGGTCAACAATCTATATATGGTCAATATGTGGACAAAGTAGGCTACGCACACTAAAAACTATTGAATTTCATGTAATTTAAAATCACTACTCTGGGGGATGTGAGGGTATATTTACAAACATCGCTGCCCTCTTCAATAATCAAACATCAGATTCTCCAGTGGGCGTCCAAGTTCAAACTGCATGGTTGGTATAACACTTGTTCAGCATCAACCAATCTGATTCTACTCAGATTAGTGTTGAACACAATGTGTGTGTGTGTGTATGTGTATGCTCGAATTTCGTCCATGAGAAGCAGGTCACAGCGAGCAGCGTGGCAGCTATGAGACCCCGCCTCTGAGCGGATAATACTTTCCATGGTGAAGGGCAACCTGTAGTCATTGTGGACATGTACATCTGCATTCCACTCTGCTAGCCCCGTGGCAGAACTAGATTTGATTTAGTAAGAAATGGTGATGCTTTGATTGTAAGCCGAGCTGTAAATCAGCCATGCATTCTCAGAAAACAGTCACTCAAGAGACACTTCGACAGTCAACAATGAACTAAATAATTGCAGAAGAATCTAAGGATGAACCAAGCCTGTGGGTCACTACAAATGACCCCTATGTGAATGCACGTGTACACCTACATACATTTAAAACGTGTTTAGGTAGCTTCGATTCGTTTAGTTCGATTCGTTTGTATTCGTCTTCGATTAGTTTTTCTTAAATATGCACATGCTCACGCGTAGAAAAACAAACCACCGATCAACGATTTTATTCGGTTTAATTGCCAAACAAAACTCGTAGAAATAGTCAGAAATACAGGACTGACAACATAAGAGATGAAAAGGAGGAAAAACGAAAACAGATGGAGCATGCAATGAACACATGTGGAGAACACGCTCAAAACGAAATTCCCAAGAAACTCATGTTTGGGGCCTACAATACGACTACACCACAAACACAAAGACAAATACGCACAAAGACAAAAATCGTTCACAAAGACAAATATCACCTAGATAATAGCTCAACGTCTGCAGCTATTTTCCTGAACAGATACCATTCCCACAACAAAACACAACAAACAATGGAATTGGTCCAAACAACTTCCACTGCAACGAAAATAAGACACCAGAATAAGCACTCAAGTAAATATAGGCCCCAATAAGACTTATTAAATCAATGTGAACTCAGAATATGACAGCAAGAAACTATTCAAACAACAAATGCAATTTCATAACAGATAATAACAGACCCTAGGAGGCATTGAATGCCTTATACGCGTCGCAAGCGTCGAGGCCGCATCTTGGGCCAGGTCGTTGCAAAGGCTAACCCTCAACTTTTCATCTGATCTGAGGTCGCATCTTGGGCCGAGGTCTATACAAATATCATAATCCCAAACTCTGTAATGTGACGTCAGACTGATGATGGTGGTGACGTCATGCAAATGACTATGACGTCAATAATTTTTTAGTTGGCAGCATTTGAAATATATTCTACCAAATAGTTGAAGTTCCCGCGCGATCACTTGTGTCTTACCATGTGAATCTGATTGGTTGCTGTTTCCTGTTTGATTGTTATTATTAGGGCTGTCAAAAAAGTAACCTAAAAATCAGAAAAAAGTAACTTTATTTTCGAGAAAAAGTAACCTAAAAAAGTAACCTAAAAATAACCTGAGTTTTAAAGTTATTATCACTTTTGTATCGTTTTATCACATGTTTATCATGCCTTTGCTGATCAGTGCGCTATATGAAATACACGGTTTATTTGTTGTTTGTTTGTGAACATATAAAGTAACCTAATAACCAATAAAAAGGTAACCTAAAAATAACCTCCTTCAAAAAAGGTCAATTTCTGTTTGCAGTTCTGAAGGAAGAAAATACACTAGTCCTTCTTTTCTATCCTCTTTCCGAGTTGGTACTACTTTTCCACCCTCTCCGATCTGGTACCATTTTTACAACAAACAACCAAAAGTGACTTAACATAATTTAGCTAACATCGAAAAAGGGAGCATAACCATCAAAATATAATTTTAAGTGGAAAGCTCATACAAATGCGAAATACACTAATTGCAAATGTAAATATTTTTAGTAATGGTCGCAATAATGTTCTTTATATTTTTTAATGGAACTTTTTATCAAATAGCACGTACTACAGTAGCGTAAACACTGCATGTGTGAATGCCCCCCGTCCTCCCATATGTCAAACGTGGGATAATGGCGCTATCTCACGCCCTGAAAATCACTTGCAAATTCCTGTTAAAGTAAATACGTACTGTCAAGTGCTACAGTGCAGTATCTGGTATAGAGAGCTCACACATCGTACTATACCACGCTCCAAACATCTCACGACACCCTCCGGTTCGTGGACATTTACTAAAATGGAATTACACTTTCCTGCGTACCCAAAAACGTATAAATATCGAGTAGCACGGATATTAAGATGAATATCAATTGCTAAATCCTAACAGTAGAAATGTTGACATTTCTTGATCTTCAGACCTAATATTCCATCTCTTTTCCTATTTTATCGTCATATATACCGTATTTGTGCCTCTTATCTGCAAAAAGTCACCAAACTTCGTGGTTAACTTACCTAATAACAAGAAAAATAACAAAAGGTAACCTGACGATAAAAAAGTAACCTTAAAAGCAAAAAAGTAACCTAACGATGAAAAAGTAACTTTTGGTAACCTAATAACTTTTTTAATAATTATGGTACACAACTTTTTCATGCAGTTTTAGGTAGCTTATGAAAAAGTGACCTTTAGATGAAAAAGTAACTTTATTAACTTTTGGCAGCCCTAGTTATTATCAATACTCCTAATTTCTAATTTCATGTGTTTGCGGTGATTGATTTGTGACTCACTATCTATCCCGTTTTGGTGGGTGCTTGTGTTCCACTGACTGGTTGGTTGTAACAAAGTTTCAGTCTGACCAGATTTTCTCTTTCTTCATTTGCTTTGTGTTGAGTTTCCATAGATGAGCTTAGCAGTTATAATTAACATTGCGATGTGCGTGTTTACATCCGAAATGCTGTGTGTAGACTAACAATATGCATGTGTTCTTCTCATTGTGTAAATGTGTTCATTGCGTTATTTGAATAGTGTAATATTTATTCATTCGTGTGTTCTTTTTATTGTTTCCGTAATTGTATTTATAGCTTGTTTTCTTTTTATTGTAACTGTTTTAGCTTTGTCCGCTTGTTCATACTGTTTAGCTGCCGCGCGCCCGTGTATGACAGGCGCTATAACAAATGCACTGAACTGAACTGAACTAGTTCGTAAATTTCTTTTAAGTCTGACTGATTTAAAAGATTGAGTATGTGCATGTGCATAGGTGTGGGTGTTACATTGTCTGAATCAGTATAGTGCTACTAGGATTGACTGATTTAGGGGCTGTGTACGTGCATTCGCATAGGTATACTTGTGTTACATTGCCCGAAATGTTATGCTTTTGAGCTTGAGTGATTGTAAAATTATGTGCGTACATGTGCGTAGGTGTATGTGGGTTACATGGGCTACATATATATGTCAGACAGCATACACAACAAATCCATACATTCAATTTAAATAAACATGGACGCACAGACGATTGGAAGCGATGAGTTGAAGAGTTAAGAGCACAAGAAATAGTAAATACATCCTCAAACATCCTTCATCCAATTTAGCATGGTCAGATGCAGGCGTTATGCAAATGTCTAGTTGTTTTATTATTTTTATTTTGTGAGTCGACAGGAACCTGGCTGGAGTTATCATCTTTCTCATCTGATTGTCCTTCTTTTGTCGCCGTCCGAAGTAGTATTCGTTCCCGCACTGCCACTTCCTCCTCTTTCACTTGTCCCACTAGCTCTCGTCAAACTTCTGCCTGACATCCTGTCGCCCCTCGTGTCTCCGTTTCGCGCTCATCACTCCCGTTTGGTCTTATAAATATCCGCTCTTGTCGCTATAAGTTTGATTTCGTCTCCTGTCTTTGTTCTTTTCATCATTTATCGTTCTTATGGTTGGTTGAAACTTGGCTTTTCGATACTGACGTTGCGACTTTTTCTGCTCAGCTTCCTCCGTCCTACAAATTTCTCCACTCTTCCCGCTCACTTTCTAGCAAGTCCTGTGGTGGTGGTATTGGCATCGTTTATCACAAGTCCCTCTCCTTTTCTTTAATTGATTCCTTTACTTCCGTTTTTAGTTCGTTTGAATGTCTACCTATCTGTTTATCTGTTCCGTCTCATCCTAAGGTCTGTATTTTGATTGTTTATCGTCACAACCACCCTGGTACTGCATCTGTTTTCGCTACTGAGTTCTCTGATGTTCTAGATTCCATTATTTCTTTATTCTCGAATCGCTTTAACGTTCTTGGTGATTTTAATTTTTGGGTTGATGCTCCTCGTTTGTCGCCTTATGCCTGTAACTTTATCTCACTCATTGAATCATATGGTCTTGTTTCTCTTGTTTCTTCCCCTACTCATCAGTCTGATCAAACTCTTGATCTCGTTTTGTTTCCTGTCCCTGTCTTACCCTCTGACATCGCCATAGCTGAAGTTCGTGTTCATCCTCCAGATTCTTCAATCTCTGATCATAGTTTTCTCCTCTCTGAACTCTCACTCTCGCCTAATCCTTCTTCCCCATCTGTGTCTATCCCATTTCGCTCCTTTCGCAATTTCGACCCTACTCAGTTTTCTGCTCTTCTTGTATCTCATCTGCCGATCCAGCTGCTACACTCCGTTCCTGATGTCTATCCCTTTTTTTCCGGTACTCTTTCTGTAGTTAATGACGCCTTGTTTCCTCTCCTGTCTCGCTCAAGTAAATCCTCCTCCTCATCTCCTTGGTCTTCTGGTCTGTCAGCTCTTAAACGTGATCAGCGTCGTCTGGAGCGGCGCTGGAGACATTCTCCCTCTTTTATTTCATGGTCCTCGTATTCTGCTGCTCGTTCGTCTTATATCTCTGCTCTGGCTCTGGCCAAACAATCCTACTATACTAGACGTTTATCCTCCCTGTCTCGCTCTCCTAAAATGCTTTGGTGCACTCTGAACTCTCTCCGCGGTTCTAATTTATCTACTTCCTGTCTGATCTCGGCTGAGGAATTCGCTACTTTCTTCTTGGATAAGCTTCACATCGTCTCCTCAAGTCTTCCTGTCTGTTCTTTACCTGTCACTCATTCTAGTCCCTGTGGTGAATTCTCCTCGTTTTCCCAACTCGTTCTTACTGATGTTTGTAAGCCCATTTCCTCTTCTGAAAAATCCTCTTCCCCGGCTGATCCTTTGAATAACCGTGCTTTCTCCGACTCCATACTTCTTCTTGCTCCTTATTTCCTACATGTCATCAATTCCTCTTTTCTTCATGGTTCATTCCTTACCGATAAGCACGCTATCATTCGTCCATTACTAAAGAAACCTTCACTTGATACATCCGTCATGAAAAATTATCGTCCTGTGTCTCTCCTCAGTTTTCCGTCTAAACTCCTTGAGTCTGCTATCTACTCTCAACTGTCTCCTTTTCTAAATCAATCACTTTTCTCCGCTCAGTCTGGATTTCGGCCTTCTCATTCTACTGAGTCTGTGTCTATTTCTATCCTTGATCACATTTTCTCTCACTTTGCTTTGGGTCGCTCTGTCCTTCTTGTACTACTAGACATGTCCTCTGCTTTTTGATCTCGTTGACCACTCTATTCTCATTGCCGATCTGTATTCTCTTGGTATTTCTTCATCCACCCTTTCTCTCCTCAAATCTTATCTCACCAATCGAATCTATTCTGTGAATATCAATTATCTCTCTTCTGTGTTTCCTCTGTGTTCTGGTGTCCTATTGCTATATGCTTGTGTATATCACAACGTTTGGTGGCCTATGTGCCAAGCTGTGTCTGTGTTATGTGACTTTTGCTGTTGTGCTATGGTGTTTTTTGTTTTGTGGTTTTGTTGTGCGATTTGTGGTGTATTTTGCCTTGTGATTTCCTCTGCTTCTTTTTTATGTCATATTCTCTCTCAATCATTGGTTTGTTGGTAATATGAAATGTGTTCGGTGTCTTGGTATATTTATCGTTGCATTGTTATTCTGAGTTTTCCAGCGAACAAGGACCTGATCTGAGGGACTCTACGGTTTTCAACACTGCTCTGGGCGTTTGTACGAGTACGGGCGGTGCATATGTAGTGGCTTCAATTGATTAGTTTTTGTATATGACTACTGTTTATTCCGGCAATCACTTTATATATGTCCCTTTCCACTTCATATATGTTCATGTCCTATTACTGTCGTTTCATTTAATCTTCCTGTTATACATCGCACAGCATCACGTGTTTTGTGTCCTGTGTTTTTTCATGTGTTGTGGCCTCTCGAGCAAATTTCTCTCCTCATGTCGCTTTTCATTAGTTTATTATTTTCTTATTTCTGCTCTTATGTAATCTTTCCAGTTTCTGTGAGCACGTGTTTGTGTTTTGTGTTGTTTTGTGTAATTGTCTCGTGACTTGTATTTTGTGTTGTGACTTCGTGTTATATGGTTTTTTCTTTTCTCTCTTGTGGTCTCTTGATTAGTTTTCTTTTTCAGTCTCCAGTGAGTGAGTGAATCTTGTCTTTATCAGATCTTGCACATAGTAGTAAGGCCATGCGTTGTCGCTTGTGTATATCACAACGTTTGACGAACTAAGTGCCAAGCTATGTGTCTGGTCTACCTCTGTGTGAATTTGGTCGTGTTCTCTTCTGGATTTTTAGTTTTGAGTGATCTTGCACATAGTAGTAAGGCCATGCGTTGTCGCTTGTGTATATCACAACGTTTGACGAACTAAGTGCCAAGCTATGTGTCTGGTCTACCTCTGTGTGAATTGTGTCGTGTTCTCTTCTGGTTGTTTAGTTTTGAGTGAATCTTGTCTTTATCAGATCTTGCACATAGTAGTAAGGCCATGCGTTGTCGCTTGTGTATATCACAACGTTTGACGAACTAAGTGCCAAGCTATGTGTCTGGTCTATTTCTGTGTAAATTATGTCGTGTTCTCTTCTAGTTGTCTATTTTAGAGTGAATCTTGTCTTTATCAGATCTTGCACATAGTAGTAAGGCCATGCGTTGTCGCTTGTGTATATCACAACGTTTGACGAACTAAGTGCCAAGCTATGTGTCTGGTCTATTTCTGTGTGAGTTGTGTCGTGTTCTCTTCTGGCTGTTTAGTTTTGAGTGAATCTTGTCTTCTCTATCAGATCTTGCACATAGTAGTAAGGCCATGCGTTGTCGCTTGTGTATATCACAACGTTTGACGAACTAAGTGCCAAGCTATGTGTCTGGTCTATTTCTGTGTAAATTATGTCGTGTTCTCTTCTAGTTGTCTATTTTAGAGTGAATCTTGTCTTTATCAGATCTTGCACATAGTAGTAAGGCCATGCGTTGTCGCTTGTGTATATCACAACGTTTGACGAACTAAGTGCCAAGCTATGTGTCTGGTCTATTTCTGTGTGAGTTGTGTCGTGTTCTCTTCTGGCTGTTTAGTTTTGAGTGAATCTTGTCTTCTCTATCAGATCTTGCACATAGTAGTAAGGCCATGCGTTGTCGCTTGTGTATATCACAACGTTTGACGAACTAAGTGCCAAGCTATGTGTCTGGTCTATTTCTGTGTAAATTATGTCGTGTTCTCTTCTAGTTGTCTATTTTAGAGTGAATCTTGTCTTTATCAGATCTTGCACATAGTAGTAAGGCCATGCGTTGTCGCTTGTGTATATCACAACGTTTGACGAACTAAGTGCCAAGCTATGTGTCTGGTCTATTTCTGTGTGAGTTGTGTCGTGTTCTCTTCTGGCTGTTTAGTTTTGAGTGAATCTTGTCTTCTCTATCAGATCTTGCACATAGTAGTAAGGCCATGCGTTGTCGCTTGTGTATATCACAACGTTTGACGAACTAAGTGCCAAGCTATGTGTCTGGTCTATTTCTGTGTGAGTTGTGTCGTGTTCTCTTCTGGTTGTCTATTTTTGAGTGAATCTTGTCTTCTCTATCAGATCTTGCACATAGTAGTAAGGCCATGCGTTGTCGCTTGTGTATATCACAACGTTTGACGAACTAAGTGCCAAGCTATGTGTCTGGTCTATTTCTGTGTGAGTTGTGTCGTGTTCTCTTCTGGTTGTCTATTTTAGAGTGAATCTTGTCTTCTCTATCAGATCTTGCACATAGTAGTAAGGCCATGCGTTGTCGCTTGTGTATATCACAACGTTTGACGAACTAAGTGCCAAGCTATGTGTCTGGTCTATTTCTGTGTAAATTATGTCGTGTTCTCTTCTGGTTGTCTATTTTAGAGTGAATCTTGTCTTCTCTATCAGATCTTGCACATAGTAGTAAGGCCATGCGTTGTAGCTTGTGTATATCACAACGTTTGACGAACTAAGTGCCAAGCTATGTGTCTGGTCTATTTCTGTGTGAATTGTGTCGTGTTCTCTTCTGATTGTCTATTATCTGAAGCTATGTGTCTGATCTACCTCTGTGTGAATTGTGTTGTGTCTTGTGTTCTCTACTGCTGGTCTAGTTTTCAGTTGAAACTTTTCTAGTTCTTCTTGATGGGATGTCTTTCTTTTCGACCCCATGCTTGATTTAGCATTTCATTCAGCATTCCTACTAAACATTTGTTTCCTATTTTGTATTAGTTATTTCCTTTTGTTTCACTTTTTCCATTTTCTACATCATGGATGCCATTGTTTTTGCATGATTGCCTTTGGAGTTTTGTTGTGTGATTTTATTATTGATAAGGTTCTACGTGCGATTATTTTTTTGTTTATCGGTTGTTGAATCGGGAAAATATATTTCAACTAGGGGTTAGGCTAAAACATCAATGTGGTTCATTGGATGTCTTAGCTTAACCTATGTGTCTTTCTCTATCAATATGATCCATGATTTGATTGAAGACGGTATAAAATCTGTGATGAGTAGTGCTCAGACAAGATGTTAAAGTCCTAAAGGAGCCAATGTGACTATTAGTTGGACTGTTGAGAGTGCCCTCTATATATCTATGAGAAATGAACTATTAAGCGATCTTTCCAAATTTGTGTGCAATACATTTAGCGCGTAATATAGCTACAAATGAAGTTGTCTATAATGTTAGAAATGGAATTGTTAGCGATCTGCTTTTGTACAATTTGTTCAACCAGAAATAAAGTATTCTCCATATAGATATTCTCCACAATTTATTCAACCCGAAATATAGTATTCTCCATATAGAGTTGAATTGAGCGATCTACTTTCTCGCATTTTTGTACAGTACACAAGTTTGTCAAATGAAATCCAGTGTAGCATTGTGTTTCCATCATACAACATTTTGTGCCGCGCATACAGGGACACGGCAGAACTTGCACAGCTCTAACGTTTTGAGTGTATGGATATATGATTTTCCTGCAAAACAAAAAGCTGGGAGGAATAAACATGACATATTTGCATCAACTCTGTTGTTTCCCTCCAACTAGTTTCGCACGTCTCGTCGATTAATCTACGGATTGTTATACTCTGATATTGTACTAAGATCTAAGAATCTTCGTTGTGTTATAATGTTTGTAGGACATTCACGGAATAAAACCTGAGCAACATTGTCAACCTTGTGTTTGTGAAGGCTCCGGGATGACAGCCATCAATTGTGTTCAAGGATGACTCCCATAGTATGAGATGAGAGTATACGCAATAAACTGGGGCTTTTTCTACGTTCGTTACGTATGTACGTTTCTACTGCAGCGAACGCAAATACGGTAGGAACACTACCCGTGTATTATCGCCATCTCTCTTGACAAGCGAATGAATTCGGCACTGGTTGAGCTTACACGAACGCTAAACTATAGGTCGTTGACCCCGCCGGTCACGTGCGGTCACAATGCTCCCTGCGCCAGGCGCGTTGCTCAGGTTGTAGTATGCTCAGGTTTTACATCAAGGCTATACAACAATTACTAAAAGTCAATGTACGTACAATTATGCATATCATATCTGCACATATCTATGTATGCAGAATTCATAACAACAAATTTATTTTTTATAGCGCACACATTAATCAGAGGCGCGAAATGGTATAAAATAATTGGACGAAAGAAAACAAAATTAAGTAGCTCAGTACGATGCATGGATATGTAATCCGTATAGAATATGTGAGACTGAATGACACTGCCTGATTTTATATTGTGTTCTTATACTGTTCTATCTGCTAAGGAAATTATATGAATGAGAAAAACAATGAAATAACTAAATTTTCAAATGTGGAAATATAGCGAACAACTGGTAAGCCTACATTTATGGTACGTCACTAAATAACTATGGTACGTAACTAAATAACTAAATTCTCAAATGTGGAAATATAGCGAAACTCTAGATAGCGAATAACTGGTAAGCCTACATTTATGGTACGTCACTGTAAACGTCATCAGTGACGTCACGCTAAAGGAAAGAGTATGGGATAAATTTAGACATTGTGTCTCAACTTCTCTTGGGCCGTCACAACGGTAAGTTGTTGTTGTTGTTTGAGAGAAGCGCTTCGGCCGGTGTCGGCCATTTCGCGCTGTACCACTTCCTAGTTTACTTCCTGCTGTATTGGCGTAATACAAACACACTATTATGATTATTGCACGTCTCGCTGAAGCTCAGAAAAACTTGTTGCACCTCCCATTAAAGCTTTGCAAACAAATCTATATCATAAAGGTACTTGAGTAGTAGTCGAATCGCGTTCGGGTGGTCAGGATGTAAAATATTGATGAGATTAAAATGGATGTTTGTGGAGTGGCAGTAGGAACGTAAGGGTTGCCGCGAGACCTCATACAACTCGCATTCCGTGATTATATGAATACACGTGAGAGGAGTTCGACAGTGTGAGCATATAGGTGGAGATGTCTTCTCCAATAAATAATTGTGTGTTATCCTAGTGCATCCCAGTCTTAGTCTCGCGATTACTCGCTGCGCTTTCCTTGGTAAATTGTCATCCAGCCATGGAGTGACTGATTTCTTTATGGCCCCAAGTGCATAATTATGTCTGTGACTGGTCCACTTTTGTTGGAAAGACTCGCATGTAGCCGTATTCACAATCTGTCTTATTGTCTGCTTACACGCTGGATACTGGTGAATATCGCTCGATTCCAACGCAGCTTTTGCTTCCGCATCTGCCCTCTCATTGCCCTTCACGCCACAATGCCCTGGTATCCACACCAGTATACAGTCGGAGTTCGATGTTATACGATGTAAAATATTTAAAATTGATAAAAGTATAAAATCCGATGAAAGACTATTGGAAATGTAGACTAGTGCAGATCTCGAATCACTCAGAATTAAAGTTTTTTGTACCCGATGCTCTTCCACGTATCTCAAAGCTCTGTATATTGCGTACAGCTCAGTATTGAAAACCGTGACATATGAAGGCAGACGGAACCTTGATATGCACGCACTACCCTGATGTTTGGTGTATATTGCGCATCCTGACTTTCCTTTGCACTTTGATCCATCCGTATATATTTGGGCATAGTCGCTATAATGCGAAATGTACTCCGCAAACGCCATTGAGACCTCAGTATCTGATACCTGCGCTTTGGTCGCATCCAGTAGGAAATGGATTTTTGGAGCTGTCTTGTACCAGGGCGGTATGTCGTAGACTAGGCCATTTCGGTGAGGTACTGCCACATTGAGCTCCTGAATATACTCCCTCGCTCGTCTATTAAGCATCCGTTTGGATAACTGCTTTCTGGAGGAAAAATTGGGCATGTTATCACCGATATTTGTATAAGGATGAGCGATGTGGTTATAGCTGGTGTGTACTTTCAACGTGTAACGTAGCACGATATTCTTGCGTCGTGTGCTCAGTTCTGGAAAGCCGGTATACGCTCGCAGGGCCTCGACTGGTGTCGTTCTGTACGCACCTGTTATCAGCCGAAGAGCCTCGTTTTGGATTGGTTCTAAAAGACTAAGAATGGAAGGGCTCGCCGATGAGTATGACTGTAGTCCATAGTCAAAAATCGATAAAATCAATGTTTTAAAAACCTTATGGAGAACGGAAACGCTCGCACCGGCGTGTTTATTCCCAGCTATAATACGTAATATGTTTAATCGCTTCTGACAGCGCGCCTTCAAGTCTATTATATGTTCCCGCATGGTGAGTCTTTTATCCAGCACGATACCTAGAAACTTTTGTGATTGTCGGTACGGAATTATTTCGCCACCCAACCTCAATGTTTCCTGAATTTTATAGCTGTCTATTGAGTATAGCACGGCCGTCGACTTCAGACCAGAAAACTTCATGTGGTTTGCTTTGGCCCATAGTGCTAAAACATCTAGAGCTTCTTGAAGTTGAGCGCTCATGATAGCCACGTTTTCACCTTGAATCCAAATGGCGCTGTCATCGGCGTAAATCGCATATTGGATATTTGCTGGCATATCGCTGAACATATCATTCACCATCAAGTTGAATAGGATTGGCGACAGACAACTTCCTTGTGGTAACCCAATATCCATGCTATACTGGTCCGAATATATGCCTGCGAGTCGTGTTCTAAAAAATCTCCTACCTGACAGAAAGTTTTTTATATATTCCGCCATATTACCCCTCAAGCCCATGTCGTGTATTTTTCGCAACAATATTCCCGGTATAACTGTATCATAAGCGTTGGTCAGATCTAGATATACGACCAGTGTACACTGCTTGTTGACAAAGCCCGTTCTTATTATATTTTCCAGCCTGACTACCGAGTCTACTGCCGATCGACTGGGACGAAATCCACTCTGATAGTGATCGAGCACATTGTTTGTCTCAAGAATGTAAGAAACTCTGGCTGTCACCATCCTCTCAAGAAGTTTTCCCATACAACTGGTCAAGGATATTGGTCGGTAGGACTTGGGAGAATCGCGGGGTTTTCCCTTCTTCAGAAGTGGTACAATTGTTGAGTGTTTCCATGATGCAGGATAAGAATGTGTTCTCCACAAGGAATTAAAAAATACTAAGACGTGATAAAAGGATTCAGATGATATATGTCTTAAAAAATCGTAATGTATGTTGTCTGGTCCAACCGCCGTATGGCCTGATCGGTTGATCGCTCTTTTTAATTCCAGAGCTGTAAAATCGAGATTATATTCGTACATGGTGGGGTGATCGAAAGCGTTGTCTGGCAATTCAATCTCTAGCATTGCCGATGGTTCAATGCCGTGATATGCCTGAATACAACTTGTTCTAGCCATATGTTCTGCTATTTTGTTGGCGACAACTTTTGGCTCGCTGATACGACTGCCCTCTATATTCAGGATTGGCATAGCTACTGGCGTCCAGCTGCCATTGAGTGCTCTGATCCCTCTCCAGATCGCTGATATAGGTGTCGATGGGGTAAAAGAGTCAATAAAATTATGCCATGCTAAAATCTTATTCCTCCTAATCACCCTCCTAGTGACGGCTCGCTCCCTACACAAGGCTATTTTCGCAGCTATCGTTTTAGTTCGCAGATAAAACCTAAGTGCTCTCTTTCGTTTTGCAACCGCACAACGGCATTCATTGTTGAACCATGGAACAGGTGTCTTTCTGGGTGGACGGCGTTTCCAAGGAATGGAGAGTCGAGCAGCAGAGATGATTTGACTTGTTATGCTGTCGGTGCTATTGTCGACGTCTATACCATCTACTCGATCCAAAACGCAGCATTGCCTGAAAAGAGACCAGTTTGCCTTGGCCATGTTCCATGTTGGTAGCCATTGTTGATGAGCAGACCTATCACCAGCTGACATTAAAATGGGGTAGTGGTCTGAATCTTGCGTATCTACGTGTACGGACCAATTCAACCACTGCGCTACTTCTGGTGAACAAATAGATAGGTCGATTGATGATGTATTAGCCGTAGAGATGTTAAAAAACGTGGAAGATCCGTCATTCAAGAGAGTCAGTGAGAAATTGGAGATAAAATTTTCTATTGACCTGCCCTTACATGTTGTACGGTTCGATCCCCAGGTAGTACTTTGCGCGTTAAAATCTCCTAAAATAAGCATCCTGTTATTCAAAGACGCGTGAACTGTTTCAAGATGTCGTGTTATTGTTTCAGCTGTAGTATCTGGTGGCAGATACGTGCTTACTACATCAACAAGCCTGTGGTTGAGCCGCACTGTACACCCTACTGTGGCAATATCACTTGTCTGCATACTAATCGGACTCTGAGGGACACTATTGGCGATGTAAAGCGCTGCTCCACCTCGTCGTCGTCCATTTTGCACACAGTCATCGCGATATAACGTATAGCCGTGTATGTTGTAATTGTGTGTGTCTGTGGGCTTAAACCATGTCTCTTGTATAGCAATAACACTTGGTGATTGCGATGCAAGAAAATAAACGCTCTCTGCCCATTTCGATGGAAGACCTCTAGCGTTCCATTGAATGATAATCGTTTTATTTTCTTGTTGCGACATATTTATCTACATCAATGTCAGCTTCTGACATGAGGCAGATTGTTTTGGGAGAATGAGTTGTGATTTGATTTTAAGTGTGAGTGTTCCTTTTTGTGTTGTAGTGTTTTCTGTTGATTCTGTGTGGTTTGTAATGTATTCTGAGTGGCTTGCATGTTTTGAGATGTTTTTGAAAGATGTGCATCACTTTGCAGTGTTTTCTGATGATTTGTACAGTAGGAATGGTCTGCTGAGACATGTCGTTTCCGATCTATGTGTGTACGTGATATTTTTGTGTTCTCCACTTCAGCTGATACTTGTGTGCTAGTCTCTTCTGTTTGCACCTCGCGATGGTTGTCATCACGCCTTGACAGTATTGTCAAAGGAGGTAGACCTGGAATTGGATCAGTCTGTGTTGTTGAGTGCACCATTTGTGGTTTTTGTGTGTCACCTACTACCGCTGAGTAAGGTTTTCGCGAAGTGTTAGGTGAACTTTCAGCCTGCATTTTTCGCGCTTCCTTGAAAGAAACATTGTGAATGGCCTTGATACGACAAATGTCTCTTTCCTGTTGCCATGTTGGACATTCATTGGACCCAGTTGTGTGTGTCTCACTTTTACAATTGTAACAGTGTTGTGGTCGCGAGCATGGACTGTCACTGTGCGCTGTTTCACCGCACCCGCTACACACTGGTTGTCTACGACAATTGCGTGTGCCGTGACCATAGCTGTGGCAGTTGAAACAACGCATTGGTTTGGGAATATATACGCGTACCTCATACCGTATGAATCCTGCGTGTACATGTTCGGGGCGATTGGTTCTGTCAAAGGTCAAAATCAGCAAGTTAGTTGGCACGCGGTCCCCCGACCTGATCGTGCTTACACGGTACACCTCAGTTACTCCCTCACTCTCCATTCCGCTCTGTATCTCTGTCTCCGTGAGCTCACGCAATTCAGGGGCATAGATTAATCCTCTGCTGCTGTTTCTTCTCGAGTCTAGTTCGCTAGTCACGGGCTGTTGACAAAACTCCTTCAAACTCAGCAGTTTCCCTGTTTGTTTGGCATTGTGAGTCTTAATAATTATTGAGCCATCAAACAGTGTTTCATATTTGAACATTTGGTTTCCAAGATGATATTTCAGCTCATTGCAGGGCCAGAACGGACCAATCTTGCGAAAAGAGAACGAATTGTTTGCTTTCAGCACTACGTAAGATCCCTCTGGGTCAAATTGCTTAGCCTTACTTGTTGCCGGGTCATTTCGGATTCTAGTAGTCACCATACGTTCATTTGTGTTAGGCATCTGACATTTCGTGATCTGGTTCGAAGCCGGGTCAGTTCCATTTGTTTGTTTCTTACGGTCATCCATTCGATTGAGAGTTTTCGGGTACGTAGTGGGTGCCGCGCCAATTCCAGACCCCACTGATTCGTCACTCAATGAGGACTCCTCAGTAGAGTGTTTTCTCATTCTCCGTTTTTTTCGGGTTTTCCGGGGCCCAGGGGGTCCAGGGGACCCCCCCACAACCGGTTTGGGCATTGAGTACACCAGTCTATAGAAGATTGGAAATCTCTCACCGGGTTTGAAGTGAAGAAGAAAAAGAGGGCGTGTCGGTACAAATGCTGCGTCAAAGTCCACTGGAAGAAAGATCTTGACACCACCAAAGCACAAACACGAATGAACTCGTGTGACTCGGTAAGACTCGTGTGTGTATTGCTTGCGCCACCGATGCATAATATACAATTTAACATGTAGCAGATCGAGCACATACATATTTATATATAACATGATGCGATATAATGTGATGATCAAATGAATACATAATAATAGCAATGACAATAAAATAAAGATGAAATGCACTGATTGTGGCGCATCGGCTACACCCTATAGAGATTTATTCAGCTTGAGTAAAAGTTTCTCTCCATTTTCATTTGTTTCAAAAAATCCTTCAGGCTGGTCCACGTAAATATCACAGTCTATAGGCGCATTCAAGTATTCAAATTTCACGTCCATCTGGTTAATGATCAAATCATTTGAGCTGCTGTCTGCATCAACATTCGAACGGAGGTCATTTTTGCTGTTGGTTAGAAAGTTTCCCCGTAATCAATGCCCTTAACTTGTGTGAAGCCTTTAGCGACATATCGGGCTTTATATTCTATATTATATTTGCCTGGTTTTGTGATAAAAACCCATCTACCTGATACAACAGGCGCGTCAAGTGGTGGTTTCATAATCTCGTAAGTTTCATTTTCAATCAGCGAGTCTATTTCCGATTTCATTGCTTATTTCCACCTTTCTGAGTCATCTCTGTCTACAGCTTCACGATACGTCCCTGGAACTTGTTGCACCTGACAACAGAAATGGATGACACTGTTGTTGACCTCATCTACCTGGTCATTGATGACGTAATCTCGTAGATGGACTGGCAATTTTCTATTTCGTGCAGGATTTTGTCTCACTGCTGATATATCAGTTGACATGTTCGGGCTCTTACAATCAGTATCATTTTCACAATTTACCGTTTCATCATCAGGAAACTCGGCTGTACTGCAATTATGTGTTAACTGCTGTGTTTGGTGATTGTCACGTTAATTGTTCTCTTCTTCTGGTAGAAATTTGACGCAGCGCACCTTCTTCACGGTGTTCACGTCAGTAAAATACACCAAATATGCCGGGCTATCACGGTCGTATCTAACAAACACACCTTCCTCTGCTCTGGCATCAATTTTGGTCTTTTTTTGAATGTACGCATAGCAAACGGAACCAAATACAATCATGTGACTCACCTTCGGTTTTCGACCAGTAAATGATTCGAATGGGGTCATCATCAAGCGCTCACAATAACAACGGTTTCTCACATATACTGCCGTGTTCACAGCATAGGGCCATAATGACTTAAGCAAATTTGAGCTAAGAAGCATACATCTTGCTGCGTTAAATATAGTACGCCATGCTCTTTCTGCGTACCATTCTGGTGAGGAGAGTACGGTGCTGACATTTAATGTGTGATAGACTGACGTTGCTTGATCAATGCGGATACATGCTACTGATCCGTACGGTTTCATGTCAGCTATATACTTCTCTAGAGCCTGTGCAGAGTTGTTTTTATGTTTCAAAAAATACACCATCGTCAATCCCGAGAAATCACCAACAAAATTGATTGCATAACGAAATCCATCTTTCGAGACTGGATCTATAGAATCTGCTAGATCACAATGCACTAGATCTAATATTTTTGTTGCTTTAACGTCCGCCTTTCGATTGAAATATTGCGACATTTTGCCCTCTATACAGATTTAACACGGGCCATGTTTTCGTTTACCCATGATTTTCATGCCCTCTGTAGCTTTCTCACATTTCAACAAACTTCTCTCATTACAATGACCCATGATATAATGCCATTTTTGAAATGTGTCAGAAGCGTGTGAAGATTCACTCACCGAATTGATGTAGTACAAACGCCCTCTTTTCTTCATCGGGAATAAGTTTCCGTCAGGAGCGATTACTGCATATGCTCTTGGGCTGAATTCCACAGACGTCCCATTTGATATTGCCGCCTGAACGGATAATATGTTCTGCTTGAAGGATGGCACATGGCACATCCGTATTCATCGTGGATGCGAACTCGCGCCGTTCCTCTATTTTTCACAACGTTCTCCAGTCTGCTTCCATCAGCTAGTTAAAGGTTAAAGGTTAAATGCCTAAGTGGCAGGTGCTACACGGGAAGAAGCCGAAGCTTATGAACACACAGGTGTGCCCCGTGCAGCTCGCTGCCACCGCAGAACCGACCCTCTCCACGCTATGGCGCCACAAGAACGTAAGACGTATTAGAGAGGGCCACCTCCCCAGAATGCATGGCACAACTCATGACTGAAATATGGTACCATCATTTTCTACTGGGTGGACAGGGGCTGTGGGATTGTAGAATTCACCCAATGAAATTCTGCTCCGCCGGGTTTCGAACCACGGACCTCCCGCTTGTGAGGCGGGTGTGCTAACAACTCCACCACGGAGTCCACGGAGTTCAATTGAATGTTTCACTGGGTTGAAAGACTCGTCATAATCAACAAATAACGTTGGTTCGGAGATAATATGCGCTGTTGCTCCGCAGTCTACCAGTATGCTGTTGATGGATGCACGTTCGCCCGTATCCATTGTGTCTGCCTTGAACATGAAGTCGTGTCCACTATCATCATCAGCTGGTGAAGTTTTCGCTGTTTTTGAATGCACATTTATTCTGCAATTGACAGTAGTGTGACTTGAATTTTTGCAGGATTTTTTGTACACCATCTTTTCTTAGACCGACAATATCTAGCTATATGGCCTCTCTTACCACAGTTGAAGCAAGTCTTCAATTTCTGTCTTGATGATCAACCTTAGCTGCCAACTTTTTGTCGCCAATATTCATGACACTGTCATCGTTGTTGCATTTTAGTTTGATGGTCTCTTCAAAGCTACGCAAAGCTGCCTTAAATTCAGCGAATGTTTGTTCTTTGTCTTTCTGTGTCACCACGGCCGAAAATGACTGAAAATCTGACGGCAAGCCTTTCAACACCATTGCAATCAATAGACTGTCGCCAATAACCTCACCTGCTATTTTCAGCGCTTTAGCCGTGTTATCCGCCCTCAGTACATAGTATGTAGTAGATTCACTTGTTGCTTTCTTCAACTCCGTCAATTATGTGCGGCTAATTAAGTTATTATGCGCGGCTTCCTGTTGGAGGAGTAATGTTCTCGAAGTATCTGTAGTGCCTTTTTGCCATCGTCTCTTACATCACGCATAATCAACATTAAACTGCGGTCGTCCAGTAGCTGGGTCATCTCAGCAAATACTGAGGCATTTTTAGCTTCATCAGGCGTATCACTGAACAACGCTTCCTTTAGTTTCCGCAACTGCAAATATTCTGACGCGATAATCCTTCTGGGTTGGTGCCTCTGCACAACGTTTTTGCTTGATTCTACCCGAATTATAAAAAAACTGCAAATAGCCGAGAAATTTCACCTCCCACAGCTGATATTTGGCTTCATCTCCATCGAAAAATAGTTTATCTCTGGGCCCTCACCTGTTATCACCTGTTAGAGGCGTGGTCATAATGGAGGTAATGTATTATCTGTACTCAGTAATAGAAAGCAACGTATTGTTATGGGCTTGGTATTTGTGTTGCGTGCATTTCGATGTGTTCATTCGATATATGTAGCGCGTTCATTTGTAGCGTTCATTTGATATGTGTAGCGTATGTGTAAGGTGTAACGCGTCATGTAGCTGAGCGAACGTCAAGTTGCCCGTGCGTCTTTGTATGTCTGTGTGTCATGTGCGTCGTCGCTGATTGGCTGTTAGGATTGAACGATTGCTAGTTGCGCGAGCTGTGAGAGCGTTGTATTACTTCTGTGTGAGTGTATGAGTGTGGTTGCGTTAGCAGTGCTCAGCGAGGCTTCACTGTGTGTGTTCGGTCTGTTTGAACAAGCTGTACCGCTGTGTGCGAAATACGAGTTGCTGCCACGTGCGCTGTGTGTGTGATCTTTGTATGCTAGTTATTATTGTTTAATTTCTTCATATGTCCACTGTCGCCGCATCGTTTGCAATACATCGTCTGTTCCAAACTCGGCCAACGTTAACATCCAGCGGTGGGATAGACTGAGCAAACGGCGCGAGGGCGATAGTGAACATCTGTGTGGAATATTGCAATAATGCCTGACGGGACGATACCATAAACATCAGCACTGACTGGAGCGGGATTTCGTTTAGCTAATGTGGACTTGTCGAAATTTGTGTATGACAAGCCTACCTTGTTCTTCTCTCAGTTTCGTCGGCATGCGAGAGTGACCAAGGTTGATGGTCACATTGCATTTGACCTGCTGTGTTTTGCCATCGGATCAAACTCCAGGTCTGAATAGTTGGCAGACTCAATCGAACACAATGTACAGCAGATGTCTGCACATGATGAAGTGGTGAATGTTGTTGAAGAACATGTGTTGAAATCCCTACAGCCTGAGGTGATGAAAACCAAATTGTTGCAAAATCTTGACGAAGTAAAATTGAAATCAAGTGATACTCCGCGTGAATATGTGGAAGAGCTGAGATGCCGCATAAAAGCTATAATGCCGGAGCTGAGTGCCGATTCGCTAAATCGTATGGTGGCTGTGCAAGCTGTCAAAGGTGAACCTGCAGAGTGGTCGCACAAACTAACAGGTGAGTCAATGCAATCTGTTGACGCACTAGTTCATCATATGTCTCTTTTGCATGTGAACAAAAAATCAGAGCCTACTGCTAGAAGAGTTCAAATATCACACAACCGTAAATGTTATACGTGTGGCAAAATCGGTCATATTGCAATTGATTGCAGGGCAAAACAGACTTGTGAAAAATGCAAGCTGAGTGGAAATTCAGCTGTGAATTGTAGAACTGTGTGTCGTAAGTGTAACAGTAGAGGCCATATCGCCAAGTACTGTCATGTGTCAACGTCGCAAGCAGCCAGACGAGTGTTTGTCGGAAAAAGCATACATTTGGATATTTCTGTAAATGGTCATCCAGTTAAAGGCGTCATCGACAGTGGTAGTGAAAGTACGTTGGTGAACCAACATGTTGCTGAAAAACCTAATCTCAGATTGTTTAAATGCAATAAGCAAATCAATGGATTATCTCGAAGTGTGACTATTCCTGTAGCTGGGACCAGCACAGCGAGCATTTCCTTGGGTCAAGACTCAATGTCTCTGGAAGTTGTAATTGTTGATTGCGACGATGAAGTCATACTGGGAACAGATTTTTTGCGTGCTGCTCAAGTAAGCATTGATTTTAGCTCTGGTCAAGTGGTGACATTTGGTCGGCCAGTCGAGAAAGAGACGATTGCTACTGTCTGTCGCTGTGTGGTGCAGTCACACGCTAGCACGTCGCTCCCGGATGATATTGAAGCCGATATTGATCATAACATCGAACAGAACATCAGACGACATGTTGATCTTTCTCTTATGTCACTAAGTGATAGATGCAGTGTCAGTCAAATTCTTGCTGAGTATCCAATTATGTCCGAACAAGGAGAATTGGGTCAATTTTCGATGGTGGAGCATGGTATTACGCTGAGTGAAACTCCGAAGCAGAGGAAACCGTATCCTGTACCGCCTGCATTGCGACATGTCGTTCGAGAACAGGTCAGTGATATGTTGAGTAAAAATGTTATTCGTGAGTGCAATAGGCCGTTTGTAAGCCCTGTATTATTGGTTCGTAAACGAGGCACAGACAAATATTGATTTTGCACGGATTTTCGTGAATTTAATAGATGCACGGTGAAAGATCGCTTCCTGATGCCCAGAATTGTGTCACTTTTGTCATCCATTTCGCCTAATAGCTCTGTGTTTACTCAAATAGACCAGACAGCGGCTTATTGGCAGATCAAGATGAAGGAGGAAGACCAAGAGAAAACAGCTCTTGTCACTGAAGAAGGTCAGGACTGTTATTGCACGTTAGCTTTTGGTTTGTGTAACGCACCAGCTACGTACCAGAAATTAATGACGAACCTTTCGGGATATGCTTTTCAAGTCAGTCGCAGTTTATCTTGATGATACACTTATTTCCAGTGAAAACATGGAACAACATCTGAGTGTGTTGAGAGAAGTTTTCAGAAGATTGCATGATCACGGAATAAAACTTAATGCTTCCAAGTGTCGTATCGCATGTGAAGAAGTAACGTTTTTTTCATGTTGTCAGCAAAGGATGTATCAAACCTGTGTCCAGTAACGTAACTCCTATTGTTGACTATAAAACGCCAGAAAGTATCCAAGAGATACAGCATTTCGTCGGAATGGCCGGATATTATCGTCACCTGATTCCAGATTTCAGTATTCGTTGTTCAGGCTTAACAGATTGTGTTAAGCAAAACAATTCAAAACTTGTGTGGACAGCTGAGGCAAAGAAATCTTTCAATGATTTGAAAAAATATCTTGCAGAGTATCCCGTTGTACGACCGGTTGATACTAAATTGGGTTTTAAGTTTACAACTGATGCGTGTAGTCGAGGATGGGGAGGCACTCTCAGTCAAGAGGAGACTGGTTGTGAATATGTTGTATCGTATGCATCGGGAAAGTGGACTGAAGTTCAGTCTCGGTATTCAACAACGGAAATTGAACTTTTGGCTGTCATTCGAGCTATTCATAAATTCAGATATCACCTAACCGGCGTCAAATTTGTGATTGTGACTGATCATCAAGCGCTCAAATGGTTATGGCGTTTGGAAGAACCCTCAGGGAAGTTGGCGCGTTGGATCATGTACTTGAGTCAATACGACTTTGAAATACAACACAGAAAAGGTTCCGATATACCACACGTTGATGCATTATCACGAGCGTTACGTACGACCGTGAGTGTTCTGAAAGTATATATATAAATTTACGCATTTGAACACAGCAGTGGAAAGGCTAATGTTCGCGTGAATTTATGCATGGGCAAAGCCTCACGGCCCCGGCTGGCACACCGCAGGTCCGGCCGCACGGGTTTTGCAGTCACCGCCAGCACAGAAACTGCACGGCTGCGCGCACACAAAACCCGCATTGCGACAATTGGGCTATCCTTTCAGAAACGAACCCAAACGTTTCACCTCGCCAGGGAATTGAACCCTGGACCTCTCGTGCACGGAGCGTGCGTCTTAGCCACTCGGCTATGAGGCGGACTTCTGAAAGTAGGAGACCGTGTTATGTTGAAATCGTACTTGAGGGAAAGGGGTAAAACTCAGAAACTTTTTCATTGTTACAAAGGTCCTTATCTGATTACGAAAGTATTGCGTCCTGATTATGTTATTCGTTGTATCAATGGTAGAAGGAGACCAATACTTGTGCATGGCAGTAACTGTAAAAGAGTTTCAGAAAGGATCAATCGGCACGACTCTGAGACAGAAAGACTTGGGCAAGTTGTTGAAGAAAATAAACAATTGTCGGACGATGAATCAAGTGCGGGTGATGAAGCGAGGATCGACGCTGAAACTCTACATGAGTCGGAGGAGGATTATGACAACGCTGATTGTTCCAGTCGCGAAGATAGACTTACAGATACAGAACATTCGCCGAGGCTGTATCAAACTCGAAGTGGTCGTCACGTGCGGCCGCCCCGACTGTACTGCACTGTACTCACCGTGATTATTTGTTGTGCGAATGTCAAATAGCTTTTGTCGTTCTTATGTTGTGTCAGACATTCGTGTTGTGTTATTTGTGATATTCGTGCTCATATCTAACCCAGTGTGGAGTTGGATATTCGTTTAAGCTGCAGAACGAAACCTTTTTAAACCGGGGAGGGTGTTATGGGCTTGGTATTTGTGTTGCGTGCATTTCGATGTGTTCATTCGATATATGTAGCGCGTTCATTTGTAGCGTTCATTTGATATGTGTAGCGTATGTGTAAGGTGTAACGCGTCATGTAGCTGAGCGAACGTCAAGTTGCCCGTGCGTCTTTGTATGTCTGTGTGTCATGTGCGTCGTCGCTGATTGGCTGTTAGGATTGAACGATTGCTAGTTGCGCGAGCTGTGAGAGCGTTGTATTACTTCTGTGTGAGTGTATGAGTGTGGTTGCGTTAGCAGTGCTCAGCGAGGCTTCACTGTGTGTGTTCGGTCTGTGTGACCAAGCTGTACTACTGTGTGCGGAATACGTGTTGCTGCCACGTGCGCTGTGTGATCTTTGTATGCTAGTTATTATTGTTTAATTTCTTCATATGTCCACTGTCGCCGCATCGCTTGCAATACATCATATGTTCCAAACTCGGCCAACGTTAACAGTATCAACACAAAGACTATTCACGACTACACACGCACACACTCGACTTCAATATAGATAGATAGATGCAAGCAAGATGCACACGAATATACGAACATACAGACATACAGTCATACGCAATTGGGTGTACAAATATAGTAGCACACAATGTAAGCTATTTCTACATCGAAGGTCCGTTAGCTATTGCACAAGCATACAGAGACACGTTTACACCAACAACTGCACTTCACAAAGTTCGACTGACTTGACGAAACAAGGCACCGAAAGTTACCCCATAATATGCTTAGCATGAAACGGTCCAATATTCACAGAAATTGCACAAGTTTACATACATAATAATATTACACGTAGTGCAGCGACCAGGATTGGAAGCGTTCATATTTAACAATTTCAAATAATACATGTGCCAATCAATTGCATAATGAATACATAATCACGGAAAACATTTGATTTACATCGTGGACTGGGTCGCTACATTATTACATCACAACTGCGAGGTCATTCGAACGAATGCAAGCCACTGGAGCTTATACACGGCCATGTTATTGTGTAGGCAAATTTTCGTTGTAGACGATGGGGTTCTGATTCGGACGAGTAGTGATACAATGTATTTCCGCCCTGATGATTGTTTGTATACGTCCTATGTGTTTTGATGGCGATGTCCGATGTGTCTTGAGGTCGGACGGCGGATCCCAGACGTTTCAGGACACATGATATTTCAGGCGGCACCCGTGCTGAATCAACTTAGTGAGTCGTCAGAACTCTAGTAATGTTTTCAGTTGTTGGTCGACTGGTATGCTGTGCAGTGATTCAAGTCCCGTCTATACATGGTGTGTGTCAGGTCTAGCACTCAACATTCAGCCGTCATTACTCGACATTCAGATGTACTATAATATATAAAAATGAACTACACAATATGAACTAGCATCCCAAAAACTCAATAAACAAACAAACAACACTATGAACTATGATCTAATTCCAAACACTACGAACTACGACTTAACTATGTGTCGTATTTTTGTATATGTTTGTTATATACACTCTTGCGGCAAACCCGACGCGCTAGAATCGGTGTGTTGTTTATCGTGGTGGTGAGGTTATGTTTACCTTGTGATTGTTCATTTGTGTTGAATAAAGCCTGGATTTGGTTTCCAAGTATACAACAATATATTCAACACAAATTTTCCGGTTGCTTGAAGCGATACCATGGCCCGGTATTTACGTCCGGAGCGTTTTGATACTGAGCCAAACACTGCAGACGCCCCACGAGCCTGGATCATTGGCTAAGAACGTTTGATGCTTTCCTTGATTCTGTTGCCGTGCACAGTCCCGACAAACTGAGTGTGCTGTTCAATTACGTCTCACCTCGTGTATACGAGTATGTTCGCAATGTGAATCGCTTGAGCGTGCAATCACACTGCTGAACGAAATGAACGATAAACCACCCAACGAAGTGTTTGCTGGATACCTGTTGTAAAGCCGATTTCAAAAACCCGATGGATCAATCCACCAGTACATCCATGCATTGAATCTTCTCAGTGTAGAATGCAATTTCAAATCAGTGACAGCTGTTGCACACAAATAGGGATGTGTCAGATACGCGTTCATCCAAGGTATATCGTGCAACAACATACGACAGCGTCTCTTAGAAAAGAAAAAAATCGATTTAGACACAGCGTTGATCCTGGCTCGCAGTCTGGAAAGCGCACAGTCCAATGCCGATTTTTTCATACCGTCGTTCGGTGCTTCTTACAGCTCTGCAGCGGCAGTTGACGCCGGTATGGCTTCCCGCAACGGGTGTATGAAAGTAAATTTCGATGTTGATGACAACGCTCAGTGCGCCGCTGTGCCAAAAGCGCGGTGCTACAATTGCGGCAACTCCAGGTACCCGAAATTGCAGTGTCCTGCGCGTGAAGTAGCATGTCACAAATGCGGTAAGAAAGTGCATTTTGCCAAAGTGTGCCGCTCTACTCCAAGGACGTCAGCGTCAGTAGGCGACTGTGATGGCCCCATCATAGCCGCGTCTGGCTCATTGAAGAAGGTCACGATGTATGTATTTGTAGGTGACGAGATGGTGGAGGCGCTGGTCGACACCGGAAGCACACACAGCTTTGTTTCAGCGTCCGTGGCGAAACGACTGAGGCTCAATACGACGCCGTCCGTGGTATCAGTATACATGGCGTCCACTGCGTTTACTTCTACCATCCTGGGTCATTGCTGTGTTGCTCTCACAGTTCGCGGTAAGGCATACCCCGACACGAAATTATCTATCATGAAAAGTCTGTGTTGTGATGTTATCCTTGGCGTGGATTTCTTGAACTAACACCGCACTGTCTGCTTGTCATTTGGAGGCAAGTTGACCGATTTGAACGTGTGTGCCGCCGAATCGTCTACTTGTGACCTTTGTTTTTGTGAACTGCCCGCTGCTTCTGTTGAGGTTCCGTCTCTGTTTTCGAATCTCGAAGATAATCGTAAGCCTATTGCTACGAAGTCGCGCCGCTACTCCATGGACGAGGCGCTGTTCATAGCTGCTGAGACCGGAAAACTTCTGCGGCAAGGCGTTCTTGAGGAGAGCTATTTGCCATGGCGCGCTCAGGTATTCGTATGTAAGAATGAACTTGATAAGCGGCGATTAGTAGTCGACTACTCGGCCACAATATATAAATACACACTTTTCGACGCATATCCATTACCAAATATTGAGGTGTTAGCTAACAAAATCGCTAAATATAAACAAAATTGCAAAATTGATCTCACTAGCGCGTACCACCCGATCCCCATTCCCACCAAAGACCGGCATTACTCTGCTTTTTAATTAGGCTCCAAACTCTCAGTTCCGCCGCATTCCATTCGGAGTCACGAACGGCGTATCATGCTTCCAGAGAGTCATGAACGAAAGTATTGAAAACTACAATATTCCTGATACGTTATCCTGTTTAGATGACATTGTGATTGGTGGGGACCACGATACCTCTCTCAAATTTGCTGTCAACCGATTCCTTGAGTTGACTAAAAAGCTTAGCATCACCTTGAACTTGTCGAAATGCACTTTCAACAGCGACTCAATACCTTTCCTGGGTTACCATATCAGCAAGGGAGAAATCAGACATAATCCTGAACGTGTGGAATCCTCACGTGACCTACCAAATCTTACCAGTCAGTGCTATCTTGAACGAATTTTGGGGTTGTTCTCGTATTATTCTCGTTGCATTCTGAATTTCTCGGAAAAAATCATGTCTTGACTGAGGCGACGTGTTTTCCTTTTTCCAGAGGCTATATCGAGATCATCGCCAAACTGAAGGAGGAAATCGTCAACGCCGTTGTTTCTTGTATTGACGATGAAGCTCCATTTTGTGTCGAACCCGATGCTTCTGATACGGCGATTGCGGCCACCCTGAATCAACGTGAGCGACCTGTGGCGTTCTTCTCGAGAACTTTGAATTTTTCAAAACTTAAATACGCATCAGTTGAGAAAGAGGCTCTCTCGATTGTTGAGTGTATCCGTAAGTGAAAGCATTATTTATCTGCTCGTCATTATTTGCTTGTCTTTGATCAGCGCTCCGTTGCCTTCATGTTCAATCAAACACATTCGTCTAAAATCAAAAACGATAAAATTATCCGCTGGCGTATCGACTTGGCGCATTTCGCCTTTGACATCAAATATAGTTCGGGGACACTTGGTGCACCTGCTGATGCCTTGTCTCGCGCTTTTTCGATCTAGATTTGTGTTTCATTGCCGAAATTGCATGCAGATCTTTGCCACCCAGGTGTGACTAGGATGTACCACTTTATAAAGTCAAGAAACTTACCTTTCTCTCTCGAGGAAGTATGGCGCGTGTGTAATTCTTATCAAACCTGGGCATTGTGCAAGCCAAGGTTTCATCAGCCAACCGGCCAGACGTTAATAAAAGCCACGCATGCTTTTGGGCCTTTGAGTATAGACTTCAAGGGTACACTGCCATATGTAAGCAATAACAAATACCTTCTCACTATCATCGATGAATACTCACGCTTTCCCTTCGCGTGCCCTGACATATCTGCCAATACGGTGTTTAGTTGCATAAATCAGTTGTTTGTGCTGTTTGGTATGCCGGCATACATTCACTCCGACCGCGGTACGGCTTTCATGTCCGAGCAGTTGAGGGAATACTTTACAACTAAAGGCGTTGCCACGAGCCGAACGAAACCATACAATCCTCGTGGAAACGAGCAATGTGAACGGTATAATTCAACGATGTGGACGACGATTAGTCTCGCCTTGAAGAACAACTAGATATATATTGATCGCTGGGAGTATATGCTGCCTGACGCACTACACTCCATAGGATCGCTCCTATGTACTGCTACCAATTGTACTCCACATGAGCGCCTATTCACGTACTGCCGCCGATCTGTATCAGGCTATTCTATACCGTCCTGGCTGACGACTTACTCTTACTTACTCGTGCTCTGATGCGCAGACATAATCGATCCTCCAAGTACGACCCTCTTGTAGAGGAGGTTGAGGTAATTGAAGCTGGTCCTTCTTACGCAAATGTTCGAACAACCGATGTGCGTGAAACAAGCGGCTCGTTAAGGCATTTGGCGCCGTATCCTGAATATAGCCTTCCTGATGGTATTGGAGGAAACATCTCTAACGAGAATGACACGACTCTCGTCGCGGATGGTCCTGTTGCTCAGTCTTTAAATGACAATCTACCATGTAACGAGCCTGCTCCTATTGCTGACGTTCCTGTTCCTACAGCCGACGATGCCTCACCACGTCAACCTTCCGTGGATGTTTCTATGCCTCGTATTATTCGCCGATCTTCTCGAGCTCGTCATCCGCCCAAGAGATTCGTTCTTATCGATCCGTGAAAATGTTTGATGTGGCCAAACATTCGCGACTTGTTTTTGTTCTCCACAATCTCCACGAATTATGTAGCTTCTGAAATGTCGTGTATGGTTCAAATCAACATTTATGGTACTGTTTTTGAGAATAGTAATAATTACAACAATAACCTGCAACATATACAATCACTGGATGATGAGAACGTGAAATATCAGCGTCACATATACCAAAGATGACACGTTCAGTAACATCTTTAAAAATTTAACGAAATTATTCCGCGGAACACGTGAAATATTTCAAATCAATATTGCCTGAAGTTTTGAAATCAATATTGCCTGATGAAATCAATATAAGTGAATATTATTCGATGTGATAATGCACGACAATCCCAACTCATTGGTACAATACTTCGTGATCTCACAGAGCGCATATGTTGTGTGATATGTGATGTGTGATACACAGCCAAAATGTCTTTAGTCAAACCGACCATATTCCTGTCTGACATTCATCCATCCTACCATCTCACTAAACGCTCCAAAAACAAATGACTGGCATCCATAGCTGAATCAGTCAGATGATAATAAGCATTTCTCAACCTGGAGTCTTTGTACGGTGTCATAACATTACAAATAGTCCACCCCCGCAAAATTATTTAAATAAAATGAGCAGTATCTTCAGAGAAACCAGGATTATTTTTTGCACCCAATGATCTTAGAGCCAACACCGCAAAATCACTCTTAACATTCAGCACAAGTTTAACATTTTGTCCAATAGGAGATTTAAGTCTAATTTTAAGTTTAACATTTTGAACAATAGCATAACGTCACGACCTGCATACAAGCACTGCTGGACACACACTGACTCGTGGTGGGTAGCGTCATCCACGCCAACGCCACCTAGATAATGTCCGTGCTGTCGTCGAGTTAGGTTGTGTCTTGTGTTGGTCCCTGTTTGCTTGAGCACCCGTGTTTTCGCGTCCCTGTTTTTGTGCTGGTTTCTCCCACCGGCAGAGGAATTACCCTCCCTGTCAGGGTGTACCATTGTACTCCGTTGCTCTGCCTTACACATCGCTTCGACACACGGACTCGCCCGCACTCATCATGGCCACTCTGTCTCCACCGACTGACCGTACCTGCACATGTGGCGAGCTCCTCAACTCTGCCTCGCACATTCACTGTGAGGGATGCGGGAGCTACTTCCACCTCACATGCGCTGCCTTGTCTACTCCGGCGTATAACGCAATACGAAAACACAAGCTGTTTTGGATCTGCGTGACTTGCAAGTCTGACTACGTTTCGTCGCGCTGCGCGCCACTGGCAGTTGAGAAAATTACCGAAGTTATCGACTCTCGCCTCGCCAAAATGAAGGAGGAACTCACCGACGACCTCAGATCTGTGCACGCTTCTGTGTGTGCTTCCTTGTCGGTCTCTCAAGTGAACGACTCGCAAAACAAGGAGGAAGGCGTGCACTTGTACCCTCTGGTTGTGAAGCAAAAGGGCGCCGGATCTGTGAAGATGGATGACGTGAAGAGTCGCCTGAAAGCAGTCCCAGTTGCTAAATCCCGCCAAACAAAGACCGGTGGCTTAGTTTTGCACTGCTCGACTGCACACGCCAGAACCGAGGCTGAGATTGCCCTCAACAACTTGGACAATGTCGAAGTATCGGTCCTGGGCCAGGCGTCAATTCTCCCCAAAATCACTGTGGCCAACATCCCACCACTGTCTTCGCCTGATCATCTACTGAGCTCTTTGAAAATGAAAAACCCCGGCTTGGCTTCAGTTCCTGATTCGCAAATGAAACTGTTTTTCATTTCAAAACCTAAGTATGGTCGTTCGCATGCCGTTCTGGGTGTTTCTCCAGAGGTTCGACGGGCCACCAAAACTGCCGGAGATCGCCTGTTCGTGGATTTGCGCAGCTGCGCTGTCTATGATCATTTCTGGGTAGCGCGCTGCTCACACTGCTGCGGCCTCGGTCACAAGAAAAACCACTGTGTCCCCTCCAATGCCATCACATGCGGCCACTGTGCTGGGGCACACCATTCTTCGCAATGTCCGGATAAGACTAAAAAATATTGCGCCAATTGTGTAAGACACGGTCGCCCCGCCAATCACTCATCGTTTTCGCCTCAGTGTCCCTCCTTCGTGGCCGTGAAAAATTCGATCCGACAGCGCACCATTGTAGCTCCTCCAGCCCAGTCTCCTACTCTTTCCCATTGTTCTTCTGCGTGACTCCCTACAGCCCATTCTTCCTCCTCATCCATCAAGCACCCGAATAGCTCATTTCCTCATCACGACTCTTCTCAACGTCTTCCCTCTCATAACTCTCTTCCTTTTAATAAGCACATTTTTCTTGGTTTGTTCAATACCAGATCGGCCCGTAACAAATCCTTGTATATATCTTATGCACTACTCTCCAATCAACTTTCTCTCTTGTTCTTAACCGAGAGATGGCTCCTGGAGAGCGACGTTCCCACGTTTAGAGCTCATCTTCCCCCGTCTTTCAATTTCTTCCATGCCTGTCGATCTCTTTCTTCATCATTGAAACCTTCGGGCGGTGGAGTTGGCGTCATTTTCAAAGCCTCGCTTTCCCTCTCCACCCTCACAGAATTCAATTTTACATCTCCTGCTGTCGAATTTTTAGTACTTTGTCTGTCTCTAACAGCAATTCCCACCCTGGGTATTATAGTGGTATACCGTCATATTAATTCTGGTACCGCCTCACTCTTCCTGTCTGACTTTGACGAATTCATCTCACTACTTTCCCAACATTTCTCTGATAACTATATTCTGCTAGGCGACTTCAACATCTGGGTTGATTGCCCTTCGTCTCAAACTCTCATACGTGATTTTAATTCTCTGCTCGACTCTTGGGATCTTCTCGTCTTGAACTCAGGTGCTATCCATACTTCTGGTCATACGCTGGATCTCATTATTTCCACTCCGACGTCTTCGAAACTCATTTCCCCAGACCTACTCACCCACCCCCAGATCCTCTCTTTTCTGACCATAGCCTTATCACATTCCAACTTTCTTCCCCTCGTTCTCCCAAATCTTCCTCTAGGGTTATTCTTTCACGCAACTACAATAATTTCAATTCTTATCACTTCTCTCTTGTCGAACGCTTCCTATCTCATCTTAGTTATGTTTTCCTCAGTCCTCTATCACTCCCAAACTTCATCTCAGATTGCCTCTCAAATATAAATGATCTTATATTTCCACTCCGTGAAATCAAAGTTATCTGCGAATCTCCACCCCCTCCTTGGTGGTCCTCAGATCTGCGCCTCCTGCGCTCCAAACGTCGTCGTACGGGAGCGTCTCTGGAGGCGCTTTCGCTCTCCATCGTCCTGGTCAACCTTTTGCTCGGCTCGAAATTCCTTCCTCACCTCTCTTGCTTCCGCCAAGTCCATTTATTTCACCTCTCACCTATCCTCACTGGGAAAGGGTTCGCACTCTCGGTGGTCCACTCTGAAATCAATAACTGGTAGTGCCTCCCGGAGTCCAATTATGATTTCAGCTGATCAATTCTCCTCTTTTTTCACTCAAAAAATTTATACAATACTCTCAAATATTCCAAAAAGTCATTTTCCTCTATCATTTCCTACCTCCTCAAATTCAATCTCGGCCTTCGTACCAATTTCTCCCTATAAAACATCTCGTTTTCTCCTCAAACTCCGCAACAAAAGAAGCCCCTCGGATCCTATTAATTTTTCCGCTCTCTCTGATTCGATCCTCCTCCTTGCTCCCATTCTCACCCATATGGTTAATTCCTCCTTTCTTCATCGTCAATTTCTAGCTTCTAAGCATGCTATAATCACACCCATCCTGAAGAAGCCTAATGTTGATCCTGCCATTCCCTCCAACTATCGTCCTATATCTATGCTTACGCTTCCTTCTAAACTTTTTGAACACGCTATCCTTGAACAACTTCGTCCGATTATTATTCCGGTCCTTGATCCTTGTCAATCAGGCTTTATGTCAAATCATTCAACTGAAACTCTCCTTATTCGCCTCACTAATGAAATTGTTTCCAACTTTTCCTTCGGCAAATCTGTTCTGCTAATATCATTAGATTTTTCATCTGCCTTTGATCTCGTCAATCATTCCATTCTTTGTGAAGATCTCGCCCATATTGGCCTTTCTTCCTCAGCTCTTTTTCTTGTCTCTTCCTACCTTCATAAACGTTCCTTTTCTGTCCGCTGTAATTTCCGGATGTCTGCCAATGTTCCGTTGACTTCTGGCGTCCCACAGGGTTCTCTCCTGGGACCACTCCTTTTCAACCTCTACGTCTCGTCCCTTTGTTCTGTCCTCAGAGAATACCCTATTTCCTTTCACATCTATGCTGACGATGTACAAATTTACTTTCCCCTATCTTTACATAATTCTACTTTGGTATCTAAACTTCTTTCCCATATTTCGTCATGGGCTGCCTCCAGATACCTCCTTCTTAATCACGACAAAACTGTCTACTTAGCTTTTCATCCTCCAAGGATAACCCCTACCACTGTCTCCTTGCCTCTAGCTTCTCAAATTCGCAACCTTGGCATCACATTTGATCCGACAATATCATTTTCTCAAGACTTTTCTCAACTCACTTGCTCTTGCCGCTTCATTCTGAGAAAATTGTATCCCATACGTTCTCTTTTTGACGAATCTTCGGCTGTTCTTCTCGTCAATTCTTACATTTTCACTCGCCTAGATTACTATAACTCCTTGTTTTTTCACCTTCCCCTCAAAAGTATCCGCCATCTACAATCCATTATCAACCTTGCCTGTCGCTTCGTTCTCAAACTTCCTCCCAAAACGCCAACTTCAGCTCACCTTCACCGCCTTGGTTGGCTCACTGCTCATTTCCGAATTCGCTACAAAATTTGCTGTTTGGTGTATAAAATCCTTCACTGCCCTTCACCCCCGTCCTATCTACGCTCACTACTTCTGGTTCAAGAGAGTACTTCTGGTTCACGTCGCCATCCTACTCCTCTAATCTGTCCCCCTGCGTTGAACCAATCCACTTGGTCTTCGAAATCTTTTTTTTCTGCACCCCGCATTTATAATTCACTTTCTCCTCGCCTCCTCCGAATGAAATCCTACTCATCTTTCTCCTCTGAACTGCACAAACATTTCCTTTATTTGGCCTCAGAGTCTTCTTAAGTTTACTTGTTCGCAATGTTATAATTGATTTATTCTTCCTATTGATATTGATTGAATCCGTTTTTTCCTTTTATTTAATGATTTATCTCTTTTTTGCACATTTAGTTACATATTGCGGACTCATAATTGCTACATGTTTTTGTTTCTGTTCTGCGCTGCATGTTTCTACTTCACCCAACCTGCGCAGTTGACCCAATTTCCCACTTGCTCCAGTATTATTTTGCGTGTCGCGCGCTTGTTACTATTGTGTGCGCTATATTAAATATATGTTTGTTGTTGTTGTTGTTTCACGAAAGTATGACGTCATCGGTTCCAGTGATTAACTTGTACGGGCGATACGCGTTTCTATGTGTTAATGCGGGTGTTTGACTGGCATTCCGGTTCAACTGACTTGAAAAATCATGTGCCCAACATACAAAGCTTCAAACACAATTGCAAATGGAATAACTGAATATATTATAAAACCACAAAGGCATGAAAAAAGTCACAACACAACCATGCAACCACTATACACGAGACAATGTGGAACGTTTCCGCTTCAATTTCTCTCTAATTAAATGTAGATGAATGTCTGTCACAACAATTATTGTTCAGAAGAACATTTGAAGCGGTGCACACACTTTTTGTAAATTACGATGTTGAGAACAGTACAAGAAGTCAAGCATAACACCGCAATCACTCAGTTTTTCTAGAGCATGAAACCTATCTATTGCTCGCTGGTTTCCAACAATACTCAATTTATCATACTTAGTATACTTCTGCACAGTTAAAACCAAAGCAAAACAATATTATCAACATCACTATAATATAGCAGACTTCGGCGACCAATTTCTCTCGAATACGAAATTTTTCGGATGACATGGTTTCACTTCGCGCAGCCAAAATGTTTTACATGAATGACAATCCTGTTTTTGAGAAAATACAACAATAACCCGCAATATATACGATCACTGGATGATGGGAATATGAAATACCAGCGTCACATATACGAAAGATGAGACGTTCAGCAATATCTTTGAAATATCACGAAAATATTCCGCAGAACACGTAAAATGTTTCAAGTCAATAGTGCATGATGTGATTAAATCAATATTGCCTGATGAAATCAATAAAAATAAATATTATTCGATTTGATAATTTGCAATCACAAATCCTTCATACATTACTTCGTTATCTCACAGAGCGCATATGTTGTGTGATACACAGCCAAAACGTCTCTAGTCAAACTGAACATATTCCCGTCTGACATCCATCAATCCAACCATCTCATGAAATGCTCTAAAAACAAAGGCCTGATACCCATAGCTGAATCAGTCAACGGATGAGAATAAGCATTTCTCAACCTGGAGTCATTATACGGTGTCATTACATTACGAATAGTCCACCAACGCAATATTATTTAAATAAAATGAGCAGTATCTTAATATAAATCAGGATTATTTGTAGCACCCAATGATCTTAGAGCCAACACCGCGAATTAACTCTCAACATTCAGCACAAGTTTAACATTTTGTCCTTCAATACTCGACGGACGAACAGCTTTGAGCGACAATGATCAATAAATTCGAGCATGACTACACTGGATTCTGTGTCTATTCTCCATAAAGCACAAACAATTTGAAACAATACCTGATTTAAGCGTGATTCACACAATCTCTATGATGCTAATATGATTGAAGATGTTCCGGTGTGCTTGGATATTTCCATGACACGCTATATAGTAATTCAAGCTTTTCTGGGAATGAGAACATGCTGAATTTCGACTATCGGTCGTCATTCCTTTTTGCACCCCGGAACACAGCTTCAGGAATTTCCTGATAATACATCATAATGAACACAAACAAGAAAGCATCACTATATCTGTGATAAACTATACGTTTCATACTACCCGTAGTTATTTATTATGATTGTGGCGCACCCCTTGTGCGTTGAATACAAAACACCAGACTTGGTACACAACTTGGTATTGTTTCGTGATCGTTCTTGTTGTTGTTGTTGTTGTTGTTGTTGGTCCAAACTGAAATTGAACAAAAGGTGGAACCTCGATTAAGCCTAGACAAACCTCAAATTAAACCCATATACTAACCAAATTAGTAAATATCCACAAACGAGACAACTCACATAACAAACGAGACAAATCACATAACAAACGAGACAAATCAAACACATAACATCAAACAACTCACGATTTCTGGCGTTCTCTAGGATGTCAATATCCCACAAATTCTCTACGATCTCCAATATCTCAAATTCTCTAGGATCTCCAATATCTCACAAATTCTCGAAGGTATAACTCTCAGGTGTTAGCTCTCCACGGTTCAAACAGTGAAAAGGAAGACGCCAAGCGGCGCTGCCGTTGGTGTATACAATCTCAACGTTGCAACAATGCCTTTGGTATATACAAACAAAGAAAAACAACGTACAGCTAAATTCTAACGAAAATTAAGATGCTAAATAATTTCTGTGGGTGTAACACCCCGCCCGCCGTGCGAACAGCACTTCCATTATCGTTACACCCTTAGGTTTCGATGCAACTCACGAAAATATAAACGAGCAATACAAAATACACTAGCAAACCCAACCAAAGCATAGCACACTCGTGTAGTGTTTCGAGAAGAACGAGCAATATCAATTCACAACATTTCCCGCGAACAAGATTAAACGACCATCACAGGACAAACGAACATTACGGACATACTGAGTAGTAATATCCACCGGCGATCATACACTCAAAACAAATAATGACAAAGTGAAACAAACATCGACCAATTAACTGATTGATATACAGAAAACATTCAATGAACATTCAGCATATGCACATGTTCACCGAGCGCAGTATCAATTTGACAAATTGTCATGACAGGATATGCATTGTATAACATGCGCGCGTAAACACAAACATACAAACACGAAGTTCAGCACACGTCGATTAGTGAATGAAACAATGCGACGACAAACGATTATAGTCACCTATCGGCATAAACCTGCTCAGTAGTCGACTATAGATGGCGCTATTTAATCGCACACAATTCGAATGTCCAAATTACATCATACATGCAAGCACCAGATATCAGCAGGCTTACAAAGAATCATACAATACAGGTAGGCGCGCAGACATGAACATATATTCAAATGAAGAGCACGCACGCGAGACGCCTCACAGTTTCCACCACCGACCAATCAATCGGAATCGGACACTACAACACAGGTTAAAATTTAAGCAGGCGATGAATGACGCTAGCGCACAGACAAATGTACATAAACTCATACAACACAGTGGTATCAATGGGAAATCATATTCATACAACACCTTCTAATATACACAATTTCGTAATTGGCCTCCGATAAGTACCCGCAGCTGTCCTCACCATAACAGATCGAACCAAGTCATCCGCAATTCTACAATCGAGCTGCTGGTATCGTTCCCTTGGAACCATAAAAACCTGAGAACATCTCTATCTTCAACTGGCACTTTCACCTGGTGAAACATCGCCTCTATATCAGCAGTGAATGCTACCGCTCTTTCACGAAAACGCAGTAGCACACCTATGAGTTTATTCGCCAAATCAGGACCTTGGTGCACATAATCATTCAAGGAACATCTACCGAACGCCGCAGCGCAATCGAAAACAATTCTGACTTTACCAGGTTTCCTCGGATTGATGACAGCATGATGTGGCAGGTACCACACCTTCCCATCATCTCTGCTCAGTTCCAACTCAGGTACTCGTTCGGCATATCCCTTTTCAATCATCTTATCTATTTCATCGGTATACTTGAGTTTCATGTCGTTGTCCTTCTCTAAACGTTTCCCCAAAGATATCAAACGCCTTTCGGTTAAAGCACGGTTGTTGGGTAGCGACGGTGATTCGGATTTGAATGGAATCTTGATAGTATAATGACCATCATCAATCATACTGGAGCTTTCCCACATCTGCAAAACCTTTCTGTCACCGCCCAGCCCAATGTGGTGTGAATAGCGAATGGTTCTCCTGGTTTGCCTACCCTGGTCTCCTTAGGTATGAATAGATCAGAACAATCCTGACCAATGATCAATTCAACATCCCCAACCCGGACCTCTGGAAGCTCAATTTCTCTTATATGTGACCATTTCTTTACATCGAACCTAGTGGCCAACCCTGACAAATCTATATTGAGTGTTGGACGCACCGTCACCTGTGGAATATTTTAACTATCCATGGTATCGTGAACATCGGTAATAGACAACGAAGTGACCTTGACATCGAGCGAAACGTTTGCTTCAGCAATCGTTGTGAGCTCTATACGATGGCTAGAGCCCGATGCTCCCAACCTCTCACATAAACTCTCACTGCAATATGTGGAATTTGAGCCTGAGTCTAGCAGAGCATACGTATCAATGTATCTTAACGAACCACCAGATCTGACTCTGACAGGAACAATCGGCAGTGCTAACTTCATATTCTGACTAGATGCGAAATGACTAGACCTAGTTGACACTTTCGGAATAGTTTCAAGTTGAGACTGCTCAGTATTCTTTGTTGGCAAGTGTAGATATTGACTATGAGCTTTACCACAGCCATCTACAGGACATGAGAAATCCTTTGAACAGCTCTCGCCCTTGTGGCCGTGCGAAAAACAGATCGAACAAAGTCCCTTCGATTTCACTACATTCCATCTCTCTTTAATCGACATATTCTTGAAGCGTGTACATTTCAGAATGTAGTGCTGCTGATCACAACATGGACATTTGCTGGAATCTCTATCGAAATGCAGTACAAAGGCGTGTGCTCCACCGCATTTGCTACACTTATCATTGGATTTGCACTCTTTAGCGTAGTGCCCGCTCTTCAGACATATCATACACAGGTTTCTATTTCGAATCAAAGTATGACGCTTAGTGACATCAGTTTCCAGCAACAGTGGACACCTTTTGGTCGAATGAGACCCATTACAAATGTTACACTTACTCTCATCTTTGCTATCAGCTTGTGTGTACCAGCTCACGCCACTTGTCTGGTTCTCTCTGACCGGCTCACGTCTGATTTTCTCTGACTTGCTGTTTAGGTCCCTGATTTTGACAGCCTGCAACGAAGTTATCGGATCACAAGCAAGTCGGACTTCTGTCTGCAAGAACTCACAAAACTGGTGAAAGGAGGGATACATGTGACCCTTTTGTGAATTTTGTGAAGAGATTCGCCAATCATCTACCACCACTGCCCACTTCTGAACAATGTTATCAAGAAGCTTTCGCAGTAATCGCTGGTTCTCTCGGGGGTCATCTAGGTACCGCAGCGCCGGTACGGCAAATGATAGACTGAGACAGTAATGTAAAAAATCGGAAAATTTGGCCAGCGCCTTGCCATTATGGGCCGCTACAGCAGGCCACTGATATAGTTTGTTCCTTAGAATATTGAAAGTGGTGAGTTGGTCCCCATACCTGTCCTGGAGAATCGCCTTGACCCTCCTATAAGAATCTCCTGTTCTCACCAAAAGAAACCCTTTAACGGCATCCAGGGCTTCACCAGAGGTATATCTCTTTAAATAATACAAACAGTCACATTCCGGGACGCGGGATTCTACAAAGGTATCAAACGATTACATCCAAATGACAAATTGGAGAGGATATCCACTGAAAATATCTGGTTCTTGAGGAGGCAATCTAGTCTTGCTGTGCTTGTCTGTCAGCAGATCAGCCAGTCTATCCAAGACCGAGGCTACTGAGGACACCCCATTCTCCTCATTAAGCTGGATCGAGGGGCGATCCACTGGCTCAGTTGATATAACCGGTAAATATCGATGCCCGAGCGGTGATGAATCAGCGTTCTGCCCTGAAGGGACTGCTTCGGGTATGGGCCCAGATATACTAGCGTTTGCGACCATGCTGCGATCCCAACACGCTCAACTCTGCCATAGTCGCCTTCATTTCACCCTCGATTTTTAAATCTTGCAACTCCATGTTCCTTTCATGTATCTCAATCTGCTTTTCGAATTCTCGTCGTTTATATTTCCTTTCAGTCTTCAATCTAGCCATTTTTGCCATTCTCTCTAGCATGGACGATGTGAAATTCTGACTGCCGCAGGAAGACCCGGAAACGTGAGACCTAATCTCTATCATGTCGGCATCGTCTGGGTGTAATAATTGGTTTGCATCAGCCATGATGGCCTGGATCAAAAATATAGGACTACCCACGGTCACTCATCATGAGGCACAAAACGAAATAAACTACCGTACGTATATAAATACTCAACAGCTGCAAACCCCGTATTGTAAACTGTACCTAAGCCATAATCGAGATCAACACAACAAAAATGAACCTCAATGACAAAAACTAAATTCTGACAATATCAACCGGTGCTATGAATACAAAAATCCAGTACACAAATCGGCAACCAATTTCGGAGTGAAAACGGAAAGATTCGTAGCCAAATCTTTGGACTGTGGCGCACCCCTTGTGCGTTGAATAGAAAACACCAGACTTGGTACACAACTTGGTATTGTTTCGTGATCGTTCTTGTTGTTGTTGTTGTTGTTGGTCCAAACTGAAATTGAACAAAAGGTGGAACCTCGATTAAGCCTAGACAAACTTTAAATTAAACCCATATACTAACCAAATTAGTAAATATCCACAAACGAGACAACTCACATAACTAACGAGACAAATCACATAACAAACGAGACAAATCAAACACATAACATCAAACTCTTCCCTTTCCTTCTCAACCAATATCCTTTCTACAGCTCGCACTTGTCGCTTGATTCTTCGCTCGCTTTATCCCATCCGTCCCTGTCTCGATCAGCCCTCTGCAATCAAGCTTATTCATTCTCTTATATTCTCCAGACTCGACTACTGCAACTCACTCCACTTCAGCTGTCCTAATTATTCTTTAAAAATTCTTCAGCGCGTAATGAATCAGTCCTGTCGTTTTGTTTTGCATCCTATCTTCTGTCGCCATACTTCTCCTTTTCTGTTTCAATTCCGTTGGCTTCCTATTAAATCGCGCATTCACTTCAAAATCTGCTGCATAATATTCAAACTCTTACATGCTCCTAATCAACCTTTATATCTTTCTGATCTGCTCTATCCCTCTTCTAATCCCACTTCCCGTCATTCTGCTCCTCTATGCTGTCCTCGCGCCCTCAATGAATCTGCCTGGTCTTCTAAATCGTTCTCGTTCTACGGTCCTCGATTATATAACTCGCTCCCTTCTCATATCACCTCCTCGCTCACGTATCGATCTTTTACCTCTTCTCTACGTAAACATCTTGTCGAAATTTCCTTTGATCCCGTGACTCATTCCTTGACTCCTTTTGCCTCTCTCTGATATGTGTGTGGGCGGGAATGCATGTATATTTGTGTTTATCTATGTTTTAGTCTAATTATGTTCATTGTACTATGTTATTGTGTTCTTCAATCACCCTTCAATGTGTTCTTCTCATTGTGTAAATGTGTTCATTGTGTTATTTGAATCGTGTTATATTTATTCATTCATGTGTTCTTTTTATTGTTTTTGTAATAACTGTTTAGTTTTGTCCGCTTGTTCATACTGTTTAGCTGCCGCGCGCCCGTGTATGACAGGCGCTATAACAAATACACTGAACTGAACTGAACTGAACTGAAACAACTCACGATTTCTGACGTTCTCTAGGATGTCAATATCCCACAAATTCTCTACGATCTCCAATATCTCAAATTCTCTAGGATCTCCAATATCTCACAAATTCTCGAATGTATAACTCTCAGGTGTTAGCTCTCCACGGTTCAAACAGTGAAAAGGAAGACGCCAAGCGGCGCTGCCGTTGGTGTATACAATCTCAACGTTGCAACAATGCCGTTGGTATATACAAACAAAGAAAAACAACGTACAGCTAAATTCTACCGAAAATTAAGATGATAAATAATTTCTGTGGGTGTAACAATGATTATGTTAATTGGTATTTTAAGCGCGTACCATAATGTGACTATATGACACGTCCTCCTATGAACCAATATATAGCGATTCCTCCCTGTAAACTCAAGCGGGTATTAAAATTCGCGCGCGGGCCAAGATTCGAACCGCGAGCCTCTGACGCAAGATTTCAGCGCTTAGCCACTGAACTACTCGAGATCTGAAATGATTTCTGTTATATATTGTCGCTAATGACTTTCAAGCATCACTAATATATATATATATATATATATATATATATATATATATATATATATATATATATATATATATATATATATACATATATATATATTGCATAATCAATAACCTAATTTTAAACAACCAATTTAGACGAAAAGCGAAACACTAGCAGCTACAAAGCTACAAAGCTAAACAGTGTTCACCTCTGTTGATTTATAACTATGATGGTATGTAAATATATATAAGACATATTTAACGAAGCCAAGACAACATGAGAAACGAGCAGATGTGCATATTTTACTGAACCTATCAACGTAACCAAACCTCTGACCGCAGCAAAATGTCCAGGATGATGGCATGCAGAATCATCCGAGTGAGGATCACAAAATGGCTGCGCAAATCACACTTGACACGAAATTTGACAAATTCGCACTTCACTCTAAACCACACTGAAGTGAAACTCACTAAACACGTCAATTATCGCCAAGAATAGCACGCGATGAAACACTAAACACACGAGAACACTAACCACGTGTCACTAACGTGCAACTGCCATGCTGACAGTTGAAAGCTCCTCCGAGCACTGTGATGTAACGATGACGTCATACTTTCGTGGAAGAGCCAACGCCACCTAGATACAGGCCCTTCCCAACGCCACCTAGATACAGGCAACGCCACCTAGATACAGGCCGTTTCACGAAACTATGACGTCATCGGTTACAGTGATTAACTCGTACGGGCGATACGCGTTGCTATGTGTTAATGCGGGTGTTTGACTGGCACTCCGGTTCAACTGACTTGAAAAATCATGTGACCAACATACAAAGGTTCAAATACAATTCCAAATGGAATAACTGAATATATCATAAAACCACACAGGCATGAAAAAGTCACAACACAAACATGCAACCACTACACACGAGACAATGTGGAACGTTTTCGCTTCAATTTCTCTCTAATTAATCGTGGATGAATGTCTGTCACAACAATTATTGTTCAGAAGAAAATTTACAGCGGTACACACACTTTTTGTAAATTACGATGTTGAGAACAGTACAAGAAGTCAAGCATAACACCGCAATCACTCATGTGCAACTCTGTTTTTCTAGTGCATGAAACCTATCTATTGCTCGCTGGTTTCCAACAATACTAAATTTATCATACGTAGTATACTTCTGCGCAGTTAAAACCCAAGCAAATCAATATTATCAACTTCACTATAATATATCAGACTTCGGCGACCAATTTCTCTCAAATACGAAAAATGTTCGGATGATATGGTTTAACTTCGCACAGCCAAAATGTTTTGACATGAATCACAATCCTGTTTTCGAGAATAGCAATAATAACAACAATAACCTGCAACATATACGATCACTGGATGATGAGAATGTGAAATATCAGCGTCAAATATACGAAAGATGACACGTTCAATTCAATTCAATTCAATGTATTGAGCCTCCAACAGGCTATATATATACATAAACATATACATATACACACACACACATATATATATATATATATATATATATATATATATATATATATATACATATATACATATACATATACACACACATACATATACACACACACATACATATACATATACATATACACACATATATATATATATATATACACATATATACATATGTGAAAGAAGGTGAGAATGTAGCTGTTTCGAGAAGGATTTAAGCGAGGGAGAGGACAGTAGGTGGGATGGGAGGCTATTGTATATGCGAGGAGCAGCGTGTTGGAAGGAGCGTTCAGTAACTTATTTAAAAATGTAAAGAAATTATTCCGCGGAACACCTGAAATATTTTAAACTAGCATTAAAACCCGCCCGTTGTGCGGAACAATTCTTAAAATGAAATTCATGTTTAATTCATAAAAAATATAGAAAAAAGAAATATGAAAAAGGGCACACTCATAAAATTGTAATCAATTGAAAAGTCTAAGTTTAATCATTTTTCTTTTTTTTGACAACATATTTTCCCTCAATCCGCCTCATATTTAAACCCGCCCGACGCGCGGAATAATTCAGATATCTAACGCGATCCGTTCTGGATCTTGAAGTCAAATCCGTTAGTTTTGTATATGAATTCATTCTATACGGTTAAATTGAACGTCATTTTGTCTATAGTTGCTACCCGCGGGACATTTTTATTTCATACACTTGATCCATCGCTTCGTTTACGTTTGAAGCCCCTGATATATATATATATATATATATATATATATATATATATATATATATATATATATATACATTTTGTTTTTTCACCGCTATAACTTTTTTTTGTTTTATTTTTAAAATTTAAAATTTAGTGTAAAGTGTAGACAAGAAAATTTCCAACGTGATGGTACAAATTTTTAGCAGGTACGCGAAGTGGTGGCCGAGTATTAGCTGATAGAAAATGGATCAAGAAGGCTGGGACAGACACACACACACACACACACACACAGAGGATCTCTTATATATATATAGATATAGCATCAAAACCCGCCCGTTGTGTGGAGCAATTCATAACATGAAATTCGTATTCAATGCATAAAAAATATGGAAAAATAAAAATGAAATAGGGTACACTCATAAGAATATTCATCTATTGAAAATTATAAGTTTAATTATTTTTATTTCGACAAAATATTTCCCCTCAGTCCGCCTGAGTCATTTTTAAACCCGCCCGTCGTGCTGAATAATTCAGAACTCGAACACGATCCGTTCTGGATCTTGAAGTCAAATCCATTGGTTTTGTGTATGGATTAATTCTACAGGGTAAATTGAACGTTCTATTGTCTATAGTTGCTGCCCGCGGAGCATTTTTATTAAAAAAATACCTTTTTTTAAATGAACCATTTGAAAAAATGAACTAAAAAATGGAAACACTTTTTTAAACCCGCCCGTCGTACGGAACAAATCATAAAATAAAATTCATATTTGAAGTCAAATCCATTAGTTTTGTGTATGGATTAATTCTACAGGGTAAATTGAACGTTCTATTGTCTATAGTTGCTGCCCGCGGAGCAATTTTATTTAAAAAAATTACCTTTTTTGAAATGAACCATTTGAAAAAATGAACTAAAAAAACACTTTCTTTAAACCCGCCCGTCGTGCGGAACAATTCATACAATAAAATTCATATCAAATCCATAAAATATAATTAATACAAATTGAAAACCAAAAAATGTAACCTATAAATATCTTAACCAATAGAAAAGTGTAAATGTGAATATTTTTGTTCTTATTTTGACATATATTATCCCTCAACCCGCCTGATATATAAATCTGCCCGTCGTGTGGTATAATTCAGAACACAAACACGAAACAAACAATGAAAGATGATGAAATCTTTTCATCAGAATGTTTCCAAACTATATTTATTACTTAACATCATTCCCCAATATCATTTGCTTACTACTATAGTACTATAGTACTACTAGAGTACTATTTTACTTTTACCGCTATAATATTTATTGCTAAAATTGATATATTTTCCGCTATCATTAAAACCCAATATAACCTGAGTCAAACCTACCCAACCCAACCCAACCATCCAATCTTGACCGCACTCAGCCTAGTCTGAGGTGATTTAACTTTACTTTAGTAACTTAGTTTGTGATCACAAAATATACTGATGCGATCATAATTTGTGATCAGAAGACTGGGATTATCTACCCCAGGGGTCCCAAACACGTGGCCCACCAATACTTCAATAATCTCTCAACCCGCCAATATAGTATCGGAACCAAACTGTAAGGCAGCTAAATTCACATTTGTTGCATAATGCGATATAATTATACACCATTATCATATTATCTCATAATTCCCGGTTAATGCTTCCACTAATGCATCATATTCATACAGTTGTTATTATTTGGATTACACCGATATTACAGCCCTTGATATTTGTAATGTTCTTACCTGTGTTGTTTATGCGCCACTGTTTGTGTTCCGCTGTTCATTCTCGTAGCTTTGTTTATGTGTATACTGCTTCAGTTTTGTCTCTGGTGACGCTTTAGGAATTAACGTGTAATGACGTGGAGGTGTGTTGGCATTTTGTATTGTTCCTGGTAAGCACTGTTTCGTTGTACACAGACACACTGAGGCGGGGCATTCGGTATTGGGACGTCTAGGTGTCAGGTTGTTATCGGTGTTTAGTTCTGTTAAATATACGTTAGAGTTCTGGCTAAGGGCGTGTCATCTCGGGGCCACTCGGCACTACAATTGGCGACGAGTAAGTTTTCTACGTGCCTTTTTCAAATTTTTCGTTCTTTCTGAACGCTTGCAATGGAAGGGGTGTGCGCTCCGCAACCATTCTTACAAAGCCCGGGTACGCCACAAACTCCGTGGTCTAACTGGATATATGATTTTGAAAATTACTTTCTGGCGATCGGAGGTGAGAATTTCAGCGACGACCGACGGAAGGCCATGTTAATTCACTGCATCGGCAACGAAGCCCGACGAGCGTACCTGAGTCTGCCAGCGGAGACGAAGCGGGAAAGCGAGAGTCACTACGACCAAGCCAGAAGAATTATCGGCGCTCATTACTCCCCTAAAGTCAACGTGATCGTGGAACGCTTCACTTTTCGACAGCGCAGACAAGACGATTCTGAGTCGACAAGCGACTACGTATCAGTGCTTCGAGGTCTGGCGGGGAAGTGCAGTTTCGGCACCCTGACGGATGAACTCATACGAGACCAGGTTGTCGAACACACACGCCACCCACGGTTGCGGGAGAGGTTCTTACAGGATTCCAGGCTGACGCTGGACTCTCTCCTCGCCGTCGCCACCGCGTACGAACTGTCATTGAAACAGTCTGCTCAGATGACAGGGACAGCCAAGGACGACAGTTCGTTCAACGACGGTACACCGCACGCTGTGGCGAACAAGGTACGTTTCAGGGGCAAACCCAACGCCACTAGCACACCAGCGCGTCATCCGCCTGCGCGCTCGTCAACATCCTGTACACACTGTGGTCGACGGCACAACCATCCCCGACAACAGCACTGTCCAGCAAAAGACTCGACCTGCAACAAATGTGGTCGCAAGGGCCACTGGGCGGCTGTCTGTCAGTCGTCAGACTCCACCGACGACAGGCGAGCAACCAACGTGAGACGTTATGGACCGGTGAAAGGCGTCACGATCCTGTCCTGCAGCGCCGACAAGACCAAGCGTCTTTCCTGTGATGCCAGACTGACGGTGGATTCTGGTCGCTCCGCTGAGGTGCAGCTGCAAATCGACACCGGAGCGAGTGTGTGTGTGCTGAGCCTGCCACTGGCGCGTCAGCATTTTAAGGGTACGCCGGTGCATTCAACCTCAACTAGACTATTTGGCGTTGGCCGCCAACCGCTAAAAGTGGTCGGGGTTTTGCCTACACAGGTGTCCGTCGGCTCCCACACGGCTTCGGTCGAGTTTTACATCGTCGACACCAACGCGTCCGAGGGACTGCTGGGACTTGACGCACTCTCGATGCTAGGTCTCACCATACATCCGGACCGTGGGCTGATCGCTGCAGTCTCGACAACAAAATCGTCGAAAACAGAGGAGCTACCTTCGATCGTCGGCTACCGACACCGGATCCGGCTGAAATCATCAGCTGTGCCTACGCGAATTCCACTCCGTAGACTGCCGCTCTCCATACAGAGTGATGTTTCGGCAGAGTTGAGAAAACTGCTTGCTCAGGGCATCATAGAGCGCGTGGACGCCTCACCCTGGGTGAGTCCGATTGTCGTCGCGCGGAAACGTTCCGGCGAGATCAGACTGTGCGTGGACCTCAGAGGGCCCAACAGTCAGATTGTGGACGAGGTGCACCCTCTACCGACGCTGGAGGAGCTGCAATCACAATTGAACGGACGGTATTTCTCCCATCTCGACGTACGCTGCGCATACCACCAGATGAAGCTGGACCCACAATCGAAGAACATTACGGCGTTCATAACACAGGACGGCCTTTTTCAATTCCGGCGAGTGCCGTTTGGGCTCGTCTCAGCTGGAGCAGCGTTCCAACGCTTGTTGGACCGTCTGCTGGAAGGCATTCCTGGCTGTTGCCACTATTTAGACGACATCGTCGTATGTGGACCTAGTCGACAACTGCATGATGAACGCCTGTCCCTGGTCAAGAAACGACTGCAGGAGGCCAACGTAACGCTTAACACAGCAAAATCTACCGAGGCGCAGACCCGCATAAAATTCTGCGGATTTTTTCTGTCGGGAGAAGGAGTCTCTCCGTCAGACGATCACCTTCTTGCCATTCGCGACGCTCCGGCTCCCGAGAACGTCAAGGAACTACGGAGTTTTCTGGGACTCTGCGGCTGGGTGGCTAAATTCGTGCCGGGGTACGCCGAGGTGACGTCCCCTCTGTTCGAGCTGCTGCGGAAGAACATGAGTTTCGTATGGGGTGAACGTCAGATCACCGCCTTCGAGCTGCTAAAAAAACGTATCGAGGCCGCTCAACCGTTACAACCGTTCGACTTGAAAAAGACCACATTCGTCACCACGGACGCCAGCGAGAAGGGTGCCGGTGCTGTGTTATCGCAGGCCGACGCCCAGGGTGTAGAGCGCGTCGTGGCGATGTGGAGTCGTCGGTTCACGGCCAGCGAAGCCAACTACTCCGTGACGGAACGTGAGGCTCTGGCGGCGATACAAGCAGTCGAGAAGTGGCGTAATTTTTTGTGGGGACGGCATTTTACGCTCAGAACTGATCACTCAGCGTTGCAGTCGGTGCTGTCTGCCCGGTTCACTGGACGTGCTGGTGCCCGAGTTGCCCGTTGGCAGGCGCGACTGATGCCTTTTTCGTATACCGTCCAGTACGTGCCAGGCGATCGGTTGCCAGGTGCCGACGCGCTATCCCGACTTCCACTGGATGCTGCTGCCGAGGACGTAGTAACAGCCGCGGATGACGACTTCGAGGTAATCGCGCTGTTGTCCGAGGAAGAGAACTGTGTGTCCAGGGAGAAGCTGCGTGAGTCGTCTTTGAAGGACTCGCAGTTGATAGCAGTGCGTCACTGGTTACGGCACGGGTTCCCCAAATCGGCAAAAGACTGCGAGCCAGCTGTCAAACCGTTTTTCCCGATGCGACACGAGCTCTCTACCGACGGCGAACTCGTGATCAGGGCGGCTACTCAGGTGGTGGTGCCATACAGTCTACGGCAAAAGTATCTGCAGCACGCACACTCGTCACACGACGGCATTGTGCGGTGCAAACAACTGCTGCGCGCAGTAGCTTGGTGGCCTGACCTGGACGCAGACGTCACACGGATCGTCTCGGAGTGTGAGAAGTGCTGTTCTAGCGACAAAACTCTCAGCAGCCGCGTCCGAACAGAGCCTCTACAGCCGGTCGAATTTCCGGGACAACCATGGATGAAGCTCGGAGTCGACATCGTCGGCCCAATACGGTCTGCGCCGGCTGACTGCAGGTATGCTGTGACGCTGATTGATTATTACTCCAAGTGGGCCGAGGTCGGGCTGATGGCTTCTACCGAATCAACTAATATTATCTGCTTCTTGGACAGCGTTTGGTCTCGGGAAGGGTACCCCGAGTCCCTAGTGACTGACAACGGTACTCCGTTCACCAGTGAGCAGTTCGAAACCTACCTCACTGAACGCGATATCACTCATCACCGATCGTCAGCTTACTGGCCTCAAGGTAACGGAGCCGTAGAACGGTTTAACCGAACCTATAAATCATGGCTACAGGACCACCACGACGGCGGGGTCGTAGAACGTGTTCGCCGTCTGTTGGCCAGCTATCGAGCGACACCGCACTGCTCCACTGGGTACTCACCGTCGGTGATGCTGCACGGAAGAGTCATGCGGCTCAAGTTGCCTGTGGTCCAGCAACAGAGGTCTCCGGACGAAGACAGAGCGCGAGAGCGGGTGGAGAATCAGCAACGTCGAAACAAGTTGCACTACGACCGACGTCACGCTGTAAAACCGTCGCAACTGAAGCCTGGTGACCGGGTGTTCGCCCGCATCCCGGGCCATGTGCCCAAAACTGCTAGGAAATTTCGAGGGCCTTTACAGATTATAGGTCGCCAAGGTTCCGCCTTCCGGCTATCAGACGGGTCTTCTCGGAATTCGCACCACCTGGTCCCGACTCGTGCTGCCCGACCGTCGTCGACCTCCGAGCCTCAATGTGTAGTGGAACCAGCGCCGGCCGATACTACAGAAGTTGGTATCGACGCGGACCGTGCAGACGCGGCAGACACGTCGCCTTCAGACGCGGTGGCTCCGGAGTCTATTACGCCAGAGGCGGTCCCCGAAGAGTTACCACCTTCGTCGAGAGGTCGTCGTAGACGACGCCCTGCTCGGTTTAGAGACTATGTCACGTAATTCTTAAGTGTGGGGGTGTGTAATGTTCTTACCTGTGTTGTTTATGCGCCACTGTTTGTGTTCCGCTGTTCATTCTCGTAGCTTTGTTTATGTGTATACTGCTTCAGTTTTGTCTCTGGTGACGCTTTAGGAATTAACGTGTAATGACGTGGAGGTGTGTTGGCATTTTGTATTGTTCCTGGTAAGCACTGTTTCGTTGTACACAGACACACTGAGGCGGGGCATTCGGTATTGGGACGTCTAGGTGTCAGGTTGTTATCGGTGTTTAGTTCTGTTAAATATACGTTAGAGTTCTGGCTAAGGGCGTGTCATCTCGGGGCCACTCGGCACTACAATATTACAGCCGATATTATATTATGCAATCTATATTCTGCTACGTATTATTCCTAATACATATATCATCAGATCGCAAAATATATTTAAAGGTTCACATCATTCTCCAAAATCATTTGCTCAAGAGCTATTCTACTTTTATCGCTAGAATATTTACTGCTAGCAAAATATCATATACCTCGCTATCATTTAAACCCACTCTTTATAGATACATTTAAGCCCGCCCGTCGTGCGGAACAGTTCATAAAATATAATTAATATTCAATTCATAAAAAAGTAGTGAAAATTGAAAAAGAAAAACAAACCCATAGGAAAGTTTTAGCCAATATAAAAGTCTAAATGTGAAATTTATGTTTCAATTTATGTTTCACACCGTTTTTTGTACCATTTGTGGGTATAAATTATAGCTTATATTGTAGAACACAAAATTCTCTACACAGTAGTATATTCCTGTGTAATCGCAAGTGCGTAAATTGTGATTGGACTTCAGTGAAATTAAATCAGTGTATATTCATGTGTAATCGCAAGTGCGCATAATAGCTGTCAAATTGGCAACATGACATTTTAACTTTACACCGCCGTAACTTCCTTTAGATACAATTCGGAAAATTAAAAATTATACCGTATTGTAGAAAACAAAATTTCTAGCACGATGGTATAATTTATTTTTATGTATAACAAATAGTTACTGAGAAATAGTAGAAAAATTAATTAATTTTAGTCGCCCGGTGTTCAAGTGTAATTTTGGATGTATTTGAGAATTTTGCCAATTTTACACGTTTTTTGTATCATTTGTGGGTATGAATTATAGCTTATCTTGTAGAACAAAAATTATCTACACAGTTGTATATTCCTGTGTAATCGCAAGTGCGCATAATAGCTGTCAAATTGGCAACATGACATTTTGACTTTACACCGCCGTGACTTCCTTTAGGTTTACTTTGGAAAATTAACAATTATACCGTATTGTAGAAAACAAAATTTCTAGCACGATGGTATAATTTATTTTAATGTGTGACAGATAGTTACTGAGAAATAGTAGAAAAATTAATTAATTTTAATCACCCGGTGTTCAAGTGAAATTTTGGATCTATTTGAGAATTTTTCCAATTTACACGTATTTTGTATCATTTGAGGGTATAAATTATAACTTTTCTTGTAGAACACAAAATTATCTACACAATAGTATAATTTTTATAGCTGTACCATTGTTGGTTTATGAGGAATAGATAGCGGAATATTGACAAAAATATTCACGTTTTTGTGTGCTAATTCTGCCTTTTTGACTTTGTCATTTACACTTCACACCGCCGTAAATTTTTTTTAATAGACTTTGTAAAATTAAAAATTATACTGTGTTGTAGAAAAGAAAATTCCCAGCATGATGGTATTATCTATTTAGATGTGTGATAATTTTTTTTGAGAAATAGAGCAAAAAGTATAGAAAATTTGACGCGTAGAGTTTAAATAAAATTTTAAATGTAGATTGAATTTTTTTCCATTTTACATGTTTTATATTCAATTTTTGGGTATAAATTATAGTGCGTTGAGTAGAAGATAAATTTTTTATACTCATTGGTATAATTTGTACAGTTGTACCATTGCTGGTTTAGGAGGAGTAGTCTTCAGAAAATCGACCAAAATTTTCGCATTTTTTAGGGTTCATTTTGTCTTTTCACCGCAATAACTTTTTTGAGTTTTATTTTTAAAACTTAAAATTTAGTGTTAAGTGTAGACAAGAAAATTTCCAACATGATGGTATAAATTTCCAGCGGGTACGCCTAGTGGTGGCCGAGTATTAGCTGATAGAAAATGGACCAAGGATGGTGAACACACAGACACACACACACACACACACACACACACACACACACACAGAGGATCTCTTTTATATATATAGATTAATATTGCCTGAAGTGTTTAAATCAATATTGCCTGATGAAATCAATAGAAATATATATTATTCGATGTAATATTGCACGACAATCCCAACTCATTGGCACAATACTTCGTGATCTCACAGAGCGCATATGTTGTGTGATATGTGATGTGTGATACACAGCCAAAATGTCTCCAGTCATTGTCTCTAGTCTAGGTGGCATTTATCCAAGTGTCCTCTAATTTATCTATGTACTGTCTGGCATCATTGTTGGACCAAATTACGTCATTCATTCAACAGTCGATGACGTAACGTGTGTACCGTGTAAGTACGTGTCGCTTGAAGTCGCTGTCGATCCAAAGGTAGTAGACACGAATTAAGAGTTTAAGAATAAGCTATGACAAATGTAACAACAACTGCTCTACTATGTATTATAACCAAGTAGTCGATAAGTTTAACTTGTGTTACCAGCGCGTTCAATTGCTGTACAAATCCTCTCATTGATATAACTGCGGAAGTGGCAGATACGCGAGGGGTTTTCACAAGTGTCATTTCGCGTACCTTGGTCGCTATCACATACATCAATGCATGATCCAATCTGCATGTCCATGCTGCTGTGATAGTGTATGTGTACGTTAAGGTTAAGGTTGGTAAGGTATCTGTATGATCGTACACACCCGAATAAATATTGTAGTGTGTTCATAGGTTGTGTTGCTAGTTATCACAGCGGACATTACTGGTTCGGCGTGATGCTGCGCCGTGCGATTGTGTGCAGCGGCACCTCGATTGCCAGCTACTGTTCCGTACGTAACTGCCTTGTTGAGCGGCACCAACACCTTGTAATCGCTGCCTGTCGTTTGGCGCGTCGCTTTCACATCGCATACCGGACATCTTCGAGTGCGACTTGCGTTCAGGACCAGGCCGATACCGCCTACCCGCCGTCACACACATATGTCTCAACGACTCGGATGCTGGATGCCGTCGTGCAAGAAATTCCTCCCGCGCAACAAGTATATCTGGTCAGCCGCCGCGAGATGGAGCTGGTCGTGTCGCTGATGCGCGACGAGCTGGGCGCCCACGACCAGCAGATTGCGCAGTTGCTGGTTGACTCGCCGGTGGTACTGCAGCGGCCGGCAAGCGCCTGGCATGCCGTGGTGACTGGTCTGCAGCAAGAGGGAGTGCCACCTTCCTGCGTGCTGTCCTGTCTGTCTGCCGCAGGCGCTTGCTTGCTGGATGCAGACTTGGCGGCAATGCGACGCGTGGTGCGTCAGTTGCCGCAGCGACTCGGCGTGCGCGAGCATGAGGTGCACACGCTGATTGCGCGCGCACCGCACGTGCTGCTCTGCGACGAGCGCCATCTGGTGCGACAGCTGAGTGAACTACGGCGACTGTTTACAGCGCAGCAGGCGGGTGCCGTGCTGTTACGCTGTCCGCATGTGCTCCTGGCCACGCCCACGCAGACTCGGGCCCTCATAGACTACTGCAACTTCGACATGTGCATCACGCCGCGTGATATGGTCATGTCGGACGTTTTTGCCTGCCAACTGCTGCACGTGTACACGCGTCACACGGTATTGCTTCGCGCCGGTGTGTTTCGGCCGCAAAACCCGAAAAGTACGGCACCCTCGGCCAATCCCTCGCTACAGGCGATCGTCTCAGGCTCGGACGAGGCTTTTTGTCGCAAGTGAGTCTCTGTCGACTGTGCTGGCAGGCTGATTGACCATTGTAGCTGTTTTTTTTAATGTTGTAGCCCAATCTTGAGCGCATCCTACGTTCAATTTTCATTATTCGGGGTATTATCCAGTACTGGACTTGCTTTCTATGTTATGACTGTTACTTTTGGATCCACTTGTTTTGAATATTTTGTATCTTGACTGCAATGCATGAGATATGCAACGATTGTTGTCACAGCTTCAAAAGCTGAAAGACACGTCATTTTGTCGTTGTGAACGGATGTTTTACCTATTCTGGTGTGACAGAGTGGCAGGTATTAGCTACAAGGAGTACGAGGTGTTGTCCAGGATGTTGGAGGAGGAGTTTGAGCAACAACAGCATCAGGATACTGATGACGAGGACGAAGCAACAGATGATGATGTAGAATCACTGGATTACAACAGCAGTGATGATGAACACTTTACCTAAGCCTGCAAAAGACGGCGCGTTGAATACAAACTACCATGATGCTGTTGAATGTATCGACACGAGAGAAGTCATGTTTCGCACATGCACACAGAGCTGCATACACACATCGCAACAATCTACGACAGAACCTAAAAGAAGGATCCATAATTGGCACCCCGAAGCTATCTTGTCAAACCGATCCAATTAAGGCGCAACAATCTAGCAAAAATGACTAAAGTAAAACCGCAAAATATAGAGAAAAGGCTGTATTGTTTTATCTTAACAAAACAAAAATCACCATATTGAAACAATAACAATCGGACTCATTCTCGACTAAAGCCGAAATTCACACCACACCCGCGTGTTAACAGATGACGCTTCGTCTCGCCAACACAACGTCACAACAGGATAGTAATTTTATGAGAGGAATTTGCACACAGGGGTAGTCTTAATGAGGTGCGCTCAATATAATCGAAACCTTGCAATACTGCTAATAAGTAAGCTACAACGTAGAACACATGTCAGATAAAATTAGTCACAAAAAGCGCTGACATTTGAAGACATTCATCAACGATCGCTACATTGAGCTGTCAGAACAACACGAATATCCGTGCGATTAAACCTAATCGTAAGGCCCTATACGTTATGACAGACATACACAAAGGCAAACACACGCACACACATATAGAGGACAAAATGAGGATACGCACGTCCACCTCGTCCAGATAACCAAAATTTACAAATGAGGCGGAATCATGATTGGATACACAGCGGTGCCTCCAGTGCCTGGCCGATCATTTCTATTAGGCAACATTAACGACCGCGGAGGGAGTGCTGGGTGGACGACCTCACATATCGATCAACACAACGCCTCATGCACGCATCGTCGCTGTGAGCCGGAGGTGGTTCATCGGCGGCGACGTGCGGCAGTCTGCGGTGGGCACCACACCGTGCCGCCGGGCAGCGTGACCAGACCCTGCGGCGACGGCATCACTCCCGCACTGCGCACGGCAGCTGCCGCCGCCGCCGCCGCGAACCTCAACGACATCGCGTCCAGCGGCAACGGCAGCAGCGGTCTCTGCTGCTGCTGACGGTCGTGTGTGGACGTGATAGCCGTCGGTGGTGGCGCAGGTGCTGCGACAACTGCTGCACGACGCGGCGATATCCTGGCGCCACCACACGCCGCAGCAGGCAGCGTCAGAGACGAGAACGGAGGTAGACGAGCCTGTGAAAGAAAACAAGGCGTTCCAAAGTTACATGTTGAACCGAACCGAACGGGTCTGAGTAATGTCGTATTTTCCAGATTATACAACGCATATACAATCTGTATTTACCAAACATCCATTTCTGTATTCGCGTGGTGTTACAAGTAAACAATGTGGTATTAGCTGCAATTACTGCTATTTGCAGTATAGCAGCTAATGTGTGGATCCAAAAATGAAATATCAGACTATTTTGCTTCGTGGTAAGTGTCTTATGATGATTTAGTAGTTGGTGCGTGAATTAGTTGTATGTATGTATGTGAGAGTTTGTAAGTGTACGCCTGCGTGATCTAGCGTTTAATTGGGAACTGTGGTTTTGTCGAATGTGTCAAGTTTGTCATACTGTTTTATGGCAACGTTCAGCATTTGTAAGTATTAGAACCGGGTCATACATAAGTATTAGAACTGGGTCCGAGACTCGGAATCAGTAATGAAACCAGGTCCACACGGATCCGAGTATTGAACCTGGAACCGCACAGGTCGGAGTATTGGACCCGGGTTCACACGGATCCAAGTATTGGATGCGGGTTCACACGGATCCAAGGCTATTACCAGATAAAGATCCTCAGTCTTGTGCCAGCCAACGACGTGATTGGACACGTGTACGCGTGTGTTCCTTGCATGGTCCTACGCTTAGTGTTTGAGTCATGACGACTATACCCACTGCTTTCTGCAGCCGTGTACCTGTGATGGTGTCAAGTCTAGCGTGCATCTATTTTGAAGGATGTTAGCGCACTTTCCACCGTATTGGGCCCCTCTTTCCTCAGCGGCCCAATCGGCCGTCAAGAAACACAGGTTTTTTTCGATTTGTCCGGATTGCGTGAATGACTACGCGGCGACCAAGCGCCACCAAAGCCGGGTGTCCATGAAAAGGCTTTCTTGCACCCTGTAATCTCATCTGGCTCAGCTAGTCCGATCTCTTGAGAGAGATCAGGTCATCTCAGATGTCAACATCGCCTTCTCCGCTCACTGAGTTATTTGCCTCACACGAGACCGTCCCCGGCCTCCTACGCTTTCGTCCTAAACACGTCAATGTGAAGGCCGACAAAGTTGGAAAGCTACTGGACACTGTTCCGGTGGCACGGGCGCAACCAACATGAGCGGGCGGGATAGTCATCACCTGCCAAACAGAGGACGCTGCTAACCATTCCACCAAAAAGCTTAAGCAGGCCTGGAGAATTACAAATTGAGTGTGCACCAACGCTACCCCCAAAGATCACACTGACAAAATGTTCCTCCTCCCGTTTCTCCCGACAAAGTATCATTTCGACGCATGAAAAACACAACCATACCATCCGCCCCTGCGTCGCGGTTTAAATTACAATTCATCGACATTGCAAAGGCGAGTCTTTCGCACGCCGTGCAGACGGTTTCTCCTGAAGTTCGGCGCGCTATTAAGACTGTCGGCGAACGGGACTTCGGTGACCTCCGCTGTTGTGCGGTGTAGGACCGCTGGTGGGTTATGCATTTTAGTCGGTGTGCGGGCCTGGGAAACCATGCTGATCGCGGCCCGGAAGAAAACAGAACAAGAAATAACCGGAAGAAACCGTGACATGCGGCTACTGTGCGGGCCCACATCAATAGTCAGCCTGTCAAAACCGCGACAAGATGCCAGATGTGTCCACTGTGCTCACCACTCGCGCCCATCCAACCACTCCTCTCAATTGTCTGTCCCTTATTCCTCGCTGTTCGGGAATCGCTCCGTGCGCGCAACATTACGGCCGCTCTTTCCTCACCCTCGCTCACTTAGCTTCCCCTCTGCAACGTATCCAGTGATTCGTGACTAAGTGACAGTTGTCAGTGACAGTAGTGCTCTCCGTCATCTATCCCTCCCACTGCCTTGTCTGTCACACTTTCCTATCATCCACTTGGCTCAGCCTCTCTTACCACCCTTCCCTCAATTTCGATCGGCATACAAACAAACATTCATGATATCTTGTCATCTCAATCTTTCTATTCTCTTTTCCACTGAAACGTGGCTTCCAGAATGTAATACAAAGTGTTTTTGACCCAACTTCCATCCTCCTACAACTTATTTCAGGTCTATAGCTCCCACTCAAATTCTTCAAAAATTACTGGTGGCGGTATCGGCGCGATTTTCAGTGCTTTTCTAGGTCTTTCCCTACTATCTGACCTTTCATGCACTTCTGCGTCTTTTGAATACATCGGTACTTCTCTGTCTGCGTCGCCTGAGCTCGGCTTACTGCTCGTCTATCGTCATAATAAATCAGATTCATCTTTCTGATTTATCTCCGACTTTGACACTCTTATTCCATATTTTTTCCATATTTTTTATGAGAATTTTATCATCCATGGGGACTTTAATCTCGTTGTGGACGGTCCTTCGGCACAGCCATATGCTTCCGATTTTGTTTCCCTACACAATCCTTGGAGACTTTCAGTTATGAATTCGGATATTAAGCATACTTCAGGCCACAGTTTCGATCTTGTACAGCTTTATCCGCAAATATAACTCTTACCGCTCTGCTTACTTTCCCACCTGATGCCGCTACATCCGATACTAGCTTCATTTTCTTTGTTTTAAAAGATAAAAACAAGGTAATATGTGGTATTGTTGTTCAGAACTTAAACGCTGTGCGAGAGAGTGAATGGGAGTGTGAATGTTTGCTCAGTTGAGCGATAGTGTAGGAGAGTCTGTGCGTTTGTGAGCGTATATGTCTGTATTTACCTGTATGTGTATGTGTACCTGACATTGTATTCATGCTTGCCATTCTACTTCGTGTTTGTATGTAGCGTTTACTGGTGTTAGCGGCTGGTATGGAATGACAAGAGTTGGTGTTGTAGTGCACTTCGTGTGGTGTTGTGTTCTCTGTGTGCTGTTTGGTGCAAAGCCTTCTGAAGTGAAATAGACGTTTAGTGAAATAGACGTAGGTGTGTGTTGTTTGTGTGGAGCTGATAGAAATTTAACCGGCCGGCATAGAGAAATTAGTGTTCGACTGTGTGCGCTTGAGTTTTCATCTTGCTGGTTTTTCTTCACTTGCTCAATCATCATCCTTATCGTCATCAATATAACTCATCATTTTATCGGAAGTTTTGTTTCGTGAAATATGTACATTACACAACAAGCTATTCAGACCACGTCATCAATATTAAGCTATTCATTTTATCGGCACTTTTGTTTAGTGTGAAGATGAACATTAAACCATAAGACAGTTCGGTCACAGCAGTGAAGAATTTAGACGGTACCGGTCACGTAGTCGCGTGGTTGAAGAAGGCAGAACTTGAGGCCAAGCTGACGAGAGTGACTGAGCTGCATGCCTTTGTGCCACTATTTCTGGAAGGAGGAGCATTGTCACTCTACCTTGAGCTCAGTGAAGAGGCACAGTCAAAGTATGATTCGATCAAGGCCAAACGGCGAGAAGAGTTTTTCACCAATCCATTCGAATCATTTGTCATACTGACGAATGATTGTGGCAAGGAGCGCAAGTAGATGTGTACACAAATGAGCTTCGAAGACTCAATGGTTTGTGCGGGTTTGTCAGTGAGGGATTGAAGCTCTCGGTGAAGTTGGCGTTCATTAGTGGTTTTCCGGATGGAGTTTCGTCAGGAAGACGATGTGCAGATAGTATCTATAAGTCGTCTGATCTCGAGGGATCATATATTGACACGGACAGATGCCCCAGCTAGTTCTGGAACCACGGCCGCATGTATATCAGCTGGTAATGATTCAACTGATGACACCGTCGTTGGAGCAGCTGTAATTCGACGTCCAGGCTAGACGTCGTCGGAGCTTCAACGGACGATGCTTCAACTGAGGAGGTGCTCATATGGCGCGATACTGCAAACGTTCCGCGATAGTGTGCTTCAATTGCGGCCAGACAGGATAAATTGTGGCAAACTGCGCAAAGGTAAACGATGTAATGGGAGATTTAGCGCCAAGAAGTTCCCCCTCTATACGGTGAAGGCGCAAAGGCCGTGATCTCATGAGTGCGAGAAAACAAATATGTGGACGAACAGTAACGGCTATGATTGACACCGGGTGTTCAAAAAGTATTGTGTCTGTAAAATGTGGCTTGATATTTATTAAGGAGCAAAAGCGCTTCGTCACAGTAGATGGAAAATAAATGTTGTGTTTAGGTACGTTTGAAAGGTGTATCGTGGTCAATGGTGAAAATTGCATGGGCGATTGCTTGTCCTTCGGGAATTAGTGAGTGGGATTGATGTTATTCTCCGCATGGAAATCATTCAGTTTGGAAGTCACAATCACAAGACGTGGAGTTGAGTTTGCAAAGTTGCTGAAACAGCAGGGGAAGATGATGATACCTTTTCAAGTGCTATCGCTCATAGCGAGACTGTAGTACATCAGGAGACTGAAAACACTGAATGTTGCAAGAGGAACATGTTTGATGAAATGTTGCGGAGTGAGTGATTCGAATACAACATCAGTGACATTTATGAGCGAAATTCAATGGTAGTTATCAGGAAGTCGAGTGGTTTCTGAAGGAAACATCACCTGTTTTGACAAAGTCAAATTGATGTTCTGAACAAAACTTGAAAGGGGGATGCAGAGATGGGTTTGACAAAGAAGTGAAGCGCTGGATAAGTGAAGGAATATTGATGCCGTGGTCACAACAAGTCAAAAGAGGATTGTCACCATTGCTAGCGGTTGTGCAAGCAAATAAAAACAAAAAGCGTCGAGTGATTGACTTCAGGGAGTTAAACGAATATGTCAGCAATCACATTGGTGATAATTGCATCGATGTTTACGCGGAACGACGATGGCGACGAATCAGAGGAGCGACGGTGCTAGTTGACTTGAAGTCAGCATATCTCCAAATAGGTGTGTATCCAAAGCTCTGGCAGCATTAACTGGTCAAGTATGGTGGTATAACGTACTGCCTCACTAGATTGGGGTTTGGTCTCAGCTCAGCACCGCGAATCATCACCAGAATTTTGCACAGTGTTGGAGAAATCCTAAGTTGTCCGTAAAGCAACCGATTCATATATCGATGCTATTCTGTTTTATACAACGAAAGTGAACCCGACGTGTGTGGTTGCTCATTTCCGCAAGTATGAACTGATTGCCAAAAATCCAACTCCAATTGATAGCAGTGTAGTGCTCGGTCTCAGAGTGCAATAAATGCAGCAGGATTTCTGGAGTTTCGTCGAGGAAATGAGCTCCCACAGATGGAGTGTACGCTGGCTAAACGCCAACTGTTTTCCTTATGTGGGACATTGTTGGGCCACTATTCCATTGCCGGGTGGCTCAGACCGGCATGCAGCTATGTAAAACGTCATTCATACGATGGATCTTGTAGGGAGTGCTGTCTGTTACAAACGACATGCTAGAAAAGTCAAAAGCGAGGATACAGTGCAAGGGAAATGGTTGGTTTCAGAGTCGAAATCTGGTATCGTGAGGTAATTGAAACCGACGGAATCGTAGTGGAAAATGCTCTGTGGTGGCCAAAATAGCGACTTCAATCGCATAAACCTCGAGTTCAATCATACATAAAGGCGCCTCATAATAGTATCTACACATATAACTGGCGACATGCGGAGGTTTTGACAGCCACAATGACGATGTCGGGAAGAACTCGGGCATTTAAGTCGGTGATGAGTTGTGGGTAAAGTCACTTGGGGCAAGATGTACGTTGCATTGATCAAAAGGAAGAGTGACCGGGATTCAGTTTTCAAACAATACATCGTTGAATGCGGTACAGATGCATCCACTAGATCTGCGGCCTGTGTATGATCAAGACACCACTCAGGATAACGCCGGTGGTCAAGCAGCGGCCAATCAGATTCCAGATGATTGCGCAGCTGACACGAACGAAGTGCAGACATTCTTCGGAGATTTACCAGGGAGAGAAGTCCGCAGACGATGGGCGACTATGTCGTAAAAGGTCATTGCTTGATATTGAGATCAAGGGGGAGTGTGGTACTGTTGGCCAGACCTAAACGTTGTGCGAGAGAGTGAATGGGAGTGTGAATGCGTTTGGCCAGTTGAGCGAAAGTGTAGGTGAGCGCGTCCGTTTGCGAGCGTATATATGCGTGTTTACCTGATGTGTATGTGCGACATTGTATTCATGCTTGTCATTCTACTTCGTATTTGTATGTAGCGTGTACTGGTGATAACGGCTGGTATGGAATGACGAGAGTTGGTGTTGTAGTGCACTTCGAGTGGTGTTGTGTTATCTGTGTTGTTTGGTTCAAAGCCTTCTGCAGTGAAAGAGACGGTGTGTGTTGTTTGTGTGGAGTTGATTGAAATTTAACCGGCCGGCCTAGAGAAATTAGTGTTCTACTGGGTGCGCGTGAGTTTTCATTTTGCTGATGTTTCTTCATGTGTTCAATCATGTGAAAATTTACAAGCATATCCAGTCAATTTCGCCGCCTCTGTGTATCCGATATTGAATAAGCATCTTCTAGGTCAGCGGTTCTCAACAGGGTTGTAGGAACGCCTACAAAAGATAATAACACGTAACTGTGTATTGATCGACTGACTGGGAAACGTATGTCGGAAACCACAAATGAAACAACACATATACAAATGAATATAAAATACAATGCTGGCGCGGAGGCCACAGTTCCCCCCCCAGGTGCGGAGCACCGACTACTGAAAGCGAACCGGGGCGCGAATTGGCCTGGCGCGCCTGGACCAAACGATTCTGGGCGGCCGGAGTGTGTGCGAAATGTCAGCAGGAACAGGCGACTCCGTTACCGACGTGGGAACCGCAGCTGCCTCGGCGGCGCCTTGAGAAGTTTGGGCTGAAGGCGGCAGTGGTGAGCTGCAGGTTTGGCTTCTCTCGGAAAATGCCGGCTTCAAACGGTCGATGGCGACTGTGTCCGGGCGTCCGTTGAAGTCCAAAACGAATGCTTTGTCACCGCGCTGAAGCACGGTATACGGTCCGCGGTAAGGGGGAGTCAGTGGTGGACGCACAGCATCCACACGAACAAACACATGTGTCGCCGTCATCAGCGACTGCGACACAAACGGACGGTCGGCGTCGTAGCGCCGGTGCCAAGCGGTCGGTGTTGGCCGGAGCCTGGACATTGAGGTAGCGAGCTGTCGAGCTGTCTCATTCGCTGGTGACAACTGAGTCTGTGAGAAAAATTGGCCCGGGAGGCGCATTTTTTCGCCAAACACCATCTCCGCTGATGATGAATTGATGTCCGGCTTGTACGCCGCCCGCATGCCCATAAGAACCAAGGGCAGGGCCGCCATCCAGTTGACATTGCTCTCTAGAGCAGCAGTAAGAGAGGATTTCAGCTGGCGATGAATACGCTCTACTAACCCATTCTGCTGAGGAGAATATGCGCACGTTGTCTTCAGCTGAACCCCGAGGATGGACCAAACTCGGTCCACAGGTCGGACACAAACTGTCGGCCACGGTCGGACGTAATGCACAGGCACATATCGAACCGAGACGTCCAGTCAAGTAATACGCGAGCACAAGACGCAGCAGAAGCCTCTGGCATCGGTATTGCCTCGGGGTAACGCGTGTACCTGTCCACAATTGTGAACAAATAGCGATGACCACTGTCTTCCGGAAGTGGTCCGACGACGTCAACGTGAAGCGCCTCGAAACGTCCAGATGGTGTTGCAGGGCGGCGCAACGACGTATGTTGGTGACGGCCGACCTTGCATCGTTGACAGAGGGTGCAATTCCTCACCCAAGCTGACACTTTCGAGCTTATGCGACTAAACACGAAGCGTTCCGAGATCAGGCGCCGGGTTGTTCGCGCGCTGGGATGGTGCATGCTGTGAAATAGCAGATAGATCTCGTGCTGCAACGCCTCAGGTGCGAGTGGGCGGTCAACACCGGTGGAGACGTCCACCAGAAGACCAGTCGGCACGCCTTCAACATCACGGCGCTCAATACGAAGCGAGGAAGAAGCGGCGATATCTGAAGCTCCTTGTTGTGCTAAGGCAAGCTTTTTAAGGTCTAAGCCTTGCTGAGCCTCAGCATGTATCTCAGACACTGAACGCAAGGCATCGTCTGGTGGACGACTGAGACAGTCTGAGACGGCATTGTCACGACCCTTGATGTGCCTGACGTCAGTCGAGAATTCGCTGAGGTACGCCAGTTGGCGCTGAACGCGAGCTGATCGCTCGGATGAGCTGGTGAATGCACGGATCAGCGGTTTGTGGTCAGTCCACAGTTGTAAATTCGGACGGCCTTCTAAGAGGCGTCTGAACCGTTTCACGGCGCTGAACAAGGCAAACAATTCTTTGTCTCCTGTACACCACTTTAGCTGTGAACCGGTCAGTATGCGCGAGTGATACGCAAGTGGTACCCACTTGTGATTCTGCAGCTGCAGGATCACTGCACCTACTGCGCGATCCGATGCGTCAGCTACGACCTTGGTTAGCGCGTCGTGCAGAGGATACGCGAGACGGGATACGGCCGCTAATGCTGACTTGGTGCTCTCAAAAGCTGCTGCTTGCTGGGGTCCCCAGACGAACTCGCGTTTGAGCTTTGCTGCTGCATGGAGCGGCTCGAGAGTTGCTGCCAGGTTGGGTAGAAACCGATGGAAATGGTTGACCATTCCCAGATAGCGCCTGCATTGCGTGGCGTCGCGAGGGGGCTGCATGGCTAGCAAGTCGGCGACTTTGTCTGGGAGAGATTCTATGCCGCAGGCTGACACCTCGAGGCCTATGAATCGAACGCTGGATGCACCGAAAACGCACTTCTCTGGCTTCACAGCCAGTCCAGCCAGTAGCAGGCAGCGGAAAAGTTCCTGCAGGTCCTCGCGATGGGTCTCAGCGTCTGGCGAGAACACGAGAATATCGTCCATGTATCAGTAAACTCGTGGCATGCCTCGAAGTACGGTGTACATTAGCCCCTGGAACGTCTGAGCCGCGTTGCAGAGACCAAACGGCATCCTCGTGTAATGGAAAAGTCCAAATGGGGTCGTGATGGCTGTCTTTTCTTGATCGTCTTCATGCACCGGTACTTGGGCAAATGCACGAGGTAGGTCAATTGTGCTGAAGATTTTGGCTCCAGCCAGTTGGTCGGCAAACCTTTGCATATGTGGTACGGGGTACCTGTCAGGTACAGTTATGGCGTTCAGACGCTCATAACATCCCACCATTCTGAAGGAAGTACCGCCGTCCTTCTCGACCAAGTGTATAGGGCTTGACCAAGGAGACGACGACGGTACCAGAATACCACGTGCGATCAGCTCGTCGAGTTCACGTTTGGCGGCGGCGAGTTTGGCAGGCATCAGGCGACGAGGACGCGCGAACACTGGGTTGCCGCGTGTGACGATACGATGCGTCACGCCTGGAACAGTAACCACCGGAAAACCAGACGGCGGAACTGCCAGTTTCTCGAACGCGCTAGACTGGCGGATGTCGCGGAACAAATCACCATCTTGATTGGAGCGTTGAACGGCACTTATGCACGTGAGGTCCGGATGGTCAACATGACGTGATGAATTAGTGGACAAAAATGTCGCACTGTCGACGAGTCGCCGGCCTTGCATGTCAATCATGAGACCATATTCCCTCAAGAAGTCTGCACCGATTATCGGTGTGGGTACAGCCGCGACGATGAATTTGAAAGAATAGACTCTACCCAGGCCCAGATCGACGCTGACTAGGCGACCAACCTCGTAAACGGGTATGGAAGAGCCGTTAGCCGCTCGAAGTTTCGGTTGAGGCAACTCGCTGAGGTGTTTCTGACCGACGGGTAACAATGACACCTCTGAACCACTGTCAACAAGGTACTTGCGGCCAGAGATGTCGGTCACAAACAACAGGTGGCACTCACGTTTGAGGCAACCGGACGCCGGTTGCCGCTTTGCCGGTTGCCGCCGGACGCCGATTGCCGTGCCCGTTTCCCGGTCGCTGAAACTGTGGCAGGTCAGCGTGGTACGTGCACGGTCCAGCACAATGCCGCGCGGCGGGACCATATTTGCGGTGGAGGCGACACCAGCGGTCGACGAAACTTGAGCCTGCAGTTGCTTGCTGCGAGCTGTTTTGACGGCGGTTAACCGCGTCTGTTGGGGCACGTGCGGCCGCATGGCGCGTGACAGAAGCAACACATTCGTCGTCGTCACTGATCTTCTGGCTGACAACAAGAGTTGACGCTGGTGTCTCATGAGAGCGTGCACGATGGTGGATGTCGATTTGGAGGGCTGCCTCACGAAGAGTTACTGTCTTCAGCAATTCTCTGCACAGAAGCTGCATCTCTGTGGGAAGCCTGAGCAAAAAGACCTCGCGCAAGATCTCGTGATCCATATCATGTGGGTAAAGCGCGTGCATGGCGTCATAAAGCTCGGATGGCTTCATGGAGCCCAGCCGCCGAGGAAGGCTCTCCAAACGCTGGAGCCTCTCAGCTGGAGACAGTTGGAGCCTGGTACGCAGTCTGTTTTGAAGTCGATCGTAGCAGTCGGCTGCCAGCGGTGATTGACTCGCGAGGTCCTTGACAATGCGAAACTTCGCGGGGGGAAGTTTTGCCAAGACTTTGCGAAATTTGGTCAGCTGTGTCTTCACTCCTCCATCTTCCAACAGATTATCACACATCAGTAGCCACGTGTCAACATCAGTGTCATCAAACACGGGCAGCTCCACCCGGACTGCTGCTGAAAGAGCGTCTGTTGGCTCAATTGACATTGTGATATTTCGCACAGGCGAATAAATACAGAAAAATATTTTACAACGAACGTTCGGGGTCAACACTTGTAGGAACGCCTACAAAAGATAATAACACGTAACTGTGTATTGATCGACTGACTGGGAAACGTATGTCGGAAACCACAAATGAAACAACACATATGTGGTGTAATCGTGTGTAGTGAGAGAGAGAGTGTGTGTGTGAAAGATTGTGAGTGCATGAACGTGTTAGTGTGTCTATGTGTGATCGTGTATAGTTGAATTGTATATTGCGTGCGAGAGTGTGTGAGCGAGTGTGTCTAGTTGTTTCGGTGTGTGTGTGTGTGCAGTTGTTTCGGTGTGTGTGTGTGTGTGTATGCGTTTGTGAATTGTCCATGCCCCGCAGCGGCGAGTGAATGACCGGCTCGCCGCTGATTGGTTGTTGCGGCGGGTGAGGACTGTGTGTGTGTGTGTGTGTGTCCGTGTGTGCTCCCGTGTGACACGGTGTGAGCGGAGAGTCTGGTTCGTGGTGTTCGAAGTGTTGTCGGTGTGTGACGTCTTGTAGGCGCGCGTGGGGCGGTGATGCCCACGCGCGCCTGTCTGTAATATATTTTAGTTTCTGGTTTCCTTTACAAGCTATTTCGGCCTTTTTGTTTTGGAATTATTTTTGTCTGCGACCCGGCTTCAGCAGCGGAGATGGTGCCTTCCAGCATCAGTAGCGGCCTACCAGCGGAGAACAGCGGTGGAGGTGCTCGGTGGCGTGTCAGGTTGGTGTGCAGGGGGACGGCAGTGCAGCATGGTGCCGGCTGGAGGCAGCTGAGGAGCTGTGGCCGAGGGATGCTGGTCGTCTCGCCTGCACTGGTGTAAGGCACGTCGCCGGGCAACTACATGATTGTCGGTGGAGGCGACGATCGCTCGTGGAGGATGCTGGTGCTGGACGGCAGGTGACAGAGAGGGGCTGCTGAAGCCGGAAGAAAACATGACGAACGACGGCGACGGCGTGGCCTGTGTGAGCGGCGACGTCCCGGCTGTTTGCGGCAGGGTGCTGAAGAGCACTAGAGTCGACGGGAGCATAGTGGGTGCTGGGGTCGAAGTGTTGTGCCCTGTCGCGGCAGCCGGTGATGAAGAGGACGGCAGGCTGCGGCGGAGCACTGAAGAGCACGGGCGGAGGCGGGAGCGTGGTGGACGCTGGGGCCTGACGTGTTGTGTTTCGCCGCAGCCAAGATGTGTGCATCTGGTGGAGGCCGTCGTCTAATTAGATTTTGGTTATTGGTTCATTTTTCCTGGTTTGCTTGGTTCGCGGTTTTTTGTTGATTTATGTTTCTTTAAAAACAGGTGGAGGTGTGGTGTAATCGTGTGTAGTGAGAGAGAGAGTGTGTGTGTGAAAGATTGTGAGTGCATGAACGTGTTAGTGTGTCTATGTGTGATCGTGTATAGTTGAATTGTATATTGCGTGCGAGAGTGTGTGAGCGAGTGTGTCTAGTTGTTTCGGTGTGTGTGTGTGTGCAGTTGTTTCGGTGTGTGTGTGTGTGTGTATGCGTTTGTGAATTGTCCATGCCCCGCAGCGGCGAGTGAATGACCGGCTCGCCGCTGATTGGTTGTTGCGGCGGGTGAGGACTGTGTGTGTGTGTGTGTGTGTCCGTGTGTGCTCCCGTGTGACACGGTGTGAGCGGAGAGTCTGGTTCGTGGTGTTCGAAGTGTTGTCGGTGTGTGACGTCTTGTAGGCGCGCGTGGGGCGGTGATGCCCACGCGCGCCTGTCTGTAATATATTTTAGTTTCTGGTTTCTTTTACAACATATACAAATGATTATAAAACACAATGCTGGCGCGGAGGCCACAGGGTATATTCACACCTCTAGGGGATGCAAACCTGGTTCTTAAGGGGTGCGATAATTACTGTGAAAAATTGAAAAAATAATGTTTTGCTTATGTATTCCATTTGTCCTGTATTTTTAATACTCTTAAATTGAGTACGAATATATATTACGTCGTTTGTATTTGTATACCCATCAATAATCCAGGGGGTGCGAGAACTGACTGCTGAAAATAGTGCGAACACTGAGAATCACTGTTCTGAGATAAAGCTCCTCCTTGTGCGTCTCAAATTCCTGGGTGATGCTCTTTAGAGCGTTTGTTATGACGCCTGACTTTCTCCTGCCTATAACCTCATCATATTAGCCTCCGTATCTCATCCTTGAGTCGTTTGAGCTCCTGTGTCTCAGCTGAAATTCCACGGCGCCACTCACCTGGGGGTGCATCAGTGAGAGCGGCGGCGACGCATGCCTCATCCTAGCCGGTGGCTCGACGCATGTTCTGTGTCTGTGGCTGGTGCCGCCTGCGTTCCAGCGACGATAGTGGTACCACCAGCGCTCCCAGTGAGCGTACTCTTCCACGTTCAGCTGGTGGTCACGGAAGTAGCCGGCGTCGCGGTAGTAGCGGTAGCGCACCGACACGTCCGTCTCCCAGTCGCTCGGCAATCGACCTGCCTTCGGCGGAGAAATGCGAAGTCGTCGGCGTCGGCCACTTCGCCCTGACATATGCGGCAACTGCTGCGGCTGCGGCGGCGGTGGGGACTGACAGCCGAAATACTCGCGGAACTCGTTCTCGAAACTTATTCGCTCACCACTGCCCGCCCGTTGTTCTTGCTCTTCCTCGATGATCACGCGCTTGCCGGCGTCCTCCTCGCTGCTGGCACGCACGTGTCGCCGCATCGACCGCTTGCGCTCGGCAGTCGGCGCTGCCAGGTCTCGCACCACTCGTAACTTGGCCAGCCGTCCGTCGCCGGCCGCACCGCGTCGGCTCAGCTGCGCCAGCTTGCCGAATCGCTGCGACAAACTGCACCGTGGGGCTCCGTCTTGGCCGGACGACGTGGCCAGCGACGCAGCCGCTACGGCCTGCACCACCGCCGCTGCCGACTTGTCCTCGTCGCACACACTGGACGCCTCGCTTATGCCGCCCATACTCACATCCTTGCTACCGCCACCTGCTGAGGATGAGGAGACGGTCGACGCGTGCCGAGTGCTCGAGTCAGCCGCCACTTTGGTGGCATCCGATGTTTTGCCGCCAATACTATCGCCACAGTGGCCGCTGCGAGACTTGCCCGGCGAGCCGCTCCCGTTGCTCGTGTCCTTCGCATCAGCCGCAGTCCGTCGCGAGGGAGACTGACGTCTCACTCGCTTGTTGTCCGACTGCGGCGACGGAGAGTGTCTCAGGCTGTTGGCCGCTGGAGAACGTCGACGCTGCCATCTCTGCACGTCGTTCTGCAACGGAATTTTCCCCCTTCCGACGTCCTGGCTGCTCTCCGATTCTCTGCCGTCCGGCCGATCATTCTGCTTCAACTGGACTCCAGCCGACTGTGCAAGCGATTGTTCCCGGCGTCGCTGACAAGCCGAAGTGGTCTTTGATGAACCGGACTGGTGTCGCGTGCCCGACGGCCGCTGCTTGGATGCACGATCATCAAGACGGCCACGATCACCGCTCGCCGACGTATTTGTTGACTTCGGTCGTAGACGTGCTGTCACCGCCGTTGTTGTTATTGACGGTCTGATGTTGACGTTTTTATGACGACCGGAGCCGACGGAGCGTGACGTCACCGTGGTGCTCGACGACAACGAAGACGATCGTCGACGTCGACGCGGGCCCATCGTCGACGAGGAGAACGACGAGCTCGATGACAGAGACACGGTGCGCGTGCGACCACAGCCAACTGCACCACGAACTGCACCGCCACCGCCTCGAGACCTGAACTCTCACAACAAACATATACTGAAACATGATATCTCGATACGAGGCACGTCAAGATGTACTTCTGGTGCATGTTTGTGATAAATGTATGAATAATACGTAATTACCGTGAAACCTCTATTTGAACGGCACCTCTAATTATACGTCACTTTAATTAAGTCTTCTCTTTTGGCAATAGCTATGACCGACTCATTTTTAATAGTGAGTTTGTTTTTAATTACACTGGTTTACAACGAAAATTAGGTGTAACAAAACAGAAAACTAAAATAGTATTAACAGACAGGCGCGCGTGGGCTTGACTGCTCTACACACGCCTACAGGACGTCGCAACACTATCAGACTCTGGCTCAAGCCGTGACATACGGGCGCACACACGCACGCACGCACAGGCCTCACGCCCACCGTAATAACCAATCAGCGGCGAGCCGGTCACTCGCCGCGGGGCACGAACAATTCACAGCGTGACACTCATACACACAACCAGTCACAATAACACACTCTCGCACCGTACACAATCACACAACATTAGGCAAACACAAAAATACCCGTGTTTGCCTAGCTTTGGTGGGCCGCGTGTTTGGGACCCCTGGGGTAGATAATCTCAATCTTCTGATTACAAATTATGATCGAATCAGTATATTTTGTGATCACAAACAAAAAAGTTGAATCACCTCAGACTAGGCTGAGTGCGGTCAAGATTGAATGGTTGGGTTGGGTTGGGTAGGTTTGACTCAGGTTATATTGGGTTTTAATGATAGCGGAAAATATATAAATTTTAGCAATAAATATTATAGCGGTAAAAGTAAAATAGTACTTAAGCAAGTGATGTTGGGGAATGATGTTAAGTGATAAATATAGTTTGGAAACATTCTGATGAAAAGATTTCATCATCTTTCATTGTTTGTTTCGTGTTTGTGTTCTGAATTATACCACACGACGGGCAGATTTATATATCAGGCGGGTTGAGGGATCATATTTGTCAAAATAAAAACAAAAATATTCACATTTTGACTTTTCTATTGGTTAAGATATTTATAGGTTACATTTTTTGCTTTTCAATTTGTATTCATTATATTTTATGGATTTAATATGAATTTTATTGTATGAATTGTTCCGCACGACGGGCGGGTATAAAAAAGTGTTTCCATTTTTTAGTTCATTTTTTTCAAATGGTTCATTTAAAAAAGGTAATTTTTTAAAATACGAATGTTCCGCGAGCAGCAACTATAGACAATAGAACTATCAATTTCCCCTAATCCATACACAAAACCAATGGATTTCACTTCAAGATCCAGAACGGATCGTGTTCGAGTTCTGAATTATTCAGTACGATGGGCGGGTGTGAAACTAAGGCGGACTGAGGGGGAACACTTTGTCGAAATTAAAATAATTAAACTTGGAATATTCAATAGATTAATATTTTGATGAGTGTACCCAATTTAATTTTTAATTCTCCATATTTTTTATGAATTGAATATGAATTTCATGTTATGAATTGCTCCGCACAAAGGGCGGGTTTTAATGCTAGAATTTTCATTGTTTGTTACGTGTTGGAGTTCTGAAATATTCCGCACGACGGGAAGGTTCAAATATAAGGCGGATTGAGGGATAATATTTTGTACAATTTAAAATAAAAATATTCAGATTTAGAGTATTTTATTGGTGAGCGTATATACAGGTTAATTTTTTTTGCAATATAATTTGTATTCAGTTTATTTTATGGATTGACTATGAATTTTACTTTATGAATTGTTCAGCGCGACGGGCGGGTTCAAACATATAACATATATAACATAACATATATATATGCATATAAGAAATAATCTGTCCTTCTTTCTTGGCTGTAAGAAATTATATCCGGCTCCGCACTATGTCCGTCCGTCTCTCCTTCATCCACCTGACTAGCCTCCCAAGCATTCCTCTAATCGCTCTTCCTTGTCTAGTTCCTCTCTTTGGTCAAATATTACTATTGGATTTATTAACATTCGTTCCTGTCGCAATAAAACTACTCATCTCTGCCATATCCTATCCCTCCACTCTCTCGCAATTTTGTGTCTTGTTGAAACCTGGCTCTTTGACTCCGACATTCCTTCTTTCTCCTCTAACATTCCCACAGGTTACTCCTTCCTACACAAATCTTGGTCAAATACCAAGTCTTCCGGTGGTGGAGTGGGCTGCATTTTCTCTAAATCTCTACATGTTTCAGTCTTATCTTTTCCGTCTCTTTGTTCTTTCTCATCCTTTGAATTCCTTGATCTACAACTTTCACCGAAGTTTCTCCGAAGTTCTGTATCACCATTATTTATCGCCATAATCATCCTGCTCTTCTTTTTTCACTGAATTTCCTACTCTCCTCTACTGCATCATATCCTCTTTCTCTAGTCGCTTTATTATCCTAGGCGATTTCAACTTTTGGTTGGATTCACCTAGCTCTAATGTCCTTGCTTCTCAATTTCTAACTATCTTAGACTCTCATGGATTGTTCTCTCCTGTTTCCTCGCCTACTCATATCTCCGGTCATTCCTTAGATCTTATCATTTTCCCATCGCCTGTCCTTACTACCGACAATTCTCCCTCCAATGTAACTGTCTTTCCTTCCGATCCTTCTTTGTCTGACCCTAGTCTTCTTACCACTCTTCCTTGTCTCGCCTCGCTGCCTCCTCATACTCCTGCTTTGATCGCCTATCGTAACTTTAAAGAATTCGATCCGATACAGTTTTACCTATTACTTGATTCCTCATTACCTCTGCAAACGCTTTATTTCCTGAACCCTTCGACATCTATCCCCACCTATCTTCTGCTTTATCTAAAATCAGTGACTCTTTGTTTCCTTTACTTATCCGTCGCAATACAACTAATTCTTCTCCTTGGTTTAACTCTCAACTTCGTCTATTGAAAAGTAATCAACGTTCACTTCTACGAATCTGGAAACGTACATCTCATCCATCTGATTGGTCTTCCTTCTCTGTTTCCCGCCCCTATTATATCTCGACCTTGTCTGCAGCGAAACAAAATTACTTCTCCTCCAGTCTCTCTTCGCTCTCCCGATCCCCTAATTCTCTTTGGACAACTCTAAACTCTCTCACTGGTTCTCGATCTAACTCATCTTTATCTAATCTAACTGCCTCTCAATTATCTTCTTATTTCACTAATAAAGTCCTAACTGTTCAATCTATACTCCCCTCTTCCAATATCCCTGTTACACATACTTGTGTGTCTCTACAATTCACTTCATTCTCGCAAATACATCTTTCAGATATTCTTACCATGATATCTTCCCTCAAAATTTCCTCCTCTCCGGCTGATCCTATTAATTTTAGAGCTATTACATCTCATTAGATCTATTACATCTCATTAACTCATCATTTCTTCATGGCCAATTCCTATCTGATAAACATGCCATCGTCCATCCTATCCTTAAAAAAACCCTACATTAAATCCGTCTGAATACGCTAATTACCGTCCTATATCTCTTCTCAGCTTTCCTTCAAAACTCCTTGAATCAGCGATATTTTCCCAGTTGTCTCCCCTTATTTACCAGGTCCTTCATCCTTTCCAATCTGGCTTTCGCTCCTGTCACTCTACGGAATCCGTCCTTATTTCAGTTACTCATGAAATCTTATCTCAATTTTCCTATCGTCAATTAGTTCTCCTTGTTCTTCTCGATATATATCTAGCCTTTGATCTTGTCAATCATGCCATTCTTATCAATGATCTTTCTTCTATGGGTCTATCCTCGTCAGCATTTTCTCTCCTCAAATCCTATCTCTCTGGTCGCACTTTTTCAGTAAACTTCAATTGAACTGTTTCAAAATGGGCTATATATATATATACTTTATAGCTGTCTATAAAGTAATTAATGTAATTAATTTTTACATTAATTTAATTTTTCGTCAGCATTGTCTCTCCTCAAGTCCTATCTCTCTGGTCGCACTTTTTCAGTAAGCTTCAATTCAACTGTTTCAAAATCTATATATATATATATATATATATATATATATATCTGCTATATATATATATATATATATATACATATATAGATCTTGATCCAGATCTTGATATGAAAACACCAGATATGAAAACACACTTTTGACTGTCGTGGTACTGTGAATTGCGTAATTATGTCATCCAAATACATTGATTGAATTAGTGTTCTTTATCTATCCTGTTATATCGAATATAAGCTAATACAACTCTTGAAATGTGCACACATATTCTCTGTGTATACTGAAATGAGACTATTTAAAAGCCGCACCACTAGAGGTGATAGAGCAAAACCAATTATAAATTTGAATTCAGCACGCCCAAATTAGCAAATTATTATTTAAACCAGTGTTATCAGTAGAGTTGGGAATTTTATGCGATCAAAAATAAAAATATCCACATAAACTGTCATTTTAAGCGAAAAACATGAAATACCATTTTCACTTAAAATGCTGCCCAAATATATAATCATATAGGTTGCGACTGGAATTAATAATTGTTTATTCTGTTAATAATTGTAGATACACAGATCACGGATTCAACTTGTTATGATACACTCGAACACTGCATTGGGTACAATATTTCCAGCATTTACGCCAGAAACGCTAACAATGGGTATATAGCAACGTTCCTGATAGATGATTAAGTCCGACAACATGGCCGCGGGTTTCAGAGGGTCTGCAATATCTCGCTATGCAGAACAAATCGCTCCAAGCTAGGTGCACGTGGAATTGGCTTCATGGAAGTCAAGGGTTATGCATACATACATGTACTTAATATTTACTTTTTCGGGAAATATTCAACACAAATTACTCAAATGGTGTTTGTGTTGTCACACTCAAAGGGATTGAGGGAATTTAATGTGAAGTGGAATTTTCCCAGAAAAGCATGCCTGGCGGGATCAGCATGTGTTGTATTGCATGTGAGAAAGACGTGTCCGCTGGTCAGAAGCCGCACCTCGATTGATACAACGAATCAGCTACACAATAGAAAAACATTACATAACAATGTCAATGCAGAATCGAATCATGGGATTATTGCGCCTCGAAGCAGCAGTCCAAAATGACACCCATACAATGAACATTTCTAGTGTATTTCCCCATGATTCGCAAGCCCCCACATCTATTTCCTTAGCCCCCTCAGTCCCTCACTGGATAAATCTTGGTGTCGCCACTGCACCCCTACCTTATCGGAAGGACCCAATCAAGGTCAAAATTTCGCCTCCCTAAGAGTGGCATCCCAATAGAATGTTGGTAGATGCATGCTTAAAATGGAAATTATCTACGAAACAGTCTAAAATTAAAATATTTTACAAACATTAAATACATTTTTTGGGTTTTTGGCAACATATTTCGGCATTTTTCATCACATAATAAAAACATAAAATGCCAAAAATGATCACATAAGATTCCCAACTCAAAGTATCAGTAATCACCCTATATTTGTGTCATTTGTTAAATTAATATGCATTTCTTACCTGGCTCTTTATTCATCTATAAAATATGCCGTCTTCCAAATTTTTGACCAGCTAGTCGAAAAATAGAGCGGCACCCTCCAATTAAGATCACCTCTAATAAAACGGTACTACGGGAGAAGGAGTATAGATAGAAGTGAAAAATAAAAGTTTGACGTTCAAATAGAGGTTTCACGGTATATTACTTCCAGTTACGTGTCATTCTCCACTGTGTGGAATTTTCGCGCGTAGTGTATATTGATTTTCACGCCCAGAAGGTTTGGTTTAAGAGATTTGAGAAGTGTACGATATATTATAGCACTCAACACAACAATAACAATAACAATACAACAACAATAGAATGATACAAGGCCACGACACACACACCACCACTGCTGTACACACACTGGCTGACGGCCGTTAGCGTCACCCACGCCTAGTACCCTCGCGCCCTCTGGCGGTGTAGGCACACACTACATCTCCCCTTCAAGTGGTGGAGGGGGCGCTGTCGGCTCTGCAGACGTAATCGCTCAGATGCGACGGTGGTCTGCGTGTTCGGGCGCTCCGGCGGAATTGCGGGGTTCGTGAGGCCTCCGATGTACCGCCCACATTCTCCCCCGGCGGCGGCGGCGGTGATGCGGGTCTGCTTCTGGTCTCCTGCGACGGTAGCGGCGCCGTGCCAACAGATGGCGGCGGCTGCACTTCGAGCGGCGGCTGTACCACGGGCGAGGGTGTGTTGGCTGCTGGTCGCAGGTGTCTACGGTTGCGCCAGTAGAGACCGCCGTGAGGCAGGCGCACAGCGTACTGGCGGCGACGGCCAGTCATGGCGACCACGCCAGTCCGGTCCCAGCGACCGGATGTCGGGTCCTGGAGAGCCACCGTAGTGCCGGGCAGCAACGGCGGCAACACCTTAGCCGACCGGTTGTATTGGGCGACCCGCTTGTTGTGCAAGCTCGCCGCTCGCCGGTCGCACTCAGCGGTGGGCGGCTGCCACTCCGGCAGAAACGAGCGTGGATGCGCGGGAACGGCGGACGACACGGGGCGGCCGTACAAAAGCTGCGCGGGGGAGCGACCATCGGCACCCGGCGCGTTGCACAGCTCCAACAGACCGGCGACAAAGGCGTCTGTGTCGATGTTCCCGTCGTGCGCCGCCTTCTGAATGAGCCGCTTCACCCGTTTCACGGCGGACTCAGCGTGCCCATTAGAAGACGGGAAGTGCGGACTGGAGACACGATGGCGTATGTGCCAAAGTCGCAGAAATTCGGCCGTGTGGCGCGCCGTGAACTGTGGACCGCCGTCTGACGACAGTATGGTCGGAACCCCCGTCATGGCGAACACATGTCGTAGCAGCTTCACCAGCTGATGAGCCGAGGTGTCACGGCCACAGTCGAACACCAGTGGCCAGTTGGAGAACCGGTCCGCGTACACGAGGTAGGTCTTCCCTGCGTGTTGGAAAAAATCCGCGGACACCGATTCGAAAGGACGTGTCGGGTGCGGTTCCGTCAGGTATGGCTCTTTTTGCTGGCTGTCTTTGTACTGCAGACATTTTCGGCACGATGCTACGGCAGTGGCGATTTCGTTGTTCAGGCCCGGCCAGAAGACAGTTTGCCGTGCGCGTTGCACAGTCCTGGCCTGCCCCTGGTGACCGTCGTGGAGCCGACGGAGGGTGTCCTTCCGCAAACACCTGGGCACAAGCAGGCGGCAGCCGACCAGGATCAGCCCATGGTCCGCAGTGAGCTGGTCGCGCACGCCCCAGAATGGGTGGAGACTGGCGGGCAGCAGATGTTTGTGCTGAGGGAAACCGCCCAGCACGTACGTCATCAATTGGCGACACTCATCGTCGGCCAGAGATGCAGCTCGCACCGCCTCCAGGGTGGTGTCAATCGGTGACGTGCGATGACCCAGGTCGTCTGCGTCTGTGAACGCGTCCAGCGTCTGGACGAAGAATCCAGACGAGCACTCGTCAACGTCAGCGTCAGCATCAGCAGGCTGGGAAGGTGCGCGCGACAGAGCGTCGGCGATGTTGTGCTTTGCACCCGGTCTCCAGCTAGCGACAAAAGTCAAGTGCAGCAGACGCTGTCGCATACGTTGCAGGCGCGGGTTGGAGATGTCTCCGAGTGCCTTCTCGTTCAGTATCGGAACGAGAGGCTTGTGATCGGTGACCACACTGAACGTGGGGAGGCCAGCCAGATACTGATGGCATTTCTGACATGCCCACACAACTGCCAGCATCTCCAGCTCACACACAGCATACCTGCTTTCGGTGTCGGACACAAATCGCGACCCACACTGGATCAGCTGCCAACGGCCTTGATCATCCCGCTGGCGAAGAACGAATCCGAGACCTTTCTCACGTGCTGCATCCGTCTCCAGCATTGTGGGCCGCGTTGGGTCGAAGTGACCAAGCACAGGAGGGCTGGCCAACGCGCGCTTGACCGCCGTGAAAGCCGCATCGTGCTGTGTTGTCCACTGCCACTCAACGCCTTTGCGAAGCAGCTGGCGCAGGGGCTCAGCAGCGGAGGCGATGGAGTCCGAGAAGTCACCGAACTGGTTCGCCAAACCGAGAAAGGACCGCAGGGATGTAAGGTCCGTCGGTGCGGGAAATTCTGCGAGGGCTCGAATTTTCTTGTGGTCGACGGTGAATCCAGAGGCGTTGATGTGGAATCCACAGAAATTGGCGGAAGTGGCGGCGAACATAAATTTTTGCAGGTTCAACGTAACGCCGGCGTCGTCGAAGCGTTGTAGCAGCTGCCAGACTCGCTGCAGATGCTCGTCGTAGCTGGCGGTATACACCAGCACGTCGTCCACGATCTTGCAGGAGTCGGGTAGGCCAGACAAGGCGACGTCGCCGCGTCGGTTGAACTCGTCGCCGCTGGAGACCAGGCCCATAGGCGCGCGACAGAACCTGAATCGGCCCCACGGGGTGATGAAGGTGGTGAGGTCTCGGTGCTCGCGCCGCAAGGGCACCTGAAAGTACCCTTGTAAGGCGTCCACCTGGGTGAACCACCGATTGCCGAGGCCCATACTGCTGACAGCCTCCACAGGCGAGCGAACCGGATGTGTAGGCCGGCGAACGAAGCGGTTGAGGCGTGTGAAGTCCACCGTGAGCCGACAGCCGTTTGGCGTGCCGTCTGCCTTGCGCTTGCCGACAACGACGATGGGTGAGCACCAATCTGTCGGGTGGGAGACCGGCTCGATTACGCCCTGCTGCTGAAGCAGCTCCAGCTGCTGTTGTGCCTGGGCGCGATGACAGAACGGCACGGAGCGAGGAGCCGTCACGTTGTACGGCACCGCTTCATCGCGCAGATCGATCCGCATTGCCCCGCCTTTCATCTCCCGCAGAGGACCGTCCGTGGAGAACACACGAGGGAAGGCCGCTATAAGCTGCTCGCTGTGCGCACGACGGTCCGCCGCTGTTGGCTGAGTTGTGTTGGTCCAGCGCGGGCATTGTTGAACGGCTGCTGGTCCAGCGGCCACCTGCTGCAGGTGCTGTTCGCGAGACATCTGCCGAGGGAACGCCCGGTGCAGTAGACGCAGCTCCACTGCGTCTCGCCAGCAGAGCAGAGCACAGCGCACTGACGGCACCACGTACAGAGTGGAGCGGCAGGATGCATCACCGAGTCGCAAGACTGCCTCGCACGTGCCCAGACACAGCAGCAACTGACCGTTGGCAACACGCAGGCGCGACGACGGTGGGCGCAAGCTACTGGCGGCCACTCCGAGCTGCTTCGCAACCCCAGCGTCAATTACAGACACATCGGCGCCAGAGTCGCATCGCCACTTGATCTCGCGCGGCGCGCGGCCCTCTGCGGAAACGGCAATGTGAACGGCGGTTAAGCGCGTGTGTTTTTGGCCATCAACTACATCACCGATATACGGGCACATATCTAGTGTGTTCTCATCATCAACTTCATCGGCAACATCGGCGACGTCGCGGAGAAAATTATCTCTACGACGGCGGGTACCGAGCTGCGATGAGCGACAGACGCGCGAGTAATGCCCGCGTTTTCCACAGCGACGACACATGCTCTCCGCAGCGCGGCACGGTACTGTCTGGTGGTGCCCACCACAGCGGACACACGGGACGGAGTCATTGCTGTGCGCATGCGCGTTGCACATGCGCGGTTGCAGATGGCTTACAGCGGCGACCTCTGCGCGGGGAGCAGAAGAATCAGCCACATCGGGTCCGGTGTTCCGCATGGCTGCAGCGTCCTGGCGGGCCGACTCAGCCGTTTGACATACCTGCGTTGCCTTTTTCAGCGTCAGGTCTTTGTGTGCGACCTGCAGGAGTTGGTGCAGGGCAGCAGAGTCGGCTGTCCCCATCACTAACTGATCGCGAAGACGCTCGTCGCGGCAGGCAGGGCAAAAATCGCAGCTGGCGGCAATTTCTCGCAGAGAGCGCAGAAATTCGCCCACATTCTCGCCGTCCCGCTGACGGCGGGTGAAAAATCGCCGGCGTTCCACAAGCACATTCTGCCGCGACTGCTGATGCTCCTCCAATAGGCGGATACAGGCGGGCAAATCAGCCGTCGCCGGCAGCGTCAGTGAGTGGCGGATGACGCGGCACCACTCGTCGTCCAGCAGTGTCGTGAGCAGCGCTTGCTGCTGGGCAGGGCTCAGGCTATCACTGCCTGACAGTGTGGTGTACGCCAGCACGCGCTCCTTCCAGGAGGTGAAGTCGGCTGCCGATGCGGCGTAGGCCAGACGGGCTGGTGGCTGACAATGAGCCATGGTGTGTGGGGCGACTGCAGGCGAGCTGGCGGGGGCTGCCATTACAAGCTGCTGGCGAGCGAGCTGAGTCACCAACTCTGTGAGCTGGTCCAGCTTCTGCTGTTGTTCGTCTCTTAGCGGCTGCGCCATGTACGATATATTATAGCACTCAACACAACAATAACAATAACAATACAACAACAATAGAATGATACAAGGCCACGACACACACACCACCACTGCTGTACACACACTGGCTGACGGCCGTTAGCGTCACCCACGCCTAGTACCCTCGCGCCCTCTGGCGGTGTAGGCACACACTACAAGAAGCATTATTATTTTTTTAATTACAGGCAAATCCAGTAGCATGGGAAGTGTGCAAACAATATTAACATTAATATTGATACTAATCTTGAATATTTCACATGATTGTCTGTGTCTACTTACACACACGGACATTACTTACACACAAAGACACACACACACACACACACACACACACATACACACAATCACAAATCCACATACATACATACACAGCGACCTCGAGCGAGAGCTGCATGTGCTGCAGGAAGATGGATGTGACGAAGACGACGAGGCAGAGCGGCGAGAACGTGCGACCGCACTCGCTCTTTCTCTGACAATCACGGCGGCGGGCTGGTTGCTGCATCTGCCGGACGGCGAGACGCGTCGATTGACGGATGGTGAGACGCGTCGATTGATGGACGGCGAGACGCGTCGATTGATGGACGGCGAGACGCGTCGATTGACGGATGGTGAGACGCGTCGATTGACGGACGGCGAGATGCGGCGATTGACGGATCGTGGTCGACGCCATCGCTGCTGCTGTTGGTGAACAGAAACGCCGTCGTCGCGCCGTTTGTCGTTCAGGTAGAGCTCACGGTATCCACTGTGACCCCATCTACAGAACCAGCGCATACACACACACAGACACAAAATCAAATGGTTCCTTAACAACAGTCTCTGACTAACCCTCGCTGAGTGTGCACGTGTTTTCCGTCGCTCGTTCGCGCCCGGCTGTCTACGCTTCGCTGACGCTCACCGACGACAGATCCTGCTTTCTGCTAACGCTGAGTGTTCATTGAGTTATATTTCAGTTGTTTTAATATTATATTTGATTTAGCGTTATTTTGATTTTTCATTACTCGTTTTGTTCATTGATAATATTTGCGTTTTTAAAGGCGGATATTTTCTTCTTGCGAGCTCATTCATTTACTTTTAAGACTGTTTAAGACTTTTAAGTCAATTAATCTTTTTTTATTTCAGGTTATATATTTGAATTTTTATATTTTGTTTCTGAATGTGATTGAGAATCAGGGTTCGCAGCCATAGTTGCTTTGCAATGTTCCTGCTGAATTCTCTCATCACATTCTTTTTCGTCACTTTTCAGTTCAGTTTGTATATTATTTAATTTAACTTTGTCTATAAATATAAGTGTTGTTCATGGATATATGTATTATTTTCTGTCTCATGTCTGTTTTGTTGATGTGGCGGGCCGAAAATTGTAGCCCCGCCCCGACGGCTAACGGCCGGTTTTCCCGTTTTCCGTCAGCGCCCAGCTCTTTCCTCGCACTGAGGTGCCAACTAATTCTGTGTTGCTCTCATACTCTGTCTTTGTGGTCGCCCATTGGACATTTTGCCTTGCGATATGTGTTCAACAATGAGCTCTCAATAAATTGTTCTCACATGTGTTTTCTAGTGTTTTTCTTGTGTGTGTATTTGTGTGTATGTTTGCTTTGTATTGTGTGTGTTGTATGCTTGTTTTTTGTTGTGAAATTTCGTATGCATGTGTTATGTTTTGTGTTTTTGTGTTCGCATGCGTCGTGCATTATGTGTTTATTTGTATGTATGCTTTGCGTTGTGTGTGTGCCTTCTCACACCGTGGATTTGTCGTTTCTACTGATGATGTGTGGCGATGTTGAAATGAATCCCGGTCCTGCTCGACCACAAAAACGATTTTCAAATATACTTTTCGCCAACATCAGGGGCTTGTATAAGAACATCAGAGATTTGACAGCAGCCAGTCGCTCCAAGGACATCGTTATCTGTGCCGAAACGCTTGTGTCCGATTATCGGGACCAATCTGAGCTCTTGATGCCAGGTTTCAGTAAGCCATTGCTAATCAAACGTGACTCAAAAAACAGGCGGCGTGGCATGGCAGTGTACGTACGCAAAGGCTTTTCAGCAACGAGAATTACAGCTCACGACTGCACTTGTCATGAATTTATGCTGCTGCGTGTCAACACCGCCTTGATGAATTTTTACATCTTTGGAGCCTACCGAAATCCAGACAGTAACGACTCTATCTACGAATGTCTCTTGTCAACCATGTCAACAATTCAGGAGAAGGACACCAAGTCAGCATTTGTATTTGTGGGAGACATGAACGCCCATCACCGTGAGTGGCTCTTGTCGACATCTCCTACAGACGCTCATGGTAGAGCAGCATATGATTTCTGCAACATTTCTGGCTGCTCCCAAATGGTGTCCGGTCCCACACATCAAGCGGGAAACTGTTTGGACTTGGTTATGACAGACGTCTCAGATATCGTGAGTGTAAGCGTGGAAGCTCCAATAGGAAGTTCAGATCACTCGTCGCTGTCCGTGAAGTTGACATTGAGACAGAAGGTTTCTCCTTACACGATTTCAAGGCTCGTGCACATGAAGAACAATGTTGAGTGGGTGAAGGTGAATGATGAATTGAAAGCAATTAAAGTTTCAAATCTGCAGCAGAAGGAATGCCCCATCGATGCATTGAACAAATACATTACCGATGTCATCTCAAGGAGAGTGCCTACTAAAAAACTACGTTTTCGCTCTGATGACAAAGCCTGGTTCACCAACGAATGTCGCAGCGCTCGTGAATCCAAGCAGGAGGCTTACCACAAGTGGCTCCAATCACGCTCAGCCGATTCATGGAATGTCTACACTGAGGCCAGACGGCATGCTGAGCATGTGTATTCAGAAGCGGAAACACGTCACTCAAAGAAACTTGCTGAAAAGCTAACATCTGCCAATGACGCCCACAAATGGTGGTCAACGTTGAAATCGTCAGTGTTTGGACATGACCTGTCTGTCCCTCCTTTATTTTCAGCGAACGGTGAGCTCAAAATCAACCCAACAGAGAAGGCAGAGTTGCTTATGGATTACTTCAATACCAAGCAATGTCAAGGGTCCATTCCGTCTGACGATTCATCTGTCCTCGCCCCGAAAATCAAAAGCATTGCCTTCCGATCAAAAGAAGTGGCGAATCTCATGAAAGACCTTGATGCCCACGGAGGAACAGACCCTCTGAATATGTTTCCGCTATTTTTCAAGAATACGGCAGATACTCTAGCTCCGAAGCTCAGTGCTCTTTTCAGGCGCTTGATGAAGACTGGTTCGTTTCCATCATGTTGGCGGGCTGCGAATATCACGCCCATACCAAAAGGAACCAATTCAGCTGATGTTGCAAACTACCGGCCAATATCAATTACGCCGATTCTGTCCAAAATATTCGAGCACTTGATATCTTCCAGACTGTCCAAGTACCTGGAGAGCAACAATCTGCTGTCGGAAAACCAATTTGCATACCGCAAAAAACTCAGCACGACTGACGCTCTGCTTACTATCACGCATGAGCTCCAGCAAGTGCTAGACAAAGGCAGTGAAGCCTGGATTGTGCAGTTGGATTTCTCGGCAGCATTTGACCGTGTGAGCCACCAGGGCTTGTTGCAAAAACTGAGAAAGATTGGAGTCGGCGGCCGTTTGCTAAGTGTTTTGCATCAATTTCTATCCAATCGCGTACAACGTGTTGCCATCGATGGAGCATACAGTGGCTGGCAGAGCATTGCGTCCGGTGTCCCGCAGGGAAGTGTGTTGGGTCCTATTTTGTTCAACATTTACACCGCTGACCTGTACACAACCACACGCAACCCTGTATATGGATATGCTGATGATATCACCTTGATGGCTGTAATTTCATCTCCTTCGGACAGACCACAGGTACGTCAAACGGTCAACGACGATCTCAGCAGCGTCCTGAAGTGGTGTGAGAGGTGGAATATGATGCTGAACACTTCGAAATCTAAATGCGTGTTGGTTTCTAGGTCACGTACCGTTCAGCCTTCACATGGAGCTATCCTCATAAATGACGCCCAACTCAACGTGCGTGATGAGCTCAAAATATTGGGAGTACATGTAGACTCAAAGCTCACGTTTGAGAGTCACATTCGGAAGCTAGTTTGTTCGGCATCGCGGAAACTGGGAATTATAAGAAAGGCATATCGGATGTTCGGTAGCAGCACAATCTCAAAAAGTTGTTTTCGCTGTTTCATTTTGCCAATTCTGGAGTACTGCGCCCCCGTGTGGTCTTCTGCTCCGGATTGTCACCTCAATCTCATCAACAGAGTTGTTAGAACTTGCAAGTTCCTCTGTGGTGACTTGGTTCTTGGTGATCTTTGCCATCGTCGAAAGGTCAGCAGTGTGTGCATGCTGTACAAGATCAAGCACAACGACCATCATCCGATGAGCAAGTCAATTCCTGATGATTTCGTGGCAGCAAGAAGCACACGGTTTACATCCAAACAGCATTCCCAGTGCATGGCTCCAATTCGTTGTCGTACAAAACAATTCCAACGTTGCTTTCTTCCGGCCACTGTGTCTACTTGGAACACGTTGAAGGAGGAGGCTTTCTTGCAGAGCAATTTGAACAAATTCAAGGCCAAAGTAAATGAAATGCTACTGAAAGAGCGGAATTGACTGTTGAGTCTTATTAATTGTATATTTATTCATATTTATTGTTATTTATTCATGCTTATTGTTATTTATTTTCTATTTATTTATATTTATTCCTATTTTACTCTCTATTTATTACTATTTATCATTGGTTGTTGTTATTTATTAAATTATACTTTTACTCAGTGTTGGCTGTTGTTGTTTATTGAATCATATTTATTGTTGTTGCTGTTTATTGAGTCATATTTATTGTTGTTGTTGTTTATTGAATCATATTTATTGTTGTTGCTGTTTATTGAATCATATTTATTGTTGTTGTTGTTTATTGAATCAAATTTATTGGTGTTATTGTTTATTGAATCATATTTATTTGTGTTGTTGTTACTTATTGAATCATATTTATATTTATTGTTGGATGTTTCTTTTTTGAATCATATGTATTGTTCTTGATTGTTATTTATTACTTATTTATTAATATTTATTCTTATTTATTGATGGCTGTTTTTTAATGAATCACATATTTATTGTTGATTGTTATTATTTATTGAGGAACGTGGGCGGAGTGACATTATGGATTGTTATCGGATGATGGTTTATTATTTATTGTTATTTATTTATTATTTTCTTTCCAGCTCTCTTTCTAGACTTATTTCTCTTCGAACTCTCTTTCTCTCTTAATCTTTTGGGCGCTTCCGGTACATGGGGCCACCTTAGGGTGGTAATAGTGCTTGAACTCTTCCCATGCAACTGGATTTGCCTGTAATTAATAATAATAATAATAACACTGCTAGAAGTCTATATTTCATTCTGATATACTGTTTCCACATAGACCTTTATCTGACCCTCGTTCGTTGTAAAAATCTCAGTAGCATATAAAAGTAAATAGGTGTATAATGGGTCTGAAAAAATTCGAATCAACCAATAGTATATATAAATTGTGGCTTAATTTTAATGGCGTAACGATGTGTGTATGGGAGTGTAGGTGTGTGCGTATGGTTGAGTGATTGTAGAGTGTGATTGTAGAGAGGTGCGTACTTGAGTGAATGAATTATTTGTGCATGTGCTGTATTGCAGCGAGGAGTGTGCAAGATTGCAAGTGTCGAGTGTCGGGTCTGGTTGTGGCGTTGGTTTGCTCTGCATGTGTATGTGAGCGTGTGTGCGCGTATGCAATGGTGTCCTTGTTTTGTCCTCTGAGTTCGTGTAGGGAGTTGTGTTCGGGCGTGTTTGCTGTGCGGTGTGTTCCACGATGTCCCACGCGATACGATGTCTTTTAATACAATTGTGTTCATGTCAATTTACATAAGTATATAAATGTATATATATGTATATATATATATATATATATATGTATGTATATATATATATATAAATATAAAATATATTAATGTATTAATATAGTCCATATTAATATATATAAATATATTAATGAAAGGATTCGAATTTGCTCTGAAAAACGCTTGAACGCAACAGATATGATCTCAAGCAGTTAATGGTGCATGTTGATAAGACAGTCTTATTTCAATGTAATTCATATAGATTGCATATATATAAATGCAGTCTCGTGTTATTTTATATAGCCTCGATATGATTTCCAACAAACTAACAGACCGACTGACAGATAGGCAGACAAACAGACTGACAAACATAACCCATAGACACATAGACAGACAGATATGTATGTATATGAATCACATGTACCACGCAAAATTGCACAATTACATAATTGTGCATATCTCATTACTACATCGGGATGACAACAACAACGCTGTCGCGGCGTTTGACCTGCCATCTTAGCAGCGGTGCTATCAAAAATTACATAATTGTACAACTTGATTATATTATATATTATTCGTTCGTCCAAGAACCATGACTCGACAAACCATTGTCTTATTAGTATGTTTTTGTTCTATAATTTGGTTGTCCATGTGTGGCAATACATCAAATCTACACGCAAAAAAATTTACACACATACACACACACACACATTGATCCCAGAATTAGAGAAATTACCATATGAGGACAGAGTAAAAAGACTTGGTTTGAAGACATTGCAAGAACGGAGGGAGAAAGATTTAATAGCGGGTTTCAAGTATTTAAATGGGTATGACACAGGACTTGACATTTCGGAATACAAACAAAAAGAAGGAAGACGAGGGCACAACAGGAAACAAGAGAAAACGAGACGCTGCGGCGACTTGAGGAACTATGGCTTCCCGTTTAGGTGTATTACCAAATGGAATTCCTTAAGCAATGATGTCGTGGCGGTCCCAACCATAAGTTCCTTCAAGTCGTTGCTGGACAAATGTGGCAATTGAGACGGGACAGCTCGAGCCATGATCATTTCCCGTAAATTCAACTCGGTGAGAACACATGATTGAAGGCAACAGGATGCTGCAAAGAAGCAAGGTGAACATTTGGTCGAAATACAAAAATAAAGAGCGTTGGGTGAAAGACTTGGGAAATCAAATGACAGATTTAAAGTAAATAATGTGTCACAGGAGAAGGAACAGTGTAGCGTTTGGATTGATTACATCGTATTGTCGCACACGCACCAAGTGTGTATCGTTCGGTGATTTCGATTGGCTGGTTAATGGGGCGTGGATGAAGCGTAGTGCGGGTTAAGCCATTGTTCGCGTTCATTCTGGGTTGTGACTGCTGGTTGTGTGCTACTCTTATCCTACGCGCGGATGTATACTAACCGTTGGGTATTTGTGTATTCCTCTACGAGTAATCGTTTTGTAGACGATCAACTCTAAGAGAAATCTCGTATTGTGCTTATATTAATGATCAATTGTTTGATGTTGCATCTTGATTTTGACAACACTACATATGACAACGACGTAATTTGTGAATTATTTGTTGGGTCTTTTCACGTCTGAGTTTCGTTGTGTTGGTTACTTAGTGTTTCGAATTCCGATAATATGTACGGGTACGATGAATACCGAGGACATTCCAGTACCCCAAGTTTCCCATGCGCACCCTGGTAAGCCCTCAGTGCCATGTTCAGAGTGGAAGTACACCTTTCAGGCATATCTCACTGACATCGGTGGCGATGCTTATCCAGACGGAAGGAATACACATCTGTTGATCACCCGCATCGGTGCAAAGGGCCCTGCCGGCGAAGGTCAAGGTCGAGGAGCAGTCGGATTTTCAACACACGCTGCAAAGGTTCGAGGAACGTTATGTACCTCAGACCAATGTCATATACAAACGGTTCGTATTCAAACGCAGACGAAAACAACCAGGCGAGTCTACAATCACATTTGGCAATGCACTACGAGGTCTGGCGGTCACATGTCGATACGGCGACCTCACCGAGGAGCTAATTCGGAACCACGTCGTAAAGCACTTGGTTCACCCGGCACTGCCAGAACGGTTCCTTCAAAACCCGAATCTGACTTTGGAGAGATTACTTAACACGGAAGCAGCATTTGAATTCTCGAAACAACAGGCAAATGTCTTGAAGGAGGGACAATCCAGTGAGCCAGCTGACATACTAGCAACAGTGAGACCGGCGAACAGAAACACCCAATAGCTTCGGGGTAGAAAATGCCAATCTACCCACCACTGTAGACACTGGCAAAACACACAGTCTGCCAAGGGCAGAAATGTGTCCGGCAAGAAACGCCAAGTGTCATGCGTGCGGTAAACCCGGACACTGGGTAAATGTATGCCGCGCTGGCTCGAGACAACAACCGACACGTCACAAAAAATACAAAGTGACACCATACTCTCGTCTGGCTCGCAAGTGCACAAGCGGTTCATGTGCGACGCAATGATGCAGGTGAACGACCACCGACCAGTCAACATGCAGCTTCAAGTTGACACCGGAACGAGCGTCTCGGTGCTTAGTCTGCCGCTCGCGCGTCAGAAGTTTCCGGGCTCAGCTGTTGTGCACAAAACAAAACAACTGCTCGGAGTCGGTCGACAGCCACTTAAGGTTGTCGGCACTCAAAAAACCGAGGTGTCAGTCGGCGAACACATGTCGTGCGTATACATTAACGTGATGGACACCAAGTCATCGGAAGGCTTGCTCGGACTAGACGCACTGGCAGATTTGGGTCTCCCATTGCACCCGGACACCTGTGATATCACATGAGTCGAACAGGCCGAAAAGGAAACGTGCAATAAACATATGTCACATACGTCAGGAACAGACACATTACATTCAGTTCTTCCATTGCCTTCAGCGGTCAAATCAAAATAATCTTTTCAAGGCGCGACATCCGTGCAACATCTACCTTCCATTCAAGGTTACCAGCACCAGATAAGGTTGAAGACCGACGCGGTACCCACGCGTCAACCTCTCCGGCGGTTGCCGCTCGCTATAAGAAGCGAAGTGACGGAGGAACTCCAGCGGCTGTGTGACACCGGTGTGATCGAGAGAGCGGAATCGTCGCCGTGGATCAGTCCACTAGTGGTAGCGCGCAAAGCCGATAACAACATTCGCCTCTGTGTTGACCTGAGAGGGCCAAACAGTCAGCTCATAAGCGAGATACATCCGATACCAACGCTCCAAGAGTTGCAGACACAGCTGGCGGGCAGCATTCGCACAAACTGGATCTACAGCATGCATACCACCAAATGGAGCTGCATCCCGACTCTCGCCCGGTAACAGTCTGCTTGACACATGAAGGTCTATACCAGTTTCGCCGAATACCATTTGGGTTGGCATCAGCGGGCGCAGCCTTCCAGCGACTCCTCCACCACATGCTGGCCGGAGTGGACGGTTGCTGCCACTATATGGATGACATAGTGATATCAGGTCATACGCAACATGACCGTCGGGTACAAACGGTCATCAAGCGACTGCGAAACGTTAGCGTTATGCTGAATTAGCAGATGTCAGATATAGCCAAGAAAACATATTCTGTGGTTTCTGGCTCACAGGAGACACTGTCGCTCCCACAGACAACCACCTAGCGGCTGTCCGGAACGCTCCACTGCCGTCCTCGGCCAAAGAACTGCGCAGATTTTTGGGACTGTGTAGCTGGCTCAGTCAATTCGTGGAAAATTTAGCCGACCAGACAAGCAAGCTAGCGGCTTTGATAAGTAAAGACACAAAATTCAGGTGGACAAAAACTCATACAAATGAGTTTCAATCGCTGCAACAGAAGACACTTGAAGCCAAACAGTTGCATCGGTTCGAACCTAACTTGCGCACAATCGTGACGACTGACGCAAGTGAGTCTGGGGACGGAGCTGTTCTCTCTCGGCTTTCCGCGACGGGAGAGGAAAAAGTGATTGCCTTCTGGAGTAGGAGGTTCTCAGTTGCTGAGAACAGGTACTCCGTCACGGAATGGGAGGCATTAACTGCCGTCAACGCCATAGAAAAGTGACGATTGTTTCTGTGGGGACGGAAGTTTGTGCTGCGCACATACCATACTGCTTTGAGGACGATTATGTCAGAGAAGTTAAGTGACCGTGCCAGGGCTAGGGTAGCCAGATGGCAGGCGAGACTGATTCCCTACTCATGTCACATTGAGTACGTTCCGGGGGGATAACATCGAGGCTGCAGATGCACTTTACCGCTTGTTGTTGTTGCAGGCGTTTCGGCCGATCACGACCATTTCACGTGGAGTAACTTCGAAAAAAATACCAACTAAACGAGAGAAACCGAAGTACTAGACTTGTGGACTGAATACGAGAGAACCGGCTAAAAAAACGAAGCGAGAAATTACAGAAGTCGGAGTAAATATTTAGACCGGATGATTTTTTTGCTAAAAAATCCGCTTGGTGATCGCACAAGATGAGCTACAATATGACAACAAAAAAGACGGGGGAGTGGTAGAATATGCTGATGGAGAAGCAGCCAGCACTCTTGCGTGAGCCTCTTCGTTCCACATCACGCGACGATACACAGCTGTCGGCGCTAAGAAAGGCCATCTGCGAGGGTTTCCCACAAACGGGGGAAGCTGTCGATACGGAATGTCGATGTAGATGTGGGAAGCTGTCGATCAGTTGCAGGATACCTGGTCATTCGCGGTGACTCTGAAATTATTATTACGATCAAGTTGCGGTCAGACTACCTCAGTCGCGCCCACGCTGCATACGATGGCGTGGCAAGAACTAAACACGTCCTGCTTAGCGTGGCCTGGTGGCCCGGAGTGGACGAGGATGTTCAGCGACTGGTTTCCGGGTGTGCGTACTCTCAGGGTAGCGGCAAGCTGCTACCTTCTGTGGCTGGACCAGCTCCTATGCAGTCTGCTCCCCTTTCGGACCGCCCGTGGCAGAAGCTGGCAGTTGGCATCGTGGGTCCTATCGACTCGGCTCCGCCAGACGCCCGCTACGCGATAACATTAGTCGGTTACCGCTCTAAGTGAGTCGAAGTGAGCTTCACTCACACTATTCACAGTGATAACACCATGAGCTTACTAGATGTCATCTGGAATCGCGAAGGATTTCCAGAGGAGTTGGTCACCGACAATGGGCGACAATTCCTCAGTGAGGCATTTGAGCGCTATCTCAAACAACGTGACATCCTGCATCGGCGATCGGCGGCCTACTGGCCTCGTGGCAACTCGTTCGTCGAGCGATTCAACAGGACATTCATCACCTGGGTTCAACAGTGTCACGGCAAGTAAAAGTTCCAGGAGCGCATGCGGACACTGTTGACTGAGCACAGAGCCACGCCACACTGCACCACCGGAGCATCTCCCTCGGAGCTATTGAGCGGGCAACGAATGAAGCTGACTGCCGGTGTTTCACAAGCGTGTCGATAGCATGGCCGTGTATAAGCTTTAGTGGCTCACATTCGCTCGAATGACCTCGCAGTTGTGATGTAACAATGTTTATATTTCATGCGGTGTGAGCCATTTTATTCTTATAGTCATATTTAGTAATCGTTGCTTGTTTTGTGCATTGTTTATTGTGCGTTGTGCATTGTGTAAATTTATGACAACATTAAGTTAGGAATAGAAAGTTGAGTTTAGGTTACACGCATCCAAACACACATATATCACTGTCACCACAGTAGGTTAGGAACAGAAAGCACAGCATTGGTTGCACGCACACAAACACACATATATCACTGTCACCACCGTGGGTTAGGAACAGAGAGTACAGCAACGTCGCACGCATGCACACATCACTGTAGGATTTCACATTGATAATGACCAGACGCTTGCCTGACCGAGGTACAACCGTTTCACAACACTCACTCACAGCTTGGAGCTGGAGAGGGTAGTAGACGGCCCTAGTTAGCGGTATATAATCACAGTGTTTTCACCATTCGGGGGCAGAACGGAGACATAATATAGCAACACCAAAGGACCGAAGGACCAACACCAAAGGATAAGACCAAAGGATACCAAAGGATAGACCATATAAGAATAGGAGAACAGGATATAAAACCTTAAAGATATAACACTGGGCAGAGACATTGGAAAATATAGTATTTAGGAACAAGAGTTAAGAAAATGCAACATTAGACCACGACGCAATACATTTTTTCTATTCAACTGTGTTTGTAATAGGAAAAAACGAGTTATCGCGCCACACAACTTCAAGAGACCTGCTCCACGACATTACGACCAACAACAGCCAACTCTGTTACACATGCTCTCCACACATTTGTCCCTCACATGAAATGCAAACATATATTGTTTGATTGTTTGATTTTCATTTATTGTTTCAACGGCGCCTCTATTTGAAAGGCGCCCCTAATTAAACGACACTTTCGGGAATTATTCTCTTCGCAATAATCACGACTGACTGGTTTTTATTAGTGAATTTGCGATGATTGAATAGTACTCACCCTGTATTTGTATTATGTTAAATAAATATACATACTTTGCCTAGTGTTTCATCGATACAATTTACCGTATCTCCACAAAACTTTGACCAGCTAGTCAAAAAATAGAGCGGTGCTCTCTTATTGAACGGCACTAAGGAAGAATGTTTGGAAAATTTAATGGCATGCCGCTCAAATAGAGGTTTTGTGGTATACGAGAACAAATACAGGATGTCACAAAAGTATACACATTTTAGCGACTGAAATCTCATTAAAATATTCCTCTCTGCAGAATGAGCCTGTGGCGTTTAGGTTGCCACGGAACAGGACAAGTTCACAATGTGAGTTCTTTGGACCGACTGTATTTGTGCATACAATAAGGGACGAGCAAGACAAATACAGAGAAGCATACACACGATCAAACACACACAATCACGAACAAACATAACACGACACACAGGCATGCACATAGCTGCACAGGACACTGCGCTTCTGGCAGGTACCGCCAGGTAGCGCGAGATGTAGTTACAAGTGGCACACCACAATCCCATTGAACCGAGTGATTGCAACCAGACTAAAACTTAACGAAAGGAAAATTATATTAAAATGCAACTGGAAGTGTGAAAACCCAGTTGACGTGCAAATACAATTCAGCAGAGGGTTTCAGACGGAGCCACCAACACGAATTACCATCACTCGAAATACAGACAAGTCCTTTATATTCACTAATTTAACTTGAGCTCGAAAAAGCGATAAAACCACAGTAAAATGGTGTTTGCAAAATATTCAGCATGTTCAAAAGTATTCGAATTATAATATACGCCAAGCTAACAATTACTTATACACATACTACACATACAGGGGACACCCTGTAAGTGAGTACACACACAGACAGACACACACACACCACACATACGAGCACACACACGCGAGCACACATGCTAGTACACACACGCACGGGTGCATGTAGCAGTGTAGTATAGTTTACACGCACATACACGAGAAAATGAAATGGTTTGCCGTATCCAAATATACAGAAAGAGCAAATGTGATCACCCATAAACAGAGTTTACCCACCTAGCGGGGTCTTTTTCCTCGTGATCCAGAAGTTGTTTCGTCCAGAAGAGATCATTGGAAGCGTTGGCACGTGATCTGCTGTTAGCATCAGCTCGTCCGTTGGCTGTAATGTCACATCAAAACAGAAACAATTTGTGTTATTAGAATATTCAGGTGCCAAAAATCGAACCAAAACTGATTTAATCTAAATAGAATTTGAGAGCCGCTCGATGAAATTTTGAGAGTCGCTGATGTCAAGCACGCCCCAAGTGCAATCATAATTGTCCTGCGCGTGTTAATAGCCACAAGGCTGTGTGATATCACGCACACGCGGCGGTACGATGGCCACATAGCTGATTCTCCTCGTCCATGCGTAGTCGCCGGTGACGTCCAGAACGAGGCGGTGACCTGGACCGACTTGCACGCCGCTTCAAGCGCTCATTGGCCTGCCACATGTGACGCTCCTCCAAACGCTGTACACATCAACACCACCACCAGCATCACGCCCATCGTCATATATACTTGTCCTAGCGCGAATAAGCATAATACGCGCATCGAGAACAAAACTCGACAGAAACAAGACAAGATTCAGGAAATAATAGCAACATGTTACAAAACACGCACATTTACACACACACACACACACACATACACGTACACGATTGTGCGACATCTGTGTGCGTATCGAGGTGCTCAGCATCTGGTTGGCAGCCCTGTTTCTGTGGCGCGTCATCTCCGCGCCACAACACGACACTCGCAAACTGAAAACGCACACAAGCAACATTCATGCAGTGGATATTTAGTGTTGAGAAACACTAAGAATGCAATTGCTTGATAAAGCGCTTCAAATTACTTCACATTCACTCACGGAAAAATCAAAACTAACAAGTATATTCGTTAAATACTACACTTTGTGTCCAATGAGACACATTCACCTCGCTTACATTCTTCGGTTTTAAAGACTCAATTTGAATCACTCAGGTTTAACAACGTTTGTCACGCATCCTGTATATTTACAATGTTTGTGACGCTTCGGAATAAGCAGACATGTTTTGGCAGCTGTTGATTTTGATTATTGATTGGTTGTGTTTTCGGATAAAATCCTGCGAGTTGGATTCCAATAGAGTGGTGTTACTTGACCTGACATTTGCTAGACAAATTGATGAAATGATGAATGAGGGGGAGAGCAGCGAGTTTAGTTGAAGCAAAGAAGAGGAATATTTAGGTGGCAAATGTGCAAAAACGATGTATGTAAACTGTGGTTTCGCATAAAGTGTGAGATAATTCCAGTTCGAATGAACAATTATAAGTAGGATGAGAACAATGGCGCGCAGATAAAAATAGACGGTTTGGAGAAAGAGCAGAACAAGAGATGTCGTTGAAACAAAATCAGTTGGATGGGATAGTCAAAGACATCAGGAGTAATCTGATAGTCGAACACGAGGAAATAATGGAGCTGGGAAAGCGAGTGCGCTTGGTTGAGACACAGCACAACGAATTGGAAAAAGAGCGGAGAGTGTAATACTAGAATTGGACAATAGAATGGTAATATGTAGTCTCTAATAAAAAGTGTAGAATGTAGAACTGGTCAACAGTTCAACAAAGCAGAATGAAGACTGGAAACAGTACTGAAGAAAGTCAGGAGAAGAGCAAAGTTGGACATGTTACAGCAACCGGAGTATTGAAAGCTAACCAGACTACATACAGCTTGGTATTTTTCCGAGAAGTGGCTAATGAGAGACATGGAGAACACTTTTATTATATATGGACTACAGGAATCGACACCTAAAACGCCCGAGGAGATAATCGTACATGATAGGCAATTGGGGATAAAAATATTGCAAGTGTGAGGTCGATGGGGAACAGTGGAGCTTTTTGTTTTGAGACTTTAAAAACCGAAACAAGACAAACAAAAGCCCGGGTTAGTATTAGTTAAGCAAAAAGACAGTGAGCTGAAGCGGAATATCTTCAAAAATGCAAGGAAAATGCAGGGTAATGAATCGTTACACAATATTGGGAGTTATCACGGCTTCACTAAGAGAGAAAGGAAAAAAATTCGACGTGAGCAGGTAAAAAAAATTGGAGGATTCTGGGAAAGGAGAGCACAGGATAGTGGGTTCCGTGTGGATCCGCAGGTTTGCAAAAGTAAGTGTTAAGAGTGATTCAGAAATAGTAGTGCATTCCTCCAATGTGGATGTGTTAACGTTTGAAAAGAAAATTGAACTGCATCAAAGGTTAAACTATATAAAAACTTTACAACTGTTATTGATTTGTAAGAGTTCAAGCCAAAAACTCAGGTACAAGAAAAATTCAGCTGAATATTGTTTGGAAGGATACATTATAATTGAACAAAGTGTACACTGTGTGAAAGGAAGGGGAATAATAGTGTATGTTAGGCAAGGAGCACATTTTAAAACGGTATACTCTCAATCAAATATATATATATATATATATATATATATATATATATATATATATTCTAATCAGCATATTCTCTATATATTCTAATCAGTTATATATATATAGAAGTACAAATAGTGACAAAGATAGCAACAATAGTCTCCTGCAGCTCATGCAAGAAATTCGCGATGCGAAGGCTGAATTCAAGGTATTGGTTGGTGACTTCACTCTGTCAAACATCAAATTGGAAAAGAGATGGACCTCAAGAATTCAATTCTCTTTTTATTGAGAAAGTACGATATTGTTTTTTTGGTGCAAAATATTAAGGTGAATCGGATGGGAAGAGTAAATGCTGCCACTGCTCTTGATCTATAATTTACGAATGAAGACGAAATGCTAGAGGATGTTAGCAAAGATATCCCGATAGGAGAAAGAGACCATGCCTGTTTACATGCCCGTTTAAATCTGAAAGTACAAGATCGTGAAAGAAAGAAGCAAATATTAATGTATGAAAAAGCGGACTATGAAATGATAAAATGGAAACTCTACATTGATTGGAAGACATTTCCTGGATGTGACACAAACACTGAACACTGGAGAATATTTTGGGGTATTATAAAGCAACCTATTGTCGAGTATGTACCAAGACGAGGAATTGATATGAGAGAGACAAATGTTTGTAAGAACGTACCTATGAGTAAGAAATTATGGCAAAGCATCAAGAAAAAACAGAAGCTATGAAACACGATGAAAGAGATGAAAATGGAAGGTAGTTTGCGGATCAGAGCAAAAGTATTGAGGCAGAATATTGACGTTTGAATAATGAGATCAGAAGAGAGATCAAAATCGCTGCAAAAACCGGGAGCAAGAAGTAGCAAAAATGTGAAAAACCTGAAGGTATTCTGGGGGCATGTATCATCAAAAACTAAAATCAAATCGAGAATTGGGGATTTATATCCTGATGAGAACAAAGAGAAAACTGCATGGTGAGGCAAAGAAAGGTCGCAAATATTGTCGAAACAATTTGCGAGTGTGTTCATAGAAGAGCATGGTGGAAAATACCCACGGCCGAAAACAGAGTGCACCCACATTGGACAATTTTGAAATCACGAAGAAAGTGATTAGAAGCGTATTGACTAAAGACGTAAAAACTTGAAAACTTACAAGTAGCCATAATCTGATGGTATACAGCCTAGAATTGTTAAGGAACTACGTGATGAATTACTGGAGACGATATATGTTGCATTTAAAAGCTCATCGAAAGAAGCAACGGTTCCAGAGAAGTGAAGGTAAGCCAATATTACAGCTATTTTTAAGAAACAACAACAACCAAGAACAACCGTTTATTTGTTATAGCTCACTAATCAACAAAAGCGCGATAAACATGAGATGAAGATATACAAGAGCAATAATTACATCAAAACGGGAGCACAAAAATAAGAAAACAAGAGCTAGCAAGGACAAAAATGTAACAGGTAAGATAAACACCGAATTATTTTATGCTGAAAAAAAAACAACCACAAAGACATGAACTGACAAATTCGAACACTGGCGCACGTCACATACAAACACGATTAGCACAAACATAATATCTGGGGCTGTGAGCGGAATCAAAAGCACAACAGGAAAACAAAGCACAAAGTTCAGTGATATTAGTAGGACTATATACATGGCGAGAATATGGAGATACGAAAATATGGAGATATATATATATATACAAAAGTAGTGTCAATGCAATCTATAAGGAGGTGTAAGCGGCGACGGAAGAGAAAGCAGGTACTTATGCAGCGCAGAGGAAAATGAAGAATATGATTTATGACGAAGGATATGAGGAGGAAGAGAAATGTATAATCGGGGGGCAGAAAAATAGAAAGACTTCGCGGACCAATTTGATAAGTGGTCGGCGGGAGGGCAAACAAGAGGTGCGGGACGGCGGCTGAAAGGACGATCAGAGAAAGTAAGAAGTGAGAGCAAGTACGAGGGAGGAGAAAAGATACAGAAGAGAGCCTGACAATTATAGACCATTAAGTCTAACAAGTGTTACATGCAAGGTGATGGAAACATTGATGAGAGAATAGATAACTAATCATATGAAGGAAAACATACTCTTCAGCCGTCGACAATACGGAATTTTCCATGAAGATCTACGATGCTACAGATAATACAGATGTACAGATGTACAGATAATACAGATGTACAGATGTACAGATAATACAGATGTACGAGTCGTATATGTACGTATATGTAAATAGAGTCTTGGGCAGATGCTATTGATCGAGGATTGGCGGTGGATGTATCTCGATTTCATGAAATATTACGATATAATTCCATATGAAAGACTGATAGATAATATATCACGATATAACATAAATGGGAACGTGAGACACTGGATTCGAAGTGTTTTGACTTATAGAAGACATAGTTTTTGTTGATGTTCTTCAGGTTGTCTGGCCAAACAACCTCGCGCTCCTGAGGAGAGACACGACACTGGCCAGGTTATTACACAGGACCGTGGTGGATTTGATGTCGTGTTGACATCTGAATTGCAATCTGGGCAGGAGTCATCGATAGTCATTCAAACCCTTTCTGGTAGAACAGAACGGCAGGATGATGACCGCATCTCAATCTGGGCAGATGCACCCTGTTTTCGCGTGTGAGTGTGTTTTCTGATTTGTGTATGTCTGGTGGGTGTTTTTGGAGTAGTATGTTGCGTTGTGGTGATTGGATTGATTTGCGTGCGATTTCTGTGTGTGAGTGTGTGTGTGTGTGTGTGTGTGTGTGTGTGTGTGTGTGTGTGTTTGATGATGTGTGTGGAGGAGCAGATGGAAATGTGTTAATAATTTGACTGTAGTAGTGTGATTGGTGTTGTTGTGATGTATCTTGCTGTGTTTCATTGTGTTGTGAGGTGATATAGTGCGTGTGCTGCTTTGGTGACTGCTGCTGCGAGTGTTTGTGTGTCTCTCATGTCTAGGTGGTGTTTCAGTTTGAGGATTTTTGTTTCATGATGGAGGTGGTCTGAAGGCGTGGTGGCTGTGCATACTGTGATTGTTCTGAGTGCGGTGTTTTGTAGTGTGTTTGTGTGGCGTATTGCAACGTTGCTAGCACATGCGGGGTTGGCATATTCTATGGCGGGCCTAATGTATTGTTTATACATAGTGGTGGTAGTGTCTTTGTTGTGTACGAATGTCGCGTGTGAAAGTGCTTAGAGTTTAGTATGTATGCTTACAGTGTAGTGTTTAGTGTGTTAAGGTGTAGGGTGACATTGGTTTTGATTTTGGTGAAACGGAGCCCTGTGGGACTCCGTTTATGTTATGTTATGTGTGTGAGATGACCACCATCTGTTTGTGTTGTTGTGAAGTGTGGTGTGTATAATTTTGTTTGTGAGAGTGCGACGTGGAACTCTGTCAAAAGCTTTAATGATGGCAAGCAATATGAGTAGTGTTCGGTGTGGTGGTTTTGTTGTGTTTATGTTACCCATCATGGTCTGTGTGAGTTTTGTGAGCAGTGTGGTTGTAGAGTGCAGTGATCTGAGGCCGTATTGAGTGTGAGAGTGAGATTGGAAGTGTGATGAGTTCGAGTATGAGGATTGATTTTTGATGGTGTGCAAAGCAGTGTGATTGGACGATGTGAAGGCAGTGTGGGATATGTGCCTTGTTTGTGTAGTGTGATGATGATACCTGTTTTCCAGATGTGTATTATGTGGTGTAAGCACCTGCAATTGGATATGTTAATAAGTGTCTGCATAACATGTGGTCCAGGATGTTGCAGATGGTGTGTATAGTGGATCTATGCTGAATGTGTGTTTTCGTCTGATGATGATTCTGTCTTCACGTGAAGGTGTGATGTGGCTGATGTGTGAATAATGATTAATGAGTGTGTTTGCCTGTTGTTTATTTGATGGTACTGATGTTGTGTCGGTCGTGATGGCTGCGTGTGTGCGTGTTATATTGCTGTTTGAGAGTGTGATGCTTTTGAGTGTGTTGTATAGTTTTGAGGTGTTTGATTTGTGATCTAGTGTTTTATGTAGTTGTGCCAGATGTGTGATTGTTGTTCGTGTATTTTGCTGTTGATTGTTGTATTGAGTGCGATTATTTGTTCTGATGTATTGTGTGAGTGTGGTGTCGGAGAGTGTTTCAGTGTGTCGCGTTGTTTGATGAGTGTGTGTATTTCTTGTGTAAAGTTTGGATTATGAGTTTTCCTGTTGCCTTTCGAAATATGATTTTCGTCTGATATTGGTACGATGCTGGTGAAAGATTGAACTGTGTTATTGATGTCGGCGATTGGTGTTTAATTTAGCTTGATTAATTCTTCTTTTGTGGCATGTGTGAATTGTAGCCAGTTTGCTCGTTCATAGGTGTTGTAGGTGTTAGTTGTAGGTGCGTCTTTGTGTGTTTGGTGGTGAAGATGTTTGGGAGGTAGTCGGATTGGGAGGTGGTGGATTGAGAGGGTTGTCAGTAACTATATCTCCTAATGGTGAATATATATTAGTGGCGTCCCTCAGGGCTCGGTTTTGGGACCAACTTATTAACCACGGACCACGGTTATTAACTCTGCTCAGTGTGGTTATTAACTCTGATCTGTATGATTTTGTGTGATTTTTGCCGGTTGTAGTGAAAAATAATAGTCAGGCGTATCTTTGTGCATATGACACAAATATATATAGTGGTGGAAGAAGATGATGACTATTTAAAATTACAAGAGGATTTAGAAGACATAAAAAATGGTCGGTAAGTGGCTACTGTGTTTCCATCCTGACAAAAATATGAGAATTGGTGAAACTACGCCGGAGGATATAAACTATAATATGTATGGAGAAATATTGAGGTCCAGTGGCGAGAAAGACATTGGTGTTACGATTGACGACCAATTGACATTTTCTGACCACGCGGCAGAAACAATAAATAGGGCAAACATAATAGTTGGGCTTATAAGAAGAGCTTGCGTTGATTTGAAACCCGATATATTCAAGCTGTTGTATACATCTCTAGTCATACCACACTTGGAATATGTGAATCAAGCATGTCACCAACACTTGATTAAGAACATAGAGGCTGTTGAGAATGCCCAAAGAAGCTGTTTCCCACTCTCTCACTCCTTATGCCTCGGTCTGACTCTACATCTCTGTGATGCTGCATTGTTTTATATCGTTGTTCCATTGTATTTTTGTACTCATGCTTATATTGGTTCATATTTTCTATTGATTCAGTGCTACGCAGAACTGTTCCCCTGTTGATGTTGTCATGTTCTGTCGTTTGTGCATATCCACTCTTTTATGAATTGTTCTCCTGTTTAAGTATGTGTTTGTTTGCTATGTGTTTCTTATGCTATGTGAATGAATATGAATGAACTATATGTGAATATTATTGAATAGTCTCTCTCTATGAATAGTCTTGTTGTGGTGTGATCGTGCGCAGTGAGAGAGTGTGTGTGTGAGAGATTGTGTCTGAGTGCGTGAACGTGTTATTGTGCCTATATGTGATCGTGTATGGTTGAATTGCGTATTGCGTGCGAGAGTGTGTATAGTTGTGTCGGTGTGTGTGTGTGTGTGTGTGTGCGTGTGTGTGTGTGTGTGTGTGTGTGTGTGTGTGTGTGTTTGTCAAGTGTTCATAACTCGCGGCGGCAAGCGAGTGACCGGCTCACCGCGGATTGGTTGTGGCGGTGGACGTGAGGTTTGTGTGCGTGTGTGTCTTTGTGTGTGCTGCCGTATGTCACGGTGTAAGCGTGGAGTTGTGTTGGAAGTGTTGTCGGGTTGTGACGTCTTGTAGGCGCGCGTGTGGCAGTGATGACCACGCGTTTGTCTGATAAATACATTTTAGTTTTCTGTTCTTCTACAAGCTATTTCGGCCATTTTGTTTTGAAAATATTTTGTCTGCGACCCAGCTTCAGCGGCGGAGACAGTGTCCTCCAGTATTAGCAGCGGCCTGGAAGACGTGGTGGAGGTGCTCGGCGGCGTGTCAGGTTGGTGTGCAGGGGGACGCCAGGAGGATGGTGCCGGCAGGAAGCTGCGGAGGAGCTGCGGCCGAGGGTTGCTCGTTGTCCCGCCTGTACCGGTGTTGGACTGGTCGCCGGGCAGCTGGAAGTTTGCTGGTGGAGGCTGCTGGTGCTGGAGGGCAGTAAAGAAAGGAGCTGCTGAAGCCGGAGGAGGAAACGATGGACGACGACGGCGTGGCCGTCGACGTCACGGCTGTCTGCGGCAGGGTGCTGAAAAGCACCGGTGTCGACGGAAGCATGGTGGATGATGGGGTTGAGGTGTTGTGCCCTGTCGTGGCAGCCGGTGATTAAGAAGACTGCACACTGCGGCGGAGCACTGAAGAGCACGGGCGAGGCGGGAGCGCGGCGGACGCTGAGGCCTGACGTGATGTGATCAGCTGCAGCCACGGTGTGTGCGTCTGGTGGAGGCCGTCGTTGGGTTGGGTTGATTTTGTTTGTTTGTTTAGCGTTTTTATTGTGTGTTCTTTAATTCGTTTATGTTTCTTTAAAACATGTGGAAGTGTGGTATGATCGTGTGCATTGAGAGAGTGTGCGTGTGTGAGATTGTGTCTGAGTGCGTGAACGTGTTATTGTGTCTATATGTGATCGTGTATGGTTGAATTGCGTATTGCTTGCGAGAGTGTGTATAGTTGTGTCGGTGTGTGTGTGTGTGTGTGTGTGTGTGTGTTTGTGTGTGTTTGTCAAGTGTTCATACCTCGCGGCGGCAAGCGAGTGACCGGCTCACCGCGGATTGGCTGTTTCGGTGGACGTGAGGTTTGTGTGCTTGTGTGCGTGTTTTTGTGTGTGCTCCCGTATGTCACGGTGTGAGCGTGGAGTTGTGTTGGGAGTGTTGTCGGGCTGTGACGTCTTGTAGGCGCGCGTGTGGCAGTGATGCCCACGCGCGCCTGTATGTTAAATATGTTTGAGCATTCTGTCCTTCTACACTTGTTTTTGTCATTTTCGCGCTTGTGACCACGGGCGCAATAACAAATACATTTCAACATACAATAATCTAATTGAATCAACTTGTTTTATGTAAGTGCGATCAAATTGTACAGGTGACATGGGGAACACAAAATATATGACAGGATGCGTTGTCAATAAGGAAACACATTGGATAATACTAACCGTATGAAAAATCTGCATACACCACGAAAAATACAGCAAAAGTCAACCCCGATTCGCCAGAGATGTCGATAAAAACAAGTACGCCAGAGAAGTATCACATAAACCATAAATGGACTTGCAACTATATTTGACGCAGGTTGACAAAATTACGTGTGCCTACTCCAGGTGAATCTGTCTTCGGTTGTATCATTTTGTGTTCTGTGGCATAAAGTTTTTTATAATGCGTGTACTGATATTATTTCTCCTGATGGTGTTCACTTGTTGTGAAGAGGTTTTTCGAAGATTTGAATACAAGCACGGATTTAAGCCGCCATATATCTCACAAAATGACGGATCAGTCTTGTTTTGGGATATTTCCGGAAGTGCCATGGCCAGCAAAGACAATGTGCGCGTTACTCCGTCGCTGAAGAGCCAGAAGGGAATGATATGGAACCGTTACCCGCTAATGTTTCAGTGGTGGGAGGTGGAAATGTGGATCCGTGTAACCAGTCGTGGTCGCATTGGCGCTGACGGGCTTGCTTTCTGGTACACGAGCGAGCGCATGCAGGATGGGGTGGTGTTTGGTTCCAAGGACAAGTGGACCGGTCTGGCGGTGATTTTTGACTCGTACGACAACGACAACAAGCGCAACAACCCGTACGTGTCGGCCATCATAAACGACGGCACTCAGTCGTACAATCATGACCACGATGGACAGGGACAAGCTGTGGCCGGCTGTATGCGTGACTTTCGCAATAAGCCACACCCGGTGCGCGCACGCATCACCTACTTGAACCACGTGCTCACGCTGGAGATCCACAACGGCATTACGTCCAGCGAGCGTGACTTTGACGTGTGTTTCCGTGCCGAGAACGTTGTTTTGCCGCAGCGCGGTTATCTGGGCGTGACTGCGGCCACCGGCGGTCTGGCCGACGACCACGACGTGCTGCGACTGGTCACACACTCGCTGTACGCCAGCCAGCAGCAGGCGGCCGCCGCGCAGCAACAACAGCAGCAGCACGAGACGATGAGCGAGCCTGAACGACAACGACTGCAGCATGAGTTCGACGAGTACCAGCGCAAGACTGAGCAGGCCAAGGCCGAATACCGCGCGCAACATCCCGACGCTAAGGACGGGGAAGCGCGCGACCAAGATGCCGAGGACGGTCTCTATGAGGAGGGCATGACTCGCGAGATGCGGCAGCTGCTCGAGAGTCAGGGTCACTTGTTCGACGCGGTCAAGCGGCTCGACGCCAAGATGGATACGCTGGTGGGTCGGCAGGAGAGTGTGATGAGCATGCTCAGTGAGAAGGCCAATGTGGCTCACGGGCCAGCGTCGTCCGAGGCGGCGCAGCAGCTGACTTCCATGACCGAGCAGCAGCGCCATCTATCGGCGGCCGTGCAGCAATTGAGGATGTTGGTGCAGGAGGTGAATGACCGCTCGCTGCAGCTGATACAGCAGCAGGGAACGTCTCGGTCGGACGGCGCGCAGCCGGTTGCATCACTGGCGGCCGCATCCGATTCTGCTGCGACACTCAACGAAATTCGCGCCGGAGTGCGGAGTTTGCAGCGCGACGTGACGGCCGTCGCCGCCGCTCAACTTGTCCTGCAGCCGGATAAGGCGACTTTTGCGTCCGTCGAGTCTTGTGTGACGTCACGTTTCACTGTGGCGGCGCTGGTCGTTCAGGCGTTGCTATTGAGTGCGGTGTGTCTGGTGTTTGTCGAGTACCGCGCCAAAAAGCAGGCCAAGAAACTCTTCTGAGCACGCTGGCTAGCTCCTGATGAATGCTCACTTCAACGCCGCGCTGTCCCGTTTTTGCTCTCTGTTTCTGTATCTCTTCTATACTAACGTGTGTTCTCATTACACATGTCTTTATTGTTTTTATTTATGGCTATCATTTTTTCTTTTCCATTCGTCTACTGAAAACAGTGTTTTGCGTGGTCGTGTGACTTGACATGGTACTTTGTGTCTGCACTGTCGGACTTGACCTTGTCTCAGTTTTTCCGCAGCTGTTTGCCATCGGAATTCTGTGTGCGCTGCTAATGCCCTTGACCACACCACCACACCTGTCCAAATGTCCCACAATCCATAATTGCCTTTGTATCATAATCATTATGTTATTTGTGCAGTGCGTTGGTCGCGTGTTGTGTGTGTGTGTGTGTGTGTGTGTGTGTGTGTGTGTGTGTGTGTGTGTGTGTGTGTGTGTGTGTGCGTGTGTGAGAGAGAAAGTGTGTGTTTGTGTTGGTATTGTTGAAACATGTGTGTGTGTGTGTGTGCGTGTGTGTGTGTGCGCGCGTGTGTGTGTGCGCGCGTGTGTGTGTGTGCGCGTGTGTGTGTGTGCGTGTGTTTATTGTTAACGTTTTGTCTAGCTGCATGCAAGTTTTTACGTGTTCAATTACTAGGCCAGTCTTCCAATGTAATTTTGTATTGGGATATTGTATTTAAGCAGTATTTTAGCCTTTTCTCTGAGAACTGGCAAATTATCTAAGACGATGTAAACAGTGTATGTTCAGATTGTCTTCTGTGACTGATAATGCACACAACTCTGAGGTATAGGTCACAAGAGCTGCACATACACACACACACACACGATTTCCCGACTAAATTTGTTTAGTCGGGTGTTTGCATTAAGTACCGGGTGTTTGCATTTAGTCGGGTGTTTGCAATTAGTACCGGGTGTTTGCATGGCGACTGTGTGTGGTGGGATTCGGCGGGAAATATCACATAATTCAGGCGTGTATCTGAGCGTGTTTGTGTATTCGTTGGCAGTCTGAATATTTGCACGTGCCGGCTAGTTATTCGCATACTACCAGTTTTTCAGAAAAATGGCTATTTTTAAGATCAATTTTATAAGTTGTTTTCCGTTTTTCTGTTGCATTTACTTCTGTTACGTGTCTGTGTGCGTGTGTGTGTGTGTGTGTGTGTGTATGTTTTATTCCCATCGTTGATACCAAATGCCGCGGTGATCACACAAACAGTTTGTGTGTGAAACGTAGTCAAAATTGCTGAAATCATGCAACATTCCTGAAATCCTGCTTCCTAAAACCATTCAGCATTCGTACTGAGGTGTTTGTCCTTGTGGGTGCATATGTGTGTATGTATGCGTGCGCCTTTGTTATTGTTTGCTGATATTGATGGCGAGTTGTTGGATATGAAATATTTTATTGGTGCGTGTCGTGTACTTTTTCCTAGTTATTTTATTTCATTGTTTCATTGTGAAATTTTTCGTTAATATATCAATTTGAATCCATGTTTTTACACCAACCAGCGTGGAGTGTCATTCACTTTTCGCCCTGTTACCTCGATTATTGGGCAATACTGGGCTAATTACTGCCATGCATTCCGTTTCAGTATTGCCTCTTGTCACAACTGACAAGCGAAATTATGTGATTGTTTGATTCAGTGGTGCGCCGCTTTTCAATAGAGACAAATTTACTTGACTTATCAGGTTTATTTTATCCTATTATTGGATCACAATTATCGTCCATTGACACCAATCATCCTTTTACCTGGCTGGCTCAGTGGCGGATCCTGAGTGCAATTTTGGGAGGGGCTGAATCTTAGGGGCGATCAGTCATGTACAATGTACGTGACTGTACTACGCCTCGAACTAAATAAGTTTTAATTCGCAGGAATACACTCGCGCAGAAGTATACATGAATCTTGTTATAGATAGAGCGAGCACAGCGAGCCGTGCAGACCGTGGGAACGCGCGCGGTCACACTGTAAAGTGGTGTTGTGTTGCGTGTGCATGTATGTGTGTATAGAATTTGGATTTGGGTACAATTCTATTGGGCCAAATGTGGCCTGTGTTTCCCCTCTTCTTCTTTATCTTACCCGGCAATTTCCACTCTTGATGGAGGGCAACCCACGCCTCTGCTAGCCTGTTTAGGCCTGGGCTCAATCAGGACCGGTGTACTCCGGGATCGTACTGCACCCGGAGCGAGCACAACACTTTCACTGTAACACGTATCACTGTATTCACTTTACAAAATTCGACTGCTTTGACGAAGCAAGGCATCGAAAGTTACCCCATAATATGCTTAGCTTGAAACGGCCTAATGCAGGGCACAATGTTCGCATAGTAAATGCACGAGCTGACACACACACACACACACATATTACACGTAACGCAGCGACCAGGATTTGAAGCGTTAATATATAACAATATTAAAATAATACATCATGTGCCAATCAATTACATAATTAATGAATAATCACGGAAAACATTTGCTGTACATCGTGTTATCAGACGCACTTATGCTACGCAATCGCACAGTCACAGTCCAAGGTCGAAAATAGCGCACACACACAGTAAATATGTACACCTAGCGCCATCTAGCGGTAGTAGTACCGCACAACAGTTATGGACTGGGTCGCTACACGACCCCCTCCCGTTAGAGTTGACTAGGAAGGAGACTCGATACCGTTTGGGAGCTCGCACAGTTCGTCCTACACGAGTCCGCAAAATGGATGGTGGTTGTGTGGGTTCAGTTGATGGTGATAACTGTCGTTTATGTGTTTGCCTGTCTCGTTGTTGTGAAGGTAGAGTTTGTTGTTGATCATGTGATCGTTCAGATTGTGGTGATACTTGTGCTGATCTGACGATTTGCGGCTGCGTTGTCGTTGCACTACTGGCCGGTTGTGTCCTGAGCATCTTCAGCACAGAATCTGGTACCGTGCATGGCTGTGACAGGAACAGTTTAGTTGCTGCATTCGGATCGCAGGTGTGTGACGTGCATGGCTCGACGTTCTCAACAACGGCCGGGATGACTCGATCGATGGAGACTGTGTCTGTTTGCGAATGGCGCTGAATTGTAATAGTCTTATCCGTCCGGCTGACCACACGAAAAGGACCGTCGTAGGGGCAATCAAGCGGAGTATGACACGCTTCATAGCGGACAAATACGTGGCTGCACGATACAAGGGCGGATGGCACGTGCGATCTGGCAGAGGTGTGACGCGGTGGCGTTGGTCTCACGTGGGCCATGGATCGCCTCAATGTGTCTGCATACGCGACCGCTGTTTGCGACTGTTGGACGCGTGCTGTACGAGACACAATCATTTCGCATGGAATGCTTAACGGCGTGCTGTATATAAGTTCGGCGGATGACACTTGTAGGTCTGCTTTGACGGTCGTTCCTAAACCAAGAAGAACAATTTGCAGAGTTTTCCGTCCAATTGACATACATGTGCGTTCGTAGTGATGACTTAAGTTGACGATGCATACGCTCAACAAGGCCGTTGCTTGCCGGATGGTAGCTGCATGTTGTTTTGTGCTTGAATCTTATGACTTCACACAATTGCTGCCAGCGAGTGCCGGTGAATTGTGTGCCTATGTCGGTTGTCACAATTTCAGGGACACCAAATCGCTCTAACCAGCCAAGCGAAAATGCACGACATACTGTTTCGGCTCGCATGTCAGCAATGGGTATCGCTTCTGCCCACCTTGTGAAGCGACAGATGTATGTTAGTACGTACGACATTCCGTTGGATGGAGGCAGCGGACCGACCAAGTCGACGTGCACATGTCGGAATCTGTCGTTTGGTACGTCGACGGTGCCGATTGGAGCTCGTGTGTGTCTGTGGACCTTGACGCGTTGACACGATACACATGAGCGTGTCCACTGTTGAATGTCACGCTTCATGTTTGGCCAAACACAACGAGCTGTGATAAGTTTTTGTGTGGCGTGAACACCCGGGCTCGCCGGATGCGGATACCTCAATATACCCGGATGCGACATATTGTGCCACATAGAAAAGTAATGTCTGCGAAATCTTGTCGGTATGATTGGACGTGGGCGGCCTGTCGATTCATCACATAGTAAGAGTGCACCACTTGCGAGCTTGATTCTGGGTAGCCGTAGCGAATGCTCCGTGTCTTCTAACCGCTGCAAGGCAGCATCGGCTTGCTGTGCGGCTGCTAACGCATCGAAATCGTGAAGTGGTGGTTTTTAATGATACAGATTGCTGACTGTGCGCGATAAGGCATCTGTTCCAACGTTGTCGGAGCCCGTCCGGAATAGCGGTCCAAATGATAGTTCACAGCGTTGACGAGTGGGTGATGATCAGTGAAAATGATCAATGGTCGACCCTCCATTGCGTGCCTGAATCTTCGGATGGCCAAGTAGACCGCTAAGAGCTCACGGCCATACGTGCTGTAGCGGCACTCAGTTGGACGCAAAGCTTTCGAAAATAATGCTAGTGGCTTCCAGTCACAGTTTGCGTATTGCTGCAGAACTGCTCCGATAGCTTTGTCGGACGCAAACAGCGTTTTGCGTTTTGCCGTTTTGCAAACAGCGTTTGCAGCTCATGGACTGCCGGACGTAGTGGTATCTGGCAATGCCACTTGCTTCAACAGTGTAGAAATTTCGTCTTTTCTGTCGATAAATGGAATCAAGCAGCGGTTTTTACCATCAAGACATCCGTCGTCGAACGGCCTCGCTGAATCGATGTTGAAAATGTGATAACGGGTCTCGAAAAGCAGAGACCGGCGCGTCTTCATGTAAGATTGTGTCGATGGCTGTTCAGCTACCGCAACATTCCTCACAGTGTGACCGGGAAAGCACCGGCCGAGATGTTGTTCAAGCGTCGACCGAGAACACATCTTGACCTCAGCTGGGCAAAGCCAGCGTCAGAAGAGCGGCGTATGTCCGGAGGTCGTCACTTTCAGCCGGATGACCCTGTCTACGTGAACAACATACCGGGTAGCAGCACAACATGGACCCCAGCAAGGGTGGTGTTGGTGAATGGATAACTGGTGCACGTGCGGCTTCCCGACAATCGTGTGTTCATTTGCCACGCCGACCATGTGCGTGCAAGATGTGTCGCTGCAAGCGAGGTACCGGAGCGTGCTGAAACCGATGTTCAGGAGCCGGTGGCTGATTACGGAGCAGAAAGTGACGGTGTTCAGGTAGCTGAGGGCGGTGAATTACCACGGGAGGAGGTGAACGTGCAACCGGAGGTGGTGGAGACAGACGAGAGGGCTGAGGAGACGGTCGAGGATGAAATCGGAGCAGAGACGGAGGCGACGCATTCTTCACCCGTTCCACGCAGATCACAGCGCATTCGTAAGGAACCGGTGTGGTGCAAAGACTATATGTAAGTTGGATGCGTGTGTGTGCGGTGTTTTTGTTGTAGCGTGTGCGTACTGCCAGGGGGGCAGTTGTAGAGGGGGAGTGTCTTTGTATTGTTTGTTTGTTTATTGAGTTCTTGGAGTGCACCGGCCTCTAGGACCATATGGCACCCCCCAGTCTGTTATTAGCTAAATTAAACTAAAACTATGCAGATGAAAGTAATGGAGCGATGAAATAAATGAGCGTGAGGGTGAGTGATATGAATATGAAAGTCAGAAGAATACAAATCAATAAATAATTTTAAAAGGCAAACGCCGTAAAAATTAAAAACCGCGGGCCTCAATGACCGCTGATTGCTCCTGTCCAAGAACCTCGTCAAGAGTCCGAAAGGATCCAAGACAACGTTGACGCGCCTCTGAGAATGCTGGTCATTCCACCAGGATGTGTTACACGGAGAGACGCGCATTACATGCACTGCACGTGGGTTCAGGTTGTCCGAGTAGAAGATGGCGATGCGTGTCGTACGTGTGACCCACACACAGACGACAGAGTGCCACCTCCTCGGACCTCTTCCGGCGACAAGAGCACATCCAGTGTCCGATTTCGGGCTTCACTGCTTTTAATTTGTTAGAACCACATTCGTCCCAGGAGAGCTACCAGCGAGAACGAATAAAACGATGTATGACAGGATAAAAGTCCGAATACGGAATGGGAAAGTTGAAATAAAATTAATAGAAGTCTCGGTCAGCAGCTCTTTTTGCGGCTCTGTCAGCTCGCTCGTTGCCCAAAATACCAATATGGGCCGGAATCTAGCAGAACTTTACACGCTTGCCCTGGTGGTGCATTTTGTCAAGAGAGATAAAAATCCTCTCTATAAGAGGATGTAGGAAGAACGACGATAATGAAGTTAAAGCACTAAAGGAGTCGGATAAAACTAAAAACAATGAAAATGAAGATGAGCGAATAAAAACCAGGGCCAGCAGTATAGCGTAAAGTTCAGCCGTGTAAATGAAAGCGCTCGGTGGTAGCGTGCTCGAGTGGCACGTACCTCCACTTACAAGAATGAATGTCCGTAAGAATGAATTCGCTCCAGTGTGTTTGAGCGAAGCACACTGGGCACTGTACGGTGTTTCGGCAAAGCTGCTAGCGAGACGTCGACTTCGGATGTGACGAATTCCCAGGGTGACTCCGCCGTGTATTCTTGTCTGAGGACTTCGTTAGCACAAATACCGCATGATTCCAGCAGTGCCTTAATTTTGCTGCAAAACAGCACCGAACACCTAGGTCCTAGAAGGTGGTGCTGCTCAGGCACATGCTGGGAAAATACCACGTCATACGCGGGGTTTTCGTGGGTGCTTGCCAGATTGCAAGAATAACGCATGTCAAACTCTTGACGACGGAGCGCCAGCGGAGCCTCATTAGCCTCAACAAGGAGGCTGACGATTGGCGACGTGCGAAACGCGCCGATGGCAATGCGTATCCCTGCGTGGTGTACGACATTCAAACGGCTTTTTGCTAATTCCGAAGCCAGATCATATACGATTCTTGCGTAATCGAGACGCGCCCTACTAACGAGCGGTACAGAAAGAGAAGGGACTGTCGATCTGCTCCATACCGCATGCAGGAAACATGCATTTAACGTCCACACTCTCATTGACAACCGAAGACTACACGAGCTGGCTCGCCTCGGAGCTGATCTGAATATCAACATCATCGCAGTACAGGAGCATAGGAGGCGCTTTACGTCGACAGCATCGACTAGTGTACCAACAATTAGCTCTGAAAACGTGGCAGCTGGGTGGACGTTCTGGTACACGTCAGCTACACGCACCGGTACTGGAGGAGTCGGCTTTGTGCTTTCGCCAACTGCTACACAAGCCCTACTGAAATTTGAACCTCTGCATGAAATGATTCTTACAGCGACATTCCAACTAGCGAAACACCGTTTGCATGTGGCGTCTGTTTACATGCCAACTGCGTGTGCGAACGACATTACCACAACAGCTGACTGTTCGGATGTCTTATCGTCATATCTGGAAAGCCGGCTGCGGCGTGACGTAACATGTCTGGTAGGTGATTATATGGCGGGTTTGGTTGTCACAAATGAAAAACACGTGAGTGGTCGGTTGCGACTAAGGCCGTTTCCTGTATTGTCATCCTTTTTATACCCTGGGTCACGGCGGAGCTGAATTTTGACCAATCAGCATACAGATCATTGACCCAGGGCAGTGGAACAAAGAACAACATAACAAAACATCGTGAAATAAATAATACAGCGATAAATTGAATAAACCATAGGAGATTAAAGAGATAATTAAGATCACAAACTGAACCAATATATAAACAATGTACGCCCGGAAACCCTGCAGCGAAACCTAAATTAATTGTCAGAGTTGATTAAAGAGTCAGCAAGCTACTGTGGTAAAGAGCGCGTGTGCATCGCTGTGCGATACCGCGTTTCAAGTAACGGCGTCCCCATGAGACAACGTTAGGTGCGATGTCCTTGTCAAGGCCAAAGGCGAGCAGTGTTTGTTCGGTGATCGGCGGTGGTCGTGCGTGCGCTGTCTGTGCGTTGTGATTTGTGTGACATAGTCTGTGTGTGTTACTATTTGTGTGTGTTTATATATATAGTCTGTGTTACAAGCTATTTCGGTCCATTACGATGGATGAGCTGAAGTTGACAGATTTTGTTGAGAGATACGACGGTAGTGGAGATCTTGACACGTGGGTGGAGAAACTCAGGTACGCTTGTTCACTGAAGGGCATACATGACGTGGCTAAAGTCATCCCGATATTTTTGTACGGTCGGGCGTTCAATGTGTATAGACAGTTATCTGAGAGTGACAAAAAGAAAGAGTTGATCGTTATTGCCTCCCTGCGTCAGTCTTTTGGGTTGACTCCCTGTGTCGCTTTCTCAATGTTCAAAGAGCGTCAGTGGAAGATTGCTGAGGAGACCTTGGACGAATATATGTCTGATTTGCGCTCGTTGGCTAAATGTGTGGTGGGTGAGAACAGCGAAAGCTCCCGCTGGGTTGCTTGTCAATTTCTTTGCGGTTTGCCAACTACAACGGAGAACACGGTGAGAGCCATGTACGGAGCTTCACTTGAGCTTGACAATTTACTGAGTTGTGCTAAGCAGGTGGCTGCTGGCAAAGCAGGTGAGACAGATGTTACACACAATGTACATGCCTATTCCGCCTCCAGTTCAAGGAGATTGATATGCTTTGAGTGCCAACAAGAGGGTCACATTGCCAGAAATTGCCCAATTCGTAGAGAACGACAGCAAGTGTGCTTCAACTGTGGCGCGTCCGGTCACACTGCAAAGAACTGTCGCTAGTCGGAAAACTTGCGAGGGGGGCCGGCTCAATCTTCAGCGTAAGAACCTGTCGACCCCCCGATAATTCCAGGCTGTTGATAAAGGTGTGGTGTGATGATGTGAAACGACCTATGTCCGTTCTCGTCGACACTGGCAGTACGAACTCCATTGTCATGACGAAATCAATCTTACGTATGGTACCAGAGCAAAAATGTACATTGAACCTGCAGTTGTTGAGTGGTGTAAGCGTTACCGCCAGTAAGATCTTTATTCTCAAAAATGTTCGATTTTCTTCTGATGGTTGTGTCAAAATCAAATCGCTGCGCGTATGGTTGTGCGATTCTAACTATCGTCCACCGTTTGACATTATTTTCGGTATGGATGCAATACTGGCAGCCGGTGGAATTAATGTTTCGCCAGATGGCAAAGTGTCGTTTCGTGTGTCAAGTACGGGTGCACCGTGGGGATCTTGTCAGCAAAAGATTCCTTCACTTGATGCTGCAAAGCCTCAAGCTGCTGTGCTGCAGTCGACGCCAAACCATACAGGGACCTCCACATTGGAGATAGTGGATTGTGATTTCAAGGCATTCTTTGACGGGAGGAAGTGGATTGTGAACTGGTTCTGGGAGAATGAAGTACCCAATAGAAGAATCAATTGTGCGAACTATGCTATTAAGCCGACAGAAAAAGCTGCTTTTGAAGCCGAGGTTAATTCGTGGATCGAGGAAGGTGTACTCATTCCCTACGACGGGGAAATGCATGGTGTCATTGGAGCAAAATTGCCCATGTTTGCAGTCAAACAGGAGAAGAAGTACAAAATCAGACCCGTGCTGGATTATAGGCGATTGAACTGTTATATTCGGAGTGCTCCTGGTATGGATTCGGCAGTGTGTGATGAAAAGCTCCGTAAGTGGAGGCGCATGGGCAGTGATGTGTCGATAATCGATTTGAAAAAAGCCTATCTCCAGATACATATGGCAACCGAACTACAAAGATATCAAGTGGTGGAATTTATGGGGAAGCAGTATACCATGACCAGGCTGGGTTTTGGACTATCAATCGGTTCCAAAGTCATGACGGAAATTCTGAAGAAAGTTTTTCTCAAAGCCGATTTTGACACCAGTGGAGTTGACTTTTACATCGACGATGTGATAGTGGATAAATCTCGTGTAAGACCAGAACAAGTTGTTCAGCATCTGCAAAAATATGGTTTGATCACTAAAAGTCCTTGCGATCTGAACGGTGCCAGAGTACTCGGACTCAAAGTGGAAACCAAGCCATCTGGAGTGCAGTGGCAGCGAGATGGAGATGTTCCCGATGTGCCAGATGTTTTGACAAAAAGGTCTCTGTTTTCATTGTGCGGCAAGTGGATCGGCCACTTTCCTATAGCAGGTTGGCTTCGAGTGGTATGTGGACTAATCAAGCGGCGCGCGTCTGAAGGCTTAGAAAACAAGTCGAATGCGCATTGGGATGCAGAAGTAGATGAACATACTGCAATAATTATAATTATTACAGATGTCTCTCTTCAGATTCCAACAGTAGTCAGCCATCATGACTGCGTCCCAGCGACCCTGATACCTGGTCTCCATCTCCTTCATGTCCTGATGGAATTTCTCCCCCTGCTCGTCACTCATTGAACCCAGGTTCTCAGGAAACCGGTTCATATGTGAAAATAGGTAGTGCATCTTGATGCTCATGTTGCAGCCCAGGTTTCTGAAAGCAGTCAGCATGTTGTTGACAAGTTCTGCGTAGTTTCTGGCCTTATTGTTGCCAAGAAAGTTCTTCACTACCAGAACAAATGTCTTCCACGCATCCAGTTCCACTTCGTTAATTGAGTTTTTGAACTCTGGATCTCTGATGAGCTGACGGATCTGAGGACCATCAAAGATGCCAGCTTTCAACTTCTCCATGGTCAATCCTGGAAAAGCCTGGCACAAGTAAGTGAAGCAGTCACCATCTTTGTCCAGAGCCTTGGTGAACTGCTTGATTAAGCCGAGCTTGGTGTGCAGCGGTGGGAAGAGTATTCTGTATCTGTCCACCAGAGGGTCGTTGATGACGTTCCTTTCTTTGCATGGCACCAATTCCTCCCGCACAGGCCAGTCCTTCTTCGTGTAATGCTGAGCACGGTCCCTACTATCCCACATGCACAGAAAACATGGGTACTTGGTGAAGCCAGACTGTTGTCCCAACAAAAAGTTTACCATCTTCAGGTCAACACAAATAAACCACTTATGCTGATCATAAACAATTTTGTCCAGCACATACTTCACCGCTTCATACTTCTCCTTCAGTGTAGTCGAGTGAGCGATGGGTACAGAGGCTAACTGGTTGCCGTTGTGTAGCAGAACACATTTCAGTGATCGCTTGCTGCTGTCAATGAACAGTCTCCAATCTTTGGGTTCGTACTGTGGCACTCCAAGCTTGAGCAGAAGCTGCGCAATATCAGCACAGTACACCAAGTCCTTCTCTTCAGAGAAAAAACGGAGGTACTCTTGATGCCTGTTGCGGAAGAAGCTGATGCGAGCACTGTCAGAGAGGAGTTTTTTTCCCTTCAATCTGGATGCCAACAGTTCGGCAGAGTCCTTTGACAAGCTGAGGTCGCGAACTAGATCATTCAACTCCTTTTGGGAAAATGGATGTGGAGCATCATCTTCAAGAACCATTTCTTCTTCTTCATGTCCTTCAACACTGGAGGCATCTTCGTCACTAATGTCAGGAAGTTCGCCGAAGATAGGCACTGGAATTGCATCACAATGAGCTACAGGACGACGTGCTGATTGAAGATCAGGATACTTGAGGCTGCCCCGGTTCTTTCTGTTGATTCCAGACACATCAACAGCGCAGAAGTAGCAGTCAGTGACATGGTTTGTCGGCTCCCTCCAAACCATGGGAATTCCAAACTTCAGACTCCTCTTGCCGTTGATCCACCCACGCAGAGTCTCAGTGCATGCTTTGCACACCATGTGTGGCGCCCAAGCTTTATCCTGGTCACCAAGTTTAATACCAAAATAAGCATGGTAAGCACGCCTTATGAAACTTGTGACTGGCTTCCTATTAGGAGCAATGGTGTATTCTCCACATATGTAGCAAAACCCATCGGGCTTATTTCTGCACGATCTTCTGGTCGAAACCATATCATTAACCTGCAAAACAAAAATAGGCGCAAATTAGTCATAAATTGGCGCATGTAGGTATTGTACATTCTTCAGAGTTCGTTATTTTAAGAAATACAACTTTTTTGTATCACATTATTACAAAATCTGCCCCATTAACTTTAGTTTTGATCCACGAACTTTATGCTTTGCCTCACCAATTTTTGGAAGATTTTGAGGTTTTATGACTTCAAACTGATCCCTTTTCGACAAAATCACCCAGAACTATCGTACCTGAATACTTCTTGTCATTAAAATAATTATTTCCAATCAAAACAATTATTTGACATGACATTTTACCCCCACCAACTTCTTCTAAAATGCTCCACACATGCGTACATGTGAACAAAAATGTAAAAAACGACATGTGGCCATATCTCAAAAACTTGACCTGATTGAACAAAACTAATGTGAGTTTTGGATTCAGCGCATCAGATTTGTCCTAAATCAGCTTAAAAAATGCAGACACCAAATTTGTTGTTGACCAGTGTTATTAAATCAATCGCCGACGAAGTGAAACATCGAGATCCGGTACGTGGTTTTTGGTGTGTTGAGGATCGCCGACCCAGGATATGGGTCGATGCCAGTAACATCTCCACTGGCGTTGTTCTTACAGTGGATGGAAAACCAGTGGAAGATGGTTGCTGGCTGAGGAAACCGAACGACTCTTCGCATATTAACGTGGCTGAGTTAGACGCGGCGGTTAAAGGAATAAATTTGTGCTTGAAGTGGGGATTCCGAGAAGCTGAGTTGATAACCGATTCGTCTGTCATTCATGGTTGGCTGACCAGCGCGGTTCATAATACACATCGGATTCGAACACACGGCATGTCCGAAATGCTGATCCGCAGACGACTGGATGTAATCCGTGAATTGCTGGCATCGTTTTCACTGGAACTGCATGTGAGACAAGTAGACAGCAAAGAAAACATCGCCGACGCCATGACACGTCCACCCCGTTTTCTGCCGTTACTGTCTTCTGGCTCAACAAGTGGATGTTACGCTCTAACCAGGGATGAGCGCGAGGTCATACAAGGCATCCACGATAGCAGTGGGCACATGGGTGTACAGCGTACAAAGGAACTCGTTTCAAATGTGTTTCCATCTGTGAGCTCTATTGAGGTGGACGAGGCGATACGTCATTGCGAATCATGCCGTCGGATAGATCCGGTAAATCGCACAAAGAATCATCATGGCTCACTCAGTGTTCCCGCCGTATGGAGAAGACTTGCAATAGATATTACGTACTACAACCATGCCGCGTACTTGTCCATCATCGACTGCTGTTCTAGGTTTACTATCTGGAGAAAATTGAGCAATGAAAATGCTGCGTCGGTGATTGCCGTTCTGGAGAGTGTATTCGTTGATTTTGGTCCACCCTGTAGCGTTTTATCCGATAATGCGCCGGTATTTCTCAGTACTGAGTTCTCCAGCCTTCTGCACGAGTGGGAGGTTTATCATGAAAAGTCGTGTGCATATCGTCATCAAGGAAATGGCATATGTGAACGTGTACATCGCACTATCAATCGAATGGCGTCCAGAACAGGATGCACAATCGGTAAAGCAGTTTTTTACTTCAACGCGACGACAAGTCAATCTACCAGTGAGACGCCATTTGCAAGTGTTTTCAGAGCCGCACCGCAACTACCGAGAATACGTCGAAGTCGTGTTCTGACATCTACCAAGTTACGTCAAACTTGGACGAATTCGTGCCGTCGTGATGGAGTTTCATGCATGTACAAACCTGGTGACATGGTATTTCTACGCCCACCGGATGGTCGCTGCACTAAAAAGTGGACAGGACCACATCGAGTGGAAAGTGCGAATAGATGGACAGTAAATATTGGTGATGGTGTCAACAGACATGTGTCGCATGTTCGTCCAGTGGGACGTTCGTCAGCCGCACGGATCAGCCGCACGATCGTGTCTTCTGTTCCCGTACAACATTCCAATGGATCCAGTGCTGACAGCGAAGATACGGCACGGAATGTAGTTACACTACAGGACTCAAACGTTCGTGATGAAGTCCCTGCTACTGGGCGGTACAATTTTCGTGAGCGGGCCAACTTGAGGCGACCTGCTCGTTTTCGGTCGTAGTGTACGATTATATTCCTGCGTGTATTGTTCATTTGATCATTTGTTCAGTTGATGTTTATGTTACAACGTGTTTTTGGGAGGTTTTCCGAGTTTGTGATAGTTTGTGATGCTACAGGGTGATGTTCCTTTGCTGACTCGGGGCAGTGTTAGAGTTGATTAAAGAGTCAGCAAGCTACTGTGGTAAAGAGCGCGTGTGCATCGCTGTGCGATACCGCGTTTCAAGTAACGGCGTCCCCATGAGACAACGTTAGGTGCGATGTCCTTGTCAAGGCCAAGGGCGAGCAGTGTTTGTTCGGTGATCGGCGGTGGTCGTGCGTGCGCTGTCTGTGCGTTGTGATTTGTGTGACATAGTCTGTGTGTGTTACTATTTGTGTGTGTTTATATATATAGTCTGTCTTACATTAATAACAAGAGATTCAAATTCGGCACCACAAGAATATTAAGGTTTTTGGTGGAAAGGAATTAATATGTGGTGTTCGTATAACCACAAGATGCGCAGCGCACACAACACCAGCTACACTCACTGACTGTATTCCATAATCCAATGACTTACAAACACACACACACACACACACACACACACACATACACACACACGCATACACGACACACATACAAGCACGTGCACGCAGACGGACACACAACACACAGACACGCACGCACATGCACGCACAGCTAAGCGAATACACACACATGAACTAACACACGGGTATAGACACAGAACAATACACAGAACGCGCAATGACACACACGCACACAGTGAAGTACACAATACAATGAAACGCCAATCAAGCAATCAAGCAATTCGCGTCTGTACAATACTCCCCCCGCTACAAGTGGAACGCTCGCAGTTACACTGCAAAACAGGAGAAGTATGCCAAAACCAACAATGGAGTGAAAAAACCAACATCAAATACAAACATAGAATACAAATAAATACACAAAATTAAGCGGAATCAAAAATAATGATAATCCGGATGTTTCCGAAAACGCACTACCTGCACGCGTCGTGGTGGGCTCTCTCGAAGTGGAATTGTTCTGGCAAACTTCCGGCGTCGGCTGGTCTTGTGCAGTATGAGCGTTGTTTCCAGACTGCGAATGCGTCGGTGAACGATCCACGGGAACCACAGCCAGCCGTTCTCGCGGGCGATCACCCGAAACCACGGCCGGCTTTAAACGATCAATAGATACTGTATCACGTCGACCAGACGGCAGCTCCACTGTGAAAAATTTGTCAAATCGAGCGATGACCTTGAAGGGACCAGTATATGGTGCCTCTAATGACCGTCTTACACGATCCACTCGCACCCACACGTGAGTGCAGGACGAAAGGCTTTTCGGAATAAAAGTGGGACTCGACGTAGAATTGTGAGTTCCTGCAGATAACACTTGAAAATCAATTTGTGTAAGATATGTGCTGAGCTGCCGAATGAAGTTGTAATCGCATGCAGGTGATGAGCTGTTATTCACGGCGATACGCGGGAAGAGCAGAGCCGAGCCTGTGATGGCAGTAAACGGTGAATAGCCTTCATGAGGCACTGCTCGTAGTCCCAAGAGAACCAACGGCAACGAGCTGATCCAGTTTTCGTCTCGTGCAATCAGGGCTGCTTTAAGCGTTCTGTGAACCCGTTCAATCATACCGTTCGAAGAAGGGTGATATGCCCTTGTTCTCAACCTGTGAAAACCTATTACTTTTGCAAGTTCAGCAAAAAAGGCCGATTCAAATTGGCTGCCTCTGTCAGTTACCACATAAAGTGGGACACCGAAGCGACAAATCCAGGTTTCCATGAAGGCAGCTGCTACTGTAACGGCGCTGATGTCTTGAATTGGTACTGCTTCCACCCACCTGGTCGCTCGATCGATACACGTCAAAACATAACGACACGGCGACGGATATGATTGACCGGGTGGTGTTGCAGCGGGCAGTGGTCCAACAATGTCTAGATGCGTCACCTCAAACCTAGCAGACGGAAGGCCAAAATTTTCTACCTTGCTCTTAGTGTGCCGGTGAATTTTAGACCTCTGACACTGGAGGCACTCACGGACCCACCCCCGTATGTCCTTATCCATGCACGGCCAAAAATATCGTGCCTTTACCAGTCGCAGGCTCAGTTTGACACCCGGATGAGACAGCTGATGATAGCGGTCAAATATTGATATACGAAAAGACTGAGGTAAGAACGGACGAGGCTGAGGAGTAGACACATCGCACAAAATATTCACGTTCACATCTAGCGGAAACGATTTCAATTTGTATATGTACGAAGTTATTTCGTTATCGTCTTTTTGCTGTTCGGCAATGGCATACAGGTCAATACACTTGGCGTCGACGGAGTAAATGGATTGATGCAGAAAATCTGTGCTCACATTTCTCGATCCACTAATAAGATGCGCACCAGAATCCACGTTATGATCGGGAACACCTTCGTCATCCTCAACAAAACCAATGTTCACCGGAGCCGAATCGTTAGGACGAGAGAGGCAATCAGCTACAACGTTTTCTTTGCCCGATATAAAGTGAACTTCGGCAACATATTCTAGCAGACAACTGAGATGTCTCTGCTGGCGATCGGTATGCGAAGCACGCTGACTATAGAACGCACTGACAAGCGGTTTATGGTCAGTCATCAAAACTACATGCTGTCCTTCGATGGTCGACCTGAAATGATGTACCGAAAGGTAAGCGGCCAGGAGTTCGCGGTCAAAAACCGAGTACCGGCGCTGTGTGGCTGTCAGTTTTTTGCTAAAGAATTCAAGCGGCTGAGGAGTACCGTCCACCAATTGATGGAGTGCACTTCCTATTGCAACACCAGATGCGTCAGATACTATTTGATAACACGACGCTGTCGGCAACGGGTGGCTCAACAAGACTGCATCGCAAAGCGCTTGCTTTGAATCTGAGAAAGCGGCTGTTTGATCTTCCGACCATACCAATTTCTTGCTGTTAGCTTGGACACGAAGAAATTCTGTCAGCGGGTATACAATTTCGGCATACCTAGGTATCATTCTACGATACCAACCAAGCATTCCGATGTAGCGACGCAACCCGGCATAATCGTTTGGTCTTATATAGTCTCTGATGATCTTGACTTTCTGCTCCCGCGGCCTAATACCAGACGGCGTTACACAATACCCAAGAAAGTCGACTTCTGATTTCATGAATTCACATTTTGAAATGTTGAGACGCAAGTTGTTTTTTTATAAGAGTGAAAAGATGTTTTATCAGATGTTCACGATGTGTCTGTTCATCCGGTGAAAATATCAAGCCGTCATCAAGGTACCAAAAACAATACCCAATGTGACCGAATATGCCGTTAATGAATCGCTGGAAGGTGGCAGGAGCGTTCCGAAGACCCAGCGGCATCGTGTTATACTCAAATAGGCCGAACGGAGTGGTCATGGCAGTTTTCTCGATGTCACGCTCGCTCATCGGTATTTGGTGGTTAGGTTTCTTCAAATCGATCTTGCTGAACACAGCACTTCCGCATAAGTTTTTCGAGGTATCATACAAGTGCGGCAGCGGGTACCGGTCAGGTGTTGTCACGGCATTAAGACGACGATAATCAACTGTGTCGCGCCAGTCATTTCCATCTTTGGGAACCAAGAGCATCGGCGAGGCCCATGCTGACTTGGAAATTCGAATCACACCCTGCTGGAGCATCACATTAATAGCTGCGCGAGCTGCCTTAGACTTATCCGGTGAAAGGCGTCTGGGCGATGAAAACACAGGTGAGGCAGATCCCGTGTCGATACAACGGTTGACTGATTGAGCGTTGATGCTGCCGAAAGTAAAAACAAATGGTGCAGTCAGTTGTGGAAACGTCGACAGCAGATCCTTCACTGCAAATTTAACACAATCCAAAGTGTTGACAGAAATTGTCTGCACTGCTGGCGACAAGGTCATCCGCGTCGTGACTGCTGTAGTCAAGTCCCGAAGACGACTTCCCGCACAGTCAACCACAAAATTAAAATTTGATAGAAAATCATGACCAAGTAACGGATGTATAACATCAGCTACTACAAATACCCACACGAAACAACGACTTAGCGATCTTATTGATATGCTCAATGTTACCTCACCATAGACGGTAAGTGGCGCACCACCAGCTTGGGTAAGTGTGACGGTAGTCGGCTCGAGTGCACATCCAAGAGGAACAACAACAACAACAACAACGTGTATTTGCTATAGCGCCGGTAAAACACAAGCGCGAAAAACGGAAAACATCAATTGAGATAAAACGACAATTGTAAAGAATATGGGAGAAATGAGCAAGTAAAAGAAAGAGAAGTCACAAAACAACCAAAATTGGTAAATAGCAAGCACAAGCACAAAGGGCACAGTTCCAAAAAATCAAGTGGTAGGAATCAAAGGAACACACCGTTTTGGTATGACGGAAACGCCTGCTCCCGTATCAACAACGAAATTTACCGAATTGTTTCGCGGCAAACAAACTGCGACTTCAACGAGCGGCAGGTCAGTCGTCGCATTCACACTGGCCTGCCTCTTCAGTTTTCCGCCGACGTCGCGCGATCCGGAGAATTCGAGCGCGAGGCAGGACGAGACAAAGGCTGTATCTGGAGATTGGTCCGTTTGTTTGGCCAGCGGCACCAAGGCTTGCACGTGCGAGCCCGCTGACCATAAAATATGTGTGCACGGCACACAAATGGACGCTGGCCTTCATAATACGGCCGTAGTGTCATTGACGATGATGTTGAAGAAGTTACAGCTTGACGACGATCCTGTCGGACCGCTGGGTTACACATGTCTCGATGAATACCGGTCACTATCAGGCATTGAGAATTTGCAGACATTGGCACCAATTCGTCGGCGAGCTTAGCAGCCTGGCTGAGAGATAAGTCTAAGTGGATGAGAGATAGAGTCGCCACAACAGTGCTGACATTTGCGGGTAGTGATTTTATAAACTCGTGGCGCACCAAATCCTCCGAGGCACCGACCTTCCTAGCGACAGATTGGAGTTCGCTCATGGGGACTGACGGCCGGCCCGTCAGAGGACGCTTGGAAATCAATTCCTCAAACAGCTCTGGCTTGGTGCGCTCATGCAGCTGTACAACCTCCTCCTTCAACTCCACATAACTTTTCTTCGTGATGCATGCTTGTGGCAACCGAGTAATAATATTGGGTGGCAATGCAGAAATGACATGGTAAAACTTTGTTTCTTCAGACACAATATTCTGTAAGTGAAACTGAGCTTCGAGAATCATGAACCAGCCGTCCACTGCAGCCTCCATGAATTGAGGTGCCTTAATAGCAACTCGATTCACACTGGCTTCATGCGGTGTTTGATTAGATTCCATTGCTACGTATGAAAATAGAACAATAAGAAATACAAATAACTCACAATCAGCTTCAAACGAGTCGGGGTCACCAATGTGGCATTTAGGTCGCCACGAAGCGTCACATGCAAGCAGTGCGAGTTCTTTGGACCGACTGTATTTGTGCATACAACAAGGGACGAGCAAGACATTACAGACAAACATACACACAAGATCAAACACGCACAATACGAACAAACACAACACGACACACAGGTCACTGCGCTTCTGGCAGGTACCGCCAGGTGGAGCCAGACGCAGTTACACTTGGCGCACCACAGGACTCCCCCACCAGAAGCGGAGCGGTATTGATGAGTTTCGATGATGATGGTGTCGGACTTTCGATGATGTCGGTGAAGCTTCGCCGGAATGGTAGACCGGCGCGCCGTACTGCACGGCAGCACGAGGCCAAGTAGATTTCACACAATGAAGTCGACCTCGTGCTGCGCAGTTCGATGGCGAGGTTGTTGAGCAGAAACTGCATCCAGCAAGGAGTCGAGCCAATCCTGACGAAATTATGTTGACCCCTTGCTGCGCAGACGTTTGCTGTTCAGTGAGGCAAAGTTTGGCGTAGGTTAGCGGAAACTGCATCCAGCAAGAACACGAGGCAATATAATTGTGTTGTCTTCTTGCTGCGCAGGCGTTTCCTATTCGGTGGTTTTACGTCCGGCGTCCGTAGGAGAAATGAACACGATTGAGTACGGCACCGGACGGAGTCGGCCTTGGATGGTGTGATGCTGGTGCGTCTGGTCAGCAGCTGAGTGTGCGTCGCTCGTAGGGAGGCACAGAAGGCTGCGACACAGACGGATAGGCGATGCGCGGAAAAACGAGGCAAAATCACAGGCAGATGAGACACACTCAAAACAAATTCACTCAGCATCACACCATCATCACGTCGGGGTCACCAATTTGTGGTGTTCGTATAACCACAAGATGCGCAGCGCACATAACACCAGCTACACTCACTGACTGTGTTCCATAATCCATTGACTTACAAACACACACACACACACACACACGCATACACGACACACATACAAGCACGTGCACGCAGACGGACACACAACACACAGACACGCACGCACATGCACACACAGCTAAGCGAATACACACACATGAACTAACACACGGGTATAGACACAAAAACAATACACAGAACGCGCAATGACACACACGCACACAGTGAAGTACACAATACAATGAAACGCCAATCAAGCAATCAAGCAATTCGCGTCTGTACAAATACTGGAAAAACGAGGAAAAGGAAACAAATGAATAATAAACAATTTCGAATAACGCGCAAAGTAAGACCAAAGAAAATATAATAAAACCAAGGCGACGCAGGCGCTACAACACTTCCCCGCTAGATGCGGAGCATGTAGCTGAGAAATTCACTGCGAACATCACGAGATCATCCTAAGATTTCTAAAAAAATCTGACTCTACATCTGAAACAAAAGAAAACACAGATTAGGCGACAATAATAGCGCGTTATGACGAACACCAATACAGGAGCAGGAAGTTACGGATAACTATAATGACTGGAGGTGTATGGAACAGCAAATGAAGCGTGATACAGTATCGCAAGGAAAGGACGCAAACACGTTCCAAACACAGGGATCACAACAACACTCCGGGCACATGAAATTAAACAGTGGCAACACACTTTCACACACATTCACACTCGCAGAACATTCATGCACCTCAAGCATACAGTAGAACTCACATACGCATCATTCATACATTCAATCAATCAGACGAGGTGCATCATTCATCCATTCAACACATTCCAAAGCACGAGACAATCACAACAAACGACGACAAATGGCGCGAAAGTACGCCGGAACATCCGGAAAGACATTCGCATCAATAAACTCAAGTAATAAACATACGTGAGTTCACACAAAAGAGTTACTCACATATCACACGACCAGGACATAATTACAATGATAACAGCGGAAAAGGACAAAATGTGAGATCACAAGTAGAATACAATATCACAGTGCGCCACCACGAGCGGAGTGAGCCGGTGAGGACGCACACGTCGGTCCACAGGAAGAATGAATGATCCTGCAGTACAAAGATAATCTGAAAATAACTAAACAAAGTCACAAACAGATCAGTACGCATATTACACAGTCACACAATATCAGACATACACACAGGGACACGTGCACACACAAATAGCACGCAGGCACTCACCAATCAAATTCAAGCATACAAAAATCAATCATACGTAGATATGCAATCATATCACAACAAGCACACATGCACACAACACACACACACCCACATCCACACATCAAGGAATGCACCCATACAAATCATTCATTCAGCAATCATTAAAAAATTGGCCCATGTACCGCACAAAAAGTCCAACACAAGCCTGGAATCATGGAAACAAGGACAATATGGAAACACACACATATATGAGATGTATACATAGGACACTGATCACTCAAATGAAAAGGAACGGGAGCGCCCAAGGAAAGCAAGGACGCTAAACGTCTTGAGACGTCTAAACCCCACAATTAAATACATGATAACAGTAAGAAAAACACACAAGAAAATATGTCAGCTAACACACTAGTTGCCAGCTAGAAATAGAAAAAATCTGGTTGTTGTTTAAACGTGACGGCGCGGCCCGCTCTGGTGCGAACAGTTCTTGGCGCCGAGGTGCGCGGAGCGGGCACCGGTGCGGGTCGAGACTGGGGTGGTGCTCGCCTGGCGGCCGGCATTGGCGACCGTGGAACAGGTGTTGACTACAGCGGCTGCGGACTCTTGACGAACGCCGGCTTTAGACGGTCAATAGAGATTGTTTCGGTAGTGCCGGTAGGTAACTCGATTCGGAACACCTTCGGCGATCTGGATATGACACGGAAAGGACTGCGATACGGTGCCTCCAGTGGTTGGCGGACTCGGTCCACGCGCACCCACACCTGATCGCAAGTCATCAATCGCGGCGGCACATGGTCGACGGTGTACAATGAGCCGTGCCGGCCGACATGCTGTGGAAGTCTACTTCCTGCATCCTTCGGGTCAAATCCATCACGAACTCGTGCTGCGCCTTGATCGAGACGGTATCGCCCGTCGGAACTCGTGGACACAGCAGGTAACCCCCGGTGACGGCTGTAAACGGAGAGATGCCGGATTCGGTGGGCAGCAGTCGGACGCCCAGCATCACTACAGGCAGCGCCGAGAGCCAGCACTGACGACGGGCCATGATGGTGCTCTTGATCACGCGATGAAGCCGTTCCAGGAGTCCGTTAGATTGAGGGTGATATGCAGTAGTTCTCACTCGGTGGAATCCCACTAGCTGTGACAGCTCGCGAAACAATTCCGATTCGAACTGGCTCCCGCGGTCGGTAACCACACGCAGTGGGACTCCGAACCGCGACACCCAGTGAGTGAAAAAACCTTCAGCGACGGACGCGGCGGTGATATCAGTCAACGGGACCGCTTCTGGCCAGCGACTCGCGCGGTCAATGCACGTTAGAATATATCTATATGGCGTGGCAAACGGGTGGTTGCGTGAGGTGGCCGGCGGTAATGGTCCCACGATGTGCAGGTGGACGCATTCAAAGCGCGCACTTGACACCGTGAAGTCGGCCAGCGGCGACTTGGTGTGACGTGTTATTTTTGCCTGTTGACATGCGGCACAGTTGCGCACCCATGTTTTGATATCCGCCTCCATATTCGGCCAGACGTAGCGAGACTTGAGCATTTTTACACTGGCCGCTGTGCCTGGATGGCACAGACCGTGCATTTGCTCGAAGACTGGTAGTCGACACTTTTTGGGCACTTTTTGGGCCTGGGGTGTGGTGTTGCCGTGTCGCACATAATAGGTTTGTCTCCAGACATATTGAATGGTGTCAATGAGGTGGCAGCAGCCTTCGTCTCTGGGTCTTCAGCTTGTACTCGAGCTATACCTGGCAGGTCGTAAACATCTGCCTGGACGGCGTAAGCGCTGCGCGAGAGACAGTCGGCCACCATGCTGTCGGCACCCTTGATGTGCTGCACATCCGACACATACTCGGTGATGTACGACCAGTGTCTCTGCTGACGATCCGATTTGGCCACCTTCGTGCTAGTGAAAGCCGACACTAGTGGCTTGTGGTCCGTCAACAGAGTCACCGATCGACCCTCCAAGCAGTGCCGGAAGTGCACGAGCGCGTAATACGCCGCCAGCAGCTCTCGGTCGTAGACTGAGTATTTCTGTTGTGCAGCGGACAACTTCTTTGAAAAAAAAGATATTGGCTGTGGTGCGCCGTCCACCATCTGGTGAAGAGCGGCACCCGCTGCCGTCGAAGAGCAGTCCGTTACTAATTGGAGATGTGCACAGTCCAGCTGCGGATGAGGCAGTGTGCAGGCGTTCTGCAGCGCCTGTTTGACGTCATTGAAGGCGGCCTGCTCTCTCTCGCTGAGATCCAGCTTCTTGGCATTTGGTTCGAGTCTGGTCCGCTCCGACAACGGATGAACAATGTTGGCGAAGCAGGGGATCATCCTCCGGTAGAACCCGACCATGCCGAGAAAGCGTCGGAGAGATGCAGAGTCGCTCGGCTGCGGAAAGTCCGAGATGGCGGCGAACTTGTCGGTTGGTGGACGAACGCCGGCAGAAGTGATACGATGTCCAAGAAAGTCCAGGCTGTTTTGCATGAAGGAGCACTTGCCAACAGACAAGCGCAGAGCGAACTTCTCGAACACTTCAAACACGGCAGCCAGGTCGCGGGCGTGCTGCTCTGCATCAGCGGAAACACGAGCACGTCGTCGAGGTACACGAAGGTACACTTCAAGTCGGCGAGAATGGTGTTCATGAGGCGCTGGAAGGTGGCGCCGGCGTTCCGCAGGCCCAATGGCATGAACAGGTACTCGAATATGCCGAAGGGCGTAACAACCGCCGTTTTAGCGATGTCTACATCACTCATCGGCACCTGGTGATACGCCTGGAGCAGGTCTAATTTCGAGAACACCTTCATGCCGTCCAGATGCGCCGACAGATCCTGGATGTGAGGTATCGGGAATCGGTCGGGCACTGTCTTGACGTTCAGCGCTCGGTAGTCATCCGTGATGCGCCACTCGCCTGATGTCTTCTTGGCGACCATGTGGAGCGGAGAAGCCCACGGCGAGTTGGAGCGACGGACGACGCCAGCCTGCATGAGGTCATCAAAGACGGCCTTCGCGGCTTTTTCTTTTTCAGGCGTCAGGCGACGAGGACGGGCGAACACTGGTGCGGCACTGCCGGTGTCTATGGTGTGACATACAGGCATCACGGCGTCGCGCGGAGACCGGGACGCCAGTAGAGCTGGGTGTGAGGCCAAGAGTTGACGAACAACGGCTGGAAGATGGCTGATATCATTGACCACCAGCCCAACCGGAAGCTCACCGCTGGCTTTGGCTGGCACCCGCAGCGACGTGGTGGTGTCACGAATACAGCCCTGATGGCAGTCCACGACCAGCTTGAAATGACTCAGGAAATCATGACCGAGCAGCGGCACCACAGCGTCCATGACGACAAACGTCCACGAGAAGGTGCGCCGAAGTTTGTGCAGTACGACGTTCAGCCGGACTTCGCCATGTACTGACATGGGTTGACCGGTGGCAGTCGAGAGTCGCACAGAAGTTGGCTGCAGTGAAGAAGACTATACCGCCTTGTACGGGATGATAGACACTCCGGCGCCAGCGTCAACAACGAAGTTGAGCCAGTTGGTGCCTACACGAGCTGCGACTGTGAGAAGGTTGGTTGCTGCGACATGGTTGCTGCACCGAATGGTCTGCCGGCTTAGTTTTCCGGCGGCGATTGCGACGGCGATGGCGCTCGCGAACGTGCAGCCGGTGCCGGTGACGACGATCTGGAAGACGGCTGCATCGGCAAGTTTGGAGATTTTCTGGGCCACTGACACCATGGCTTACACGTGCGGGCATATACACCATAAAATATGTGAGCGCGGCATACCTGTGGCCTCTGTCCCTGGTGAAAAGGCTGCAGCGTCGGCGGAGTCTTTCCCGGCACATTGTTAAAACTGCGTGGATCCGTCGGTTGTCTCGGTGAAGGAACGGCCGGCACGGACAGACATGGAGCATTGCTGGCGATGGGCAGCAGCTCATCAGCAAGTTTAGCTGCCTGGGAAAGAGACAGGTCTTTCAGCGCCGCCACGACGGTACCGACGGTCCCCGGCAGAGATTTGATGAGCTTGTGTCTCACCAGTTCGTCCGACGCGCCAGCCCGGGTTGCGATCGCTTGCAGCTCACTCAGTACGTCGGATGGGCGGCCGGCCAGAGGCTGCTGCGACAGTAGTTCCTCAAAGAGCTCAGACTTATTCTTTTCGAAGAGTCTGACCACTTCCTCTTTAAGAGTTGTGTAGGTCTTTTGCTGCATGCAGGATAGCGATATCCGCCGGACGACATTCGGTGGGAGCGATGAAATAACAATATAGAATTGGGTAACCTCGGAGGTAATCCGCTGGAGATGAAATTGTGCCTCCATAATGACGAACCATCCGTCAACCGCGCCTTCCATGAAGCCTGGCGCCTTGACGGAAACACGGTTAACATCCGATTCGTCTGGAGGTCTTACCGGGACTTTGTTCTCGTTCATAATGATGGAACAGGTGAATGAAAAAACAAGATGATATAACAAATGGCAAACGGAAGTGACGTATGACGGAAGAGAACGACGGAGAAGGAAAGTTTCTCAACACAGGCAATGAAAAAAATATCCCGAGGATCAAATGAAAATCTAACGATGAAAAAACGGCTACGGAACAGACTAGATGGCAGAACAACGGAAAAATGAAAAGGACTCACGTGGAACGTCGGGGTCACCACTATGGCGGGTTTGCTTGTTACAAATGAAAAACACGTGAGTGGTCGGTTGCGACTAAGGCCGTTTCCTGTATTGTCATCCTTTTTATACCCTGGGTCACGGCGGAGCTGAATTTTGACCAATCAGCATACAGTTCATTGACCCAGGGCAGTGGAACAAAGAACAACATAACAAAACATCATGAAATAATTAATACAGCGATAAATTGAATAAAACATAGGAGATTGGAGATATAATTAAGATCACAAACTGAACCAATATATAAACAATGTACGCCCGGAAACCCTGCAGCGAAACCTAAATTAATAACAAGAGATTCAAATTCGGCACCACAAGAATATTTAGGTTTTTGGTGGAAAGGAATTAATACTGGAAAAACGAGGAAAAGGAAACAAATGAATAATAAACAATTTCGAATAACGCGCAAAGTAAGACCAAAGAAAATATAATAAAATCAAGGCGGCGCAGGCGCTACAATTACAACGCTGATTTGACCAACTGCGTGAGCACATTTCACGGTCACGCACAGTATAATTCTGAACACACTACCGCTGTCGATACATTCGCTGTTAGCTGTGAGCTCACACCGGTAAATGGCTGCATGCGGCAAAAGCGTACTCACTTGACCACATTCTTCGGCCCGAGACAGCGTTTAGCACGGTTAGATTATAATCTAACCGATGAATATATAATTATATATTCATCGAAATCCGTCATCGTCGAATAATGGGTCAGGTACGCAGAATCATACCAAAGTGTATCATTTCGGATCATGCATTGGTTATGTGCACACTAAGGACACGTCTGTGGCGGCGACGACTGCTTTCGACAAGGACGAGACCAGATTGGAGCGCGTTAAGCAGAAATGGCACACGCAGACGCGTTGTCGACACTGTAAACAACCGCATTGCTGACACTAGCCACAGTTATGGCGACATAATTGAAGACGTCAATTTTGCAGCATCGCGTGTAGTGCCAAATATACGCAGAAAACGACTTGTCACCTCTTGGGACGATCCAGCAATCGCTTCTCTTCGCCGGAGAGGATTGCCCTCCAATGAGCACAACATGTCGGAGAGAAATCAGCAACTGCTACAGGCGCACACGCGGCACCAAGAGGAAACTGTGCGCAAGATGGCAGAATAAATAATGTCTCACCGTGAGTCCGGAAGAAGCGCAGCGATGTGGCGAGCAATCAACGACTTGACGGGCAGGAAACGTACAGCCCCGTGCATCACGTCTGCTGAAAGCGTCAACGAGCGCTTAAACTCAGTGAAGCAGCATTTTTGTGCACTTCTAAACCGCCAAGCACAAGACGGGACAATAGTGCAGCCGGGTCCTGTATCACATGTACACGCTGTACCGCACTCTCATGTCACACATAGCGAGCTACAGTCTGCTGCAAATTCTACGGCTTGTGGAGAATCTGCGGGCTATGATGGCATACCAGCAGACGTGTGGAAGATTAGCGAGCTGACACCTCTGGTGATTCCTTTCATCAATGGCGTGATAGATGGCACTGGTCCACCTGAGGAATGGCTCCGTTCAGTGATCGTTCCCCTGCCCAAGAAAACAGGCAATATGGCACTTCAGAACCTACGCGGCATATCGCTCATGCCAGCCGCTGCCAAACTTTGCAATAGGGTGCTGCTTGACCGATTGCGCACTCACATCGACGGTGCTTTACTGGCCAATCAAGCTGGTTTTCGAGCGAATAGAGGCACCACTGAGCAGATTGTAGCGCTCCGAATCTGCATGGAGGACGTGACCGCGAGAAAGAAGTATCTGTGCCTGATTGCTGTAGACTTCGAAAAAGTTTTCGACAGCATCAGTCGCGCTGCCATGAGACAAATACTGCAACACTTCTGCTGCGACACTGTTGTGTTCGACTCGATTATGAGCCTTTACACCGGGACATCTGCCACCGTGCGCACATCTTCGGGTGAGACCACATCGTTTGAAATTACTTCTGGTGTGTTGCATGGCGACACTTTAGCACTATATATTTTCGTGCTATGCATGGATTATGTGCTGAGAACCAGCTTGAATGACGCAGACGGTTACACAGTACGTCGGCGACTCTCATCGCGACATCCTGCCATCATGCTTACTTCTTTAGCCTACGCTGACGATGTGGTGATCGTGGCCGACACCCCAGATGCCGCTCAGCGACAAATCCATCGCTTCGAACTTTCAGCAGCATCTGTCGGCTTGGTACTGAATAAGAGGAAGTGCTCTGTCACAATGATCGGATGCGGCGCCAGTTCTACGATTCCCAGCCGCTCCGGTTCATCGTTGCCAACAATGGACAACTTCTGCTACCTGGGCAGCGATAGACCTAAAAGCCATCGAGCCTACACTCGCAGACGACAGCTAGCATGGCTAGCTGCAAGGAAGCTTTCCACAGTGTGGAGATCAGCTATATCTGCGCAATGTAAGGTGCAGCTGTTCAGGGCCACCGTGCAGTCTACTCTGCTGTATGGCGGCGAGAGCTGGTCGCTGACACAGTCTTTGGAAGAAATCGTCGACGCGGGGCACAGGGCGCTGCTGAGATACTGCTTGAACCTTCGGTACACCCGCACCATCTCAAACGCAGCCTTGCTCGCCACCAGCAAGTTGCCGCCCGCCAGCGTGATGCTGCGGCGACGACGCCTGCAGCTGCTTGGTCATGTATTGCGACGGCCTGCGTCGCCGATGGCCGTCGTCGCCACGAGCGCGCCGACCGAACCATGGCGTAGAGGAGGTGCTTGTCGCTACACTCTGAGACACCTACTCAGCAGCGACCTGGCGAAGATCGGCCTCGGCAGCATGTCCGACGCAGTCGCTCTGGCCGACGACAGCGTGCGATGGGCCAACCTGATCCGGTCTCAGTGACGGTTGGGATTTTTGAACGCTGCGGGCGACGACTCGTGCCGCTCAGCACCCGTCCTTTTTTCGCATCATCATCATCATCATCATGCAGGAAACAGTCTTCAGCACATTCAGTGCCTTCTCAGCTGTGAAATGTGGTCGGTGTAGGTCAAGCGCGAGTCCAACGTGACCCATAAAAACCGAACCCTGCGTTGGAATGAGACAGCACTGCCGTACAATTCCACTTCCATGTCAGGGCAGGAACCTTGACGGCGGCAGAAGTGTACACCGACCGTTTTGGACGTCGAGAAGCGGAAGCCGTTACGCGTTCCCCAAGTCTCTATTTTATTCACCCCAGCTGCAGTTGACGCTGGACCGCAACAGTGCTGCGGGAAGAACATCATACGGCGAAGTCGTCCACAAATAGAGACCGTCCAGTCGAGGGAGGCAAATGATTGTCAATGTCGTTGATCATTATGGCAAAAAGGGCCACGCTGAGAACACTACCCTGTGTAACGCCTTCTGTCTGATCGAAAGGACCAGACAGGGAGTTCTCTACACGCACACAGAATATGCGGTGCAAACCGAAATTGTGTACGAATCTCCCCATGTTGCCTCTGACACCACAGCGATGCAGTTTGCGAAGAATTCCATGTAGCCATGTGTTGTCATATGCTTTTTCGATGTCAAAGAATATCGCCCCGACGTGGTGACCTCGCGTGAAACTTTCACGTACGCGAAAGTCGATGGTCACCAAGTGGTCTAACGTTGAGCGACCCTGGCGAAATCCGCACTGAGCATCATTGAACAGCCGACCGCGTTCCAGAAACTATACCAGCCGTCTGCAAACCATTTTCTCGAACAGTTTGCAGAGACTGGAGGTCAGCGATATCGGGCGATATTCGGACGGGTGATCACGCGATTTGCCATCTTTCGTGATGGGTATCACGATTGCCCGTCGCCAGGAGGCTGGAAACTGCGCACCATTCCACAGATCATTGAATACCTGCAGCAAGGTGGACAGCACTGCGGGCGACAGACGTTTCAGCATGAGGTTGTGAACCTTATCAGGGCCTTCAGCCACATCGCGAAGCGATCCCAAGGCTGTTCTCAGTTCAGATGCAGAAAAATCGTTGTTGATTGGCAGCTGACAGTTGGTGGAGAAATCAACGGTTGATCGCCGCAAAATCAGGGTCGTCTACGTTTGCACGTCTACGCCTGTGCTTTTGTATTGGAACCATTGGTATCTGGTGGCGTATATAATGCATTTTTCCTTTATTAGTATTTGATTTTGTTGGGACAAGCATTCGTTTTGAGTCTTTGATGCGTAATAGCGGGATTTCGGTTTAGTTTCAACTAATGGGGGAAGAGTTGGACTATATTCGAATTTCGTTATTACTTTGGCTGTTACAATTGTAAGCATTGCGAAGGAATATGAAGGAATTTTCGATTGAGTGGAACTGCGTGGTGATTGGCGAGGCGTGGCGGATTGGGTACTTGGTTGGTGGCTGCTGGGAAATACAGTTGTGTTGGTTGTGCGCCTGGCATATTGATATTCTTCAACTTCTAATACACACTACGTCTGTCTCACGATAGTGTTACAAGTGTAGAAAGCAGGGTTTGCAAAGAACCGGTCTTAAAAAATACTATGTTTTTTTAGAAAAAAAACCAAAATACCATCGTTTTTTCCACTTTGCACACACAAATCAAAAAAGGATTGTACCATGCTATTTAGTATATAGTTAAACATACTTTAGTTCCACTTACCAAGAGTTTTGTAGATATATAGGAAAGAAAAAAAAGAAAATCATAAAAATGTACAAACAGGATCTTGAATTTCACCTTGTAGCATCTATAGGCAACGGAAGTTTTGAACCGCTTCCAATTGCGAAAGCAGTCGATTTTAGACACCCACATATGTTTGCAAAGTCCAAATCCAAATACCCAGTGGCCATATTTATGAAAACCTAGTGACAAAAAAATCGTTTTGTCCATAGAAGTTAATTCATGTTTGTTTTCAGAGTAAACACAGTTATTTTAACTGAATAGTGTTTTTCATAGAAACTCAAATGTTTTGACGTAAAAATTTGGGATTTCTCGTAAATACCAACTACAATGCTTCCTCAGCAAAAACCAAAAAAGTTGATAAAAATGTCTCCAATATCGCGCAAACCCATAAAATCATGCCAAAAAGTGATATTTATGAAGATTTAAAACTGTATTAATGAACTCATTTACTTATTCTGAAAATATTTGATCTTTACTATATGAGAAAAATCATTTCTGTCAAAATTTTTTTTTCAAAAAATCATGTTTTTTAAAAAAGCACTTGATTTCAAACTGACAAACTCTGCTGGAAAGAGTGGTCATCTAGCAACTGAGTGTCGTCTGAATGAAACCGTCTGTTCCAAATGCAAGTTGAAGGGTCACAATGACAGTGATTGTATGACTGTGTGTCATAAGTTTCGGGCAATAGGATACATTGCAAATAATTTTAGATGTGGAGCAAGTCAACAGTCACAACAGAGTCGCCGAGTAACAGTCGGTCGAAGTTTTGTCATGGACGTAGATGTCACTGGATATCGCGTCGCTGGAGTTATTCACAGTGACAGTGAGAGGACTCTTTTTAGTCTGAAAACAGCACACGCAGCGGAATTTGCCGTTTACAAGTGTACCCGCCAGGTGGTGGGTTTTTCTCGTGGTTTAAACGTCAACGTTACGGGTGCATCAATTGTCGACATTGCCGTAAACGGAAGTTCCGTTTCCCTGGGGGTGCTGCTATTGGCCTGCACTGACGTCATCCTCGGTACTGATTTTCTTCGTGCCGCTGAGGTAAGTGTGGAATTTGCCTCTGGTGATGTATCTGTTTTTGGCAATCAGGTCGAAACTGAAAATACCCATACAACAGCAACAACAACAACATATATTTAATAAAGCGCACGATTAAATGCAAAGGCGCGAAAACATAATAAAAGACCAGAGCATGCGGTCAAAACAAACGTATAAAAACACGCACAAGGAAAGACACAAAATGCACAGGAGAGGACAAAATGAGAAAAACAAGAGCAATCAGTAACAAAAATAACAAGGTGTACAAGAAACGCATTTATTCAGAAGAAGAAGCAAGAAGATGTGTGTGGAGAGTAGATGAAAACGAAGCAAAGGAACTCATTTGATGAAGCTGAGGAGGTAGATAGTTGTAGAGGCGAGGGGCAGAGAAGTAAAAGGACTTGGACGACCACGTGGACTCGTTGATGGCGGGAGTACAGATGAGTAGGACAGATTGTCCAGATGAGGGTCGTACTTGAGGTGACAGGAGTGCACATAGGTAAGACGGGGAAGAGGGAGACTTGAGAATTTCGAAAACTAAACAGCAAATTTTGGACCGAATTCTGAGGGGAGCATGAAGCCAGCCAAGTTGACAAATGTAGGAAGAGATCGGCGTTCTTGGAGGAAGTCTCAGAACAAAGCGGCATGAAAGATTAATGCCAGATTGAAGTTGGCGAATCGTCTTGAGAGGCTAGTGAAGGAATAACGAATTACAGGAGTCCAGGCGAGAGAAGATATATGCGTTAACGAGAAGAATTGCAGATAATTTATCGATGAGAGAACGGATAGGGAAATATTTACGTAGAATAAACCGACAAGAGCGAGTTATGACTGAAAAATTTCGGGTAAAAGAGTGTGGGGTCAAATACTACACCCAGGTTCCGAATGTGTGATGCGAGTGATAAATTGAGAGTTGGAGGCGTGAGCCTGGGGAGTGAAAGACCATGTACTCAGTTTTGTCCGGGTTCAGAAGGAGCCGCCTTGATGAGGCCCAAGATGAGATGTGCGAGATTAGGTCAGGAACAAGAGAGGAGAAAGTATGTGAGATAGGGAAGTGTATTTGCACGCCATCCTCATAAATATGAAAGAAAACATGATAAGAACGAATAAGAGGACAAAGTGAAGATACATACAGGTTGGACATATTTACAAAATCGGATAGTGCGGGGTTACAGCGAACAGAGTAGGAACGGTTACTGAGATATGAAGATAGAAGAGAGAGTGCAGTGGAAGAGAGACCGACATGTGCGAGATCCCGAAAAAGAATAGAGTGATCAACTAGGTCAAAAGCGGAGGAAAAATTCAGTGAGATGAGGAGAACAGAATTACCGAAAGAAAAATGAGAGAAAATATCATTTTGGAGATAGAGAAAGAGTGTTTTCTTGGAATGTTTGACAACAAATCCTGATGGGCACCAGAGCCGTAGCAACCGCCCCCCGTACCCCCCGGCCGGGGGGCCCCCCGAGTGTTGAGTGGCTCCGTTGCTTCACGTATGACATTAAAATTTATCATATTATGTATAGCCTTTACCTTTTCGCTCAGATGTTTTCACCTGAGCTTGTATTATGTGATTATATATAATAAATAAATTCATTATTTGATGGTATATTTATAATGGGGGCCCCAGGTGTTGTCTTCAGGGGCCCCCAAATGTTGCCTTCGGGGGGCCCCGTGTTGCCTTCGAGAGGGGCCCCAAATGTTGCCTTCGGGGGGGGCCTCATAAGTCCTCGCAACGGCTCTGATGGGCACGGATCTAGAGCACTGTAGTGTGAAGTGGAGATGCTTGCGCATTTAGACATTTGTATCAGCTGACTCTTTGCCGTGCAGTGTGTTGAGGCGTGGCGTATAGCGTGCGGGTGGCATGCGTGTGCGCGTGTGCGAGCGCGCATATATGCTTGCGTGTGAACTTGCGGGCATTGATGACGTATTGGCGTATTGTTTTCTGATTGGTTGATTAATGGCTGAATGTACAAACGATCGCCTGAAGCGGGCGATTCTCAACGCGTGAACTTGAGAGTGAATGTTGGGCAGTGTGTGTGAAGCGTGCGGCCAGATTGAGTTGTGTTGAAGAGTGATTTACGGCGGTAGCGGTGGTTTATTGAGTCGTTTGTTCACTCACTGGTTATTGTTATCCGGTGGTTTATTGAGTCGTTTGCTCACTCACGGGTTATTGTTATCTTTTGTTATTATCTAAATATTTCTATTCGTTCATTCATTCCGAGTTTATTCCAGACTGTAATTACACGTTTCCAAATTTCTGGTTGTCGATCTACCGAGACATGACGGAGAACGAAGCAAAAATGACGGTTGCGGGGAATACGGAACTACAAGCTATTTCGGCTGCAAGTAACGTGGCTTTCGACCTGAGGCTGGTGCCGGAGTATGACGGCATAAATGACCCACAGAATGGCTCAGCAAAGTTCGGAAAATGTGTCGATTCCAAGGCGTGCGCGATGTGGCCCAAGCTGTTGGGATGAGAGTTACAGGTGACTCATATGCTGTCGTGGACTGCCTCCCTGATTAGTAACAGCCGGACCTTGAAAAAGTGGAGCAAGCTCTTCAGACCGCGTTTGGCATGAATACTTTCGTAGCGTACGACGCTTTTGTGAGGCGAAGATTGAGCGAAGGTGAGTGTGTTGATGTGTTGTTGCCCGACCTGCGCAGACTGGGAGCCAGGCTCAACATAACCGACCCAGTCTCAATAAAATGTGATTTCGTCTCAGCAATCCCACAGACGGTGCGACATATCGTCAGGGCGAACGCCAAACTCGACGCTATGACGCTGACCTAAGTCGTGGACAGGACAAGGGTGATTTTGTCAGAAGCAACCCACAACGTTAACACTGGACTGGCTGCTCGTTCGACAACGCGTGATCACGGCCAGCAGATATAGCCCTTCAAGTGTTTTTTGTGTAACCAAGCCGGACATTCCGCGCGTTATTGCTCTCGCCGAAAAAATGGCCCTGGAAAAGAGAGAACTGGGCCCACGTGTTTCAAGTGCGGTGAAATCGGGCATATCTAATCACTCTGTCCGGAAAACGGCCAAAGAGGATAGACGTAGGTGCCAGTCTCTTCTCCTCTACCGAAACGGCGCCGATGGTCATCACTCGTGTGTTGGTCAACGACGTTCAGTGCCTTGCGCTAGTTGACACTGGATGTGCTAGGAGTATAATATCGGAGTCGACCTCATGGAGAGATGCTTTCTCACTTCATCTGCGCTCAAAACAGACTCATCGACAAGAATGTCGTCAATGTACGATGAAACTGCTCTGTCGACATTTGGATCTTGCTTACACACGAAGTTGACAATCTCTTTCATTATGATAGGAGCCGCACTTAGCCCGAACCCCAACCGAGTCAGACAATATCGTTTGTTAGGTATTATTATTGTTTGGTAACACCAGAGTGCAGGCTCGACTTCAACCTGGATATAGGCGCGCGTCAGATCCAACAAGGCTATACGGTCGCCCCGCCTCATCCACTTTCTGAGTTTGTGATGGCAGACGTCAGTATCCGCCGTATGTATTTCAACGAATCGATTTAATTGGCGAAAGTCCATCACCTGACCTTGGATATTTTATTTTGGCTGACTGCCATGAGCGGGATGAGTTCTCTTACGGGCCCATGAGCGCGTTCATCGTATTCAACGATCCATCCGGCGTCAATCAAAGATTGTAGCTCTGACCGGTATTCATCACGAGCATGTGGAGCAATCACATATTCGGCCGTCCGAAAAAAATTAGAACTCTTCGAAAATTTAAAATCTTGAGAGAATCATCGAACATCAATATGACATGCTAGAGCAGCTCCAAAAAAGGATGACCTTATACTGACTGGATTGGAAGAGAAGGAATAAGAGACGAAGGAAGAAATGGAAACCAACGTGATTGAAGCTGCTAGCGATATTGGAGTGGAGTCGACGCATGACGACATTGCATGCGTATACAGAGAAGGCCGCAGGAAATGTAGTGCAAATACAAACAGACCTGTAATTGTGAGAATCTGCCGGCCTAAGAAAAGAGTCCAGACTCTTCGCAATAAATAGCAGCTTAAGCTGAGAAGCGAAAATATTTGTGAACAAGGAACTGACTCCAGCAATGGTAGCTATGATGAGAGCTATTAAGAATAAAGACAACGTGCAAAACGTTTCGGCGCACGACGGCAAACTCGTTATTGCTGCTGGTTGTCAAAAGGCAGGGTGAATTTACCGGATGAGTTTCCCCAGGTTTCTGTTCAACTTCAAGTTTCCTTGTTTCATTGCTTCTCTGCTGAGTTGCCCCAGACTCTGTATTCTTGGTGAGTTGCCCCACACATTTCGCTTGGTTCTGTCATGTTTGACTTCACTGTTATGTGCAGACCGCATCGGACCACCAAGCAACAAAAAACAGCTAAACATCACCGAGATTACCCAGCATAAATAATATCTGGAACAAACAATATTCACCAGTTCGATAAGTGAAATTGACATTACACAAACACAAAGGAGCAATATTGCAAACAAAACATTTCAACCATTTAGTCTTCAAGCCTCGTATGCCTCTCAACGTGGTCTGCCAAAATCCAGTTGCGACGCGCGAGATTTGAAACGATAAGAATTGAAATACTGCCAGCCAGGCTAAACGAAATATTATCAGCCACACGAAAATAAGCTAAATGAAATATTATCAGCCACACTAACATGGCTCCCCTAAATCGCACGGGATTTAAGAAACCACCACCATACAACAATACAACACGTCAAACACTAGCCGAAAAAATGCAATACGAGGAACCGACGAACATCTCGTGAGCTGAATAAATAAAACTCTGAATAGAATACACATAATACACACATATACCATGAAGCTGAGTGGAGCACACAGAAAGAAATGCCCCCAAAATTCATGGCTCCTCCGACGGGGAATCACCAGTACCCGGGATAAGCAATATAAGCTTATTGACTGGACGCTCAAGATAAATTAGCGGGTGTTTACGTCTTCCACGGCTGTCAAGACGTGCATCTGCCATGACCATGCGGACCTTTCTCACCAGGCCATCTTCGCTCGGAACAGCTTCCACCACTTTGGCAAGTCTCCATTGACCTCTAGGCTTGTCATCTTCCTGCACCACAACGATATCTGACATCTTCAGATTGCCTCGTGGACGCAACCATTTGCTCCGCGTTTGCAGCGACTGCAAGTATGACGTGCGCCAACGGGTCCAAAATTCATTGAGCAAATACTGCACACGGCGCCAACGTTTCTGTGAGTACACATCAGCAGGCGTGAAACAGCCTGGTGGAGGGAGAACGACCCTGGATTTGGACGTCAGGAGATGGTTGGCTGTGAGTGGTTCGGGATACTCAGGACACAGATCCTCAATGCTCAAAGGTCGAGAATTGATTATTGCCTCCGTTTCGACAAGGAATGTATGCAGACCATCATCATCCAGTTCCTTTCCATGCTGAAAGATCAAGTTGGTCATAATGGACCGTACTGTGCGGATCTGCCGCTCTCACACGCCGCCCATGTGGCTGGCGTGTGGAGGGTTCATCATCCACTCGCAGTGATCCTTGGCCAATTCTCTCTGCACCCGGTCAAATTTTAACTCTGTCACGGCACCGACAAAATTTGTTCCACAGTCGGACCGCATGGTTCGCACTGGGCCACGTCGAGAAATGAATCGTCCGTATACGTTCAAGAAAGAATCGGTGCTCATTGTGACAGCAACTTCTAGGTGTATAGCTCGTGACGCAAGGCATGTAAATACGACACCATACCGCTTGACTTCTGAACGACCTATCCTGACATACCAGGGACCGAAGTAATCGACGCCGCAATGTGTAAATGGAGGATCGCAGTTCATTCGGTCCTGAGGTTGGTCCGCCATACGCTGCTCCAGCGTAACTCCTCTCAGTCGTTTACAGGTGAAACATTTCGACAAAAACTGTGACACCGCAGATGGTCCGTGGACAATCCAATATCCACGTGCTCTCACCTGACCTAAAGTCATTCCTCGTCCTTGATGCCGGACCTGCTCATGGCATGACTTGATGACCAAACGTGCCAGATGTGAACGCTTTGGCAAGATTATCGGATGTTTTACAGAATCTGGAAAATTCGATCGTTTGACACGTCCTCCCACCCGTGTCACCCCTTCGTGATCGAGAAACGGGTCCAATCGAAACAAGTCACCTCCCGTCTTGACGCCTCTCCGTCCTCGGTCATCCTCCGGTTTCATCCCTTGAAGACGATTCTTCAGCTCCGGATAAAATTCATCTTGTGTTAGGCGAATTAACTCTAGCTCCGCTCGTTCCAACTCTTCAACACACACCGGATAGTGAGCCACATGCGTTCCGTCAGCCGCGGCGCCCCTGTACCGTTTCTGCAAGAGCAAACACAAGGCGAACGCGACCTTGCAAACATGTAAGTCTGAAAATCGATCAATGCGTCGCACTATCGGCGAGTGACGTTCCGCTGAGCTTACCGCATGAGTACTCACTTGCTTTACCTCTGGATCTGAGTCAGAAATCGGGAATACAAAATCAGGTGGATCTATATCTGTCGTGTCAGACAGGAAAACCGGACCATGCCTCCATAACCCGCAATCCACAAGGTCTGACACTTTCGCACCTCTCGAAACACAGTCGGCCGGATTCTCTTCAGATCGTACATACCCCCATTGACTAGGATCAGAGACAGAACGAATCTGCTCCACACGATTTGCCACGAAGACATGAAATCTCCGTGACTCGTTAGCCACGTATCCAAGAACTACTTGGCTGTCTGACCAGAAGAAGTGCTTCTCTTTCTGACTGAGTTCCTTGTCAAGGAAACGACTTACATTGGCCGAAACGACTGCAGCAGTGAGCTCCATCCTAGGGATCGTCACCATTTTCATTGGTGCCACCCTGGCCTTAGCTAGCACAAGTGTGCAAGCCACTTCTCCCTCGCTGTTAACTTGGCGCAAGTACGAACATTGGCCGTAGCCGCTCTCGCAGGCGTCCGAGAAATGGTGAAGTTCTCTTGTCCTGACTTCACCGAAGGACGATGGCTTCAAGCAGCGGTGTACTCTCAATGAACCAAGCTGCAGTAGTTCGCTCCTCCATGAAATCCAACGCATTCGTATTTCCTCCGAAACAGGGCTGTCCCAATCGAGACTATCCCTACACACATCCTGAACGATGCGACGGCCGATCAAGACAAATGGCGCCAGCAGTCCCAACGGGTCGAACACCGTATAAACGGACGACACTAAACTTCTTCGCGTCAAAGGTACGTCTTTAACAGTTGCCCGGAACTGCAATTCGTCCAGATCTATGCACCACTGCACGCCCAGAGCGCGTTCCACGGGAGTCCCGTTATTGAATGCGTCCAAATTCCTGACACTTTCGGCTCTGTGTTCAGGATGCACAGCTTCCAACACTTTTTTGTAGTTAGATGCAAACTTATGGAGCTGGAATCCAGCCTTCTGACAAACATCTTTGGTCCTAGCAACAATTGAAACAGCTTCGTCTACCGTAAACACCGATTTTAGGCCGTCATCGACGTAAAAGTCGCGATGAATAAAGTCTCTCACAGCGTCGTCACTCTGATCAGTCTCTGCAGAGGCGGCATACTTCAAAACAAAGTTGGCCACCCCTGGCAATGATGTGGCTCCAAAAAGGTGCACCGTCATCCGATACTCTGCAGGGTCTTGATCCAGTTGCCCGTTTTTCCACCAGAGGAATCTCAAGTAGTCGCGATGCCTGGGCTCGACATTCACCTGGAAGAACATCTTCCATATGTCGCACGAGATCACGACTTCCTCCTCACGGAAGCGACAAATAATGCCATCGAGGTTGTTTGAAAGATCCGGTCCCTGAAGCAGACCCTGGTTCAAGGAATATTCACCGTACTGACAACTACAGTCAAAGACAATTCGAAACTTGTTAGAGCTCGTCACAGCATGGTGAGGAATGTACCAAGCCCTTTCAGTCATCAGCTCCTCGCTTGGAACTTCCTCAGCGTAACCTTGAGAGATCATATCACACATGTAATCATAGTATTGACAAAAATAGTCCGAATCTTGATGAAGACGGCGCTTTAGTCTCAACAGCCGGTTCAATGTCATACTGCGATTGCGCGGCAGCCGAAGATTCGGATCCTTCAGTGGTAAAGGAGTCTGAAATTGACCATTTGGTAACCTGGTAATGCCTTCCTCTAAGATCTTCAAGAACTTACAATCATCTCTTGAAAGCACCTTGTCGCCCTGATTTTCCACGAATTCAATTTCCATCATCCTGGTGAAATCCAACGGAAGAATCTCTTTCACTCTAGTCTGTGTCTTGAAGCATGCAACACTTAGAGAATCTAAGCATGCTACAGCAGTTGACGGCTGAGTTCTTCCAATGATTCCCCATCCCAGACTCGTCTGCAGAGCATAAGGTTCAGCGTCACCACCAGATATTACTTTCACCGGACGAAGAGCACGGGGGCAGTCCGAGCCGATCAGGAGACCCACCTTGACTTTCGGATCGTACGGCATCAGATAATCCACTAGCTCCCTCAAATGCGGCCATGCTTTAGCCGTCTCGGTCCTGGGAATCAAGTCACGCTTGGTCGGTATCTCAGACCTTGAATACACTGAACGAAGCGTAACCTCCTCGTTCCCCTGAAACCCTTTCACAACAAGATCTGACACTCGCTTCACTTCTACGGTGTCTTCACCCACGATTGTAGAAATCCGCAACGTTACACCATCCATAGGTGGCTGTAGATAGTCCAAACAATCTTCCCCGATGAACGAAGCGTCGGATTGCGCATCCAAGATCGCATATACCAGTTTCTTCCAATCTGGGTGCTGTCGTTGATAGATCAACACTGGAGTACTATGAGAGAGTAAAATACCTCGTCATAACCTCGTACACAGTGAGTCACCACAGATTCCAGTCGAACATCCTTCTTCTGAATAGCTGGATATATATCAGCCTGATCTCTAGTGGGGGCATTGCGCGCAGGACGATGCAAAAAGCGATGAATGTTGTCCTCGGCAAGTCTCGCAGGTGACCTTCGAATAGCATCGCGTCCTCCTATGTCCTCGAGCCAGACACCGGAAGCACAAACCCTTGGTCATGACGATCTTTTGACGGTCCTGTAGAGACGCCTCAAGAAGAGTTGGACAACGAACTGTATCATTGATTGCCTCACAGACAGCACACTGCTGTCTTGCCGCAGCAGTAACTCTGACGCCATGTCAGCCGAAACCTGATTAAGGGCGCCGACCCTCATTGCTCGCAACTGAATCGGACTGCGATAAGAAGCTCACTCGACCATGTTTTTCAGACCTCTTCGACCTTCCCTGAGTCCGCAGCGAGTCTCCCACAAAACCCCTCGACTGCGGTTCGCCAGTTGCTTCCCCCAGCGCCTGCATAGACGTCACCGGGTCACATGCCAGTCTGGCTGCCTTCTTAACAAATGCACTGAATTCAGCAAATGAGGGGTGCACATACCGCGCAGCCGAAGGATCGGAGGTGCCGCCAGAATCCAACTGATGCGACGACCGGATACGCCAGTCATCAACAAACGAGGCCCACCTGGTGACAACATAGTTTGGAAGCTTTTGAAGAAGCATTTGGTTTTCATGAGGATCGTCGAGAAACTTCAGCGAGAGCGCATCATAAGCCGCAACACACTGCTGTATGAAGTCAGATTTTTTTTTAAGTTGTTTGCCGTCATTCGCCGGAATCTTTGTCCAATTGTACAATCTTCGCCGGTAGGCGTCGCTCATTGAAAACGGGTCACCATATCTGTCTTGTAGCAGTGTTTTGGCCTGCAAATACGCGGCCTCTGTTCGTAGTGGAGCAAACCCTAGGATCGCCTCAAGCGCCTCCCCACCAGTGTACTTGTGAAGATAGAAAAGACATTCAGAGCGGTCGTTCACCCTGGTCTCAATGAGGGTTTCAAACGATTGGAACCATAGTGCAAACTGGAATTTGTCACTCATGAAAATGTCTGGTTCAGGACAAGGTAATCTGTCACACTGCTGCTTCACTGAGAGTAGCTCAACCAACCGACTTAGATTGTCCTCTGATTTTGGGTGAGTGCCGCCCAAGTCCGCCCCTGTCGCTGGAGCCTCCGCTGATGTCTAATTTTGAAGAGAACCCGAATGATGTATTAATGGAGAAACCGCTGAAGACAATTGTGGTACAAATTGCGCTGCCTCAGGTTTCAAGCTTGCCTGCAGAGTGGGAAGACTACACCCACGATCTAGCTCGGCAACTTCGGCTCTTCTTACCATAGAATGCCCTGCTTCTTCCATTTCCATTTCTTCAACCACATCAAGTTCAGCCTGCGTAGCATCTATGTCAAATTTGATTCTAAGCTTATCAAGCTCAGACTTCTTTCGCTGCAACTCCTCTAGTCTCTTAGACTCAACTTCCTTGAACTCCAATTCTTTTTGCAGACGCGGCATTTTGGCCCTTTTTTCCAGCCTTATAGTATGCGAAGAAACAATCGACTGACATGACCTGATACTCCTGTGGGAACCCCTTGAAACATTGGATTGAGTTTCCAAAATTGACTCAACAGCAGAATCAATTTTCTCTACCACAGATTCATATCTTGTGAGCAAGGCTCGAGTAAACTCACTGGTTTTAGACGAAGTTGAAGGAAGATCCAAGCCAGTACATCTCTCCTGGACCGCAGTCAGTGCTTGAAATGCATCAGTGACCAAACTCCTGTGTAACCGAAGTGTCGACACATTCCTGTCAACACTACCCGCATAAACGTCAGCCCGGTTTAATGATTTCTCCAAATCCTTAGCACATCTGACAAAATTGGACTCGAACTGCTTGTCCTGAGAAATCGCACCCTTTTCTGTCAGGGCTCGTCTCCTCTTTGTTCTACCTACATCTGCTTGAGCGCCCCCATCTCTCTGTGTGCCAACCTCAACATCTAACTGACTGCCAACATCAGACATAATGGCTTCGCTAAACTAATACACTCAATGAAGCATAACGAACATATTCACATATAGAGTCAAACAACACTTATCATGATTCACATAAAAGTGTACACAAATACGACCTGAACACAGTGCGACAATGACATAATGAGTGTGTGCGTATCTTTGATCCTCAACTCATTTCTGCAGCTCTGCAGCCAGGATAGCCGGAAGAATTTACTATTGCTGCTGGTTGTCAAAAGGCAGGGTGAATTTACCGGCTGAGTTTCCCCAGGCTTCTGTTCAACTTCAAGTTTCCTTGTTTCATTGTTTCTCTGCTGAGTTGCCCCAGACTCTGTATTCTTGGTGAGTTGCCCCACACATTTCGCTTGGTTCTGTCATGTTTGACTTCACTGTTAGCTTATGTGCAGGCCGCATCGGACCACCAAACAACCTCGTTGGCATTCTTTGTCGCTTCCGTGAGGAGGAAGTCATGATCTCGTGCGACATAAGGAAGATGTTCTTCCAGGTGAAGGTCGAGCCCAGGCATCGCGACTACTTGAGATTCCTCTGGTGGAAAAACGGGCAACTGGATCAAGACCCTGCAGAGTATCGGATGACGGTGCACCTTTTTGGAGCCACATCATCGCCAGGGGTGGCCAAATTGTTTTGAAAGATCCGGTCCCTGAAGCAGACCCTGGTTCAAGGAATATTCACCGTATTGACAACTACAGTCAAAGACAATTCGAAACTTGTTAGAGCTCGTCACAGCATGGTGGTGAATGTACCCAAGCCCTTTCAGTCATCAGCTCCTCGCCTGGAACCTCCTCAGCGTAACCCTGAGAGATCATATCACACATGTAATCATATTATTTTACGAAAACAGTCCGAATCTTGATGAAGACGGCGCTTTAGTCTCAACAGCCGGTTCAATGTCATACTGCGATTGCACGGCAGGCGAAGATTCGGATCCTTCAGTAAGTCGGTGCATCGTCACAGCATGGTGGTGAGCCCTTTCAGTCATCAGCTTCTCGCTTGGAACCTCCTCCGCGTAACCCTGAGAGATCATATCACACATGTAATCATAGTACAGCCACACTAACACTCGTCATATTGTACGCCAACAGAAAGTCGTCTGTGGTGATGAACGGTTTAGCAGATCTGCATAAGGCCGATGTCACCTACGGCAAGCTCGAGGCAGCAAAGACTTACCGCAGCCAATAGGGATTCGCTGGCGACAGACGTGCGATAAACACAACAGCGACACCATGTACGGTAACACTTAAAATACTCAGTATGTGGCCTCCGATCTAAGCTGTTAGTCGAATAATTTGCTGATACTGTCAATGAATATGATGTAATATGTCTAACAGAGACAGGATGTGATGATACTGACATGGAGAATGTTGGTAATGCTATGAGTACAATTGGCTATGATATATTCTATAAAAATAGATAGAAAGAAGTAGAAGCAAATCAAGGGGAATAATGACTGCTATTAAGCATAAATCGAAGGTATCATGGAAACAATGCCGACATGATTATGAGACGATATTGACTATATGTACACGAGAACCAGTGAAGACCTCAAGTGAAGACCTTTATATATCATGTATACGGCCTTTATATATCTCGTATATATACATCCAAGCCATTCTATGTATGACAAAGTAGATCACTTTGATGAATTGGACGATTTTTTGCTCTCCAATTCGGACTGCAGACAAATAATATGCGGCGACTTTAATGCACACACCGGTGTTTGTTGTGATTTAATTTGGAGAAGCCCTTTTGTACTTTATTGGAGAACCCAAAGCTTACCTGATTGCGAATTTATTTTGTCGCAGGTAGCCGTTCGCGTTGTTGTACGTACAGCCCCGGTGGCAATGGATTTCTCCGCGAGTAATTGCTTGTCGCCGAATATTGAAAGAAGACTTGACGATAACTGAAATAGGCTTGAAATACGATGCCTCGAACGCTGTACCACGAATTATCCGTACCGAACCCCGAGTAGTTAACCACACCGTGCTCTCTGTCTCCACTAATCCCCTTTCGCCGTTCCGGGCTGCCACGCCCCATTTTATCGCGGATTTGCCTTGAATCCTCCAAAATAGTACTGGGCTTTGAAATTATTTTCCCAATTAAATAGAATTGAAATTATTGAATTAAATTATGAATTACAATTGAAAATAATAAATATTTCTTTCACCCTCCCTTAAAAACAAAAGGGAAAGGAAACATATGAACCTTGTAGACTGAAGCATATCGTTGAATGAAGTTTGAGGAACGAACACACTCAGAGTCAATTTGACAACAATAAGAATTGTGAATGATGATGAAGGACTGAGAAGGCCTGGTATAAAGTGAGAAGTGGCATGAACTTTGATACGACACCATTTGAGGACAATGATACAATTTGATAATGATCGTACTCACTGAACACTTATACAGATTCATCACGTATGAGGCCGGCTAACTGCTCTCGTTGTTTCATTGCAGCTTTTCTCTTCCCGCGAATGGGATGAGATGTTGCAGTCTCTCTTTCTTCATTGACACCCGGCGCTGTTTGACTTGGATGGATCGCAGTGATTTCTAGAGGATAAAGATGTTTGACTGCGTGAATGCTACTCTTGCCAGAACTGTTCTTCAGTATAACTTGCCTGACACGCCCATCTTCACCCGGTAGTAGCTTGATAATTCGGCCCATGGACCAAAATATTCGAGGTCGATCCTTGGTGTGAATGAGAACAATATCACCCACAGATAATTTGTCCTTCCAGTCGGTTTGATACAAATTTCGGTTCAACTCTCTCAAGCTCAATACGTACTCTTCATACCACATTGCACGGAACTTGTCCAACAACTCATTCTGAACTTGAATTGTGTCATTCAAACGACGATGCATATCATTCGCTTCAGGCGTCCACAGTGGATCTTCCTTGTGATCAGTGATTATCTGTAATCGAGGATTGAGGTTTAACTTCAGAATCTTGTTTGGTGTGAGTGGTTCAATTTCGTTGATGCCACTATGCACATAGGTGAGCGGACGATTGTTAACCGCATCTTGAATGCCTGATAAATGAGTGATGAGATCGAAATAGGATAATCGAACCTTGCCGATCGACTTATACAGGCACTGTTTCACCGATTTAATCTGCCTCTCATATACGCCCCCCATCCAGCTGGCGTACACCGGAATTGTTTTGTGTTGTATGTGATGTTTCCTCATATATTCAACAAAATCGTCTGACAACAAAGCTTCTTGAAGGTAACGCTTACTGGTGACAAATTGCTTCCCATTATCTGAATAAATCATATCGGGCACCCTGTAGGTGTTACAGAATCTCATGAACGATTGAAGAAAGGAAGAAGTACTGACATCGGGAAGAACATCCAAATGAACGCACCGTAGCGCCATACAGGTATACAGGGCGATGTACACCTTTTGTTCCTCACCACCTTTCCCTGTGATATTGATATGACCTGTGTAATCAATGGCCACATTTTCATATGCCTTGACAAATTTGATTCGTTCTGTCGGAAGATTATTCAGTCGCGGATATTTCACGGACAGCGAATTGAGTTTTTTGCAGATAACACAATCTCTGATGATTTTCTTGACTGCCTGTCTACCACCAGGTATCCAGAATCCTCTTTCTCTCAGTTGAGTGAGTGTCGACCCGATCCCTAGGTGACGGCATCGTTCATGTTGATCTCTGATCATTAGCCGGGTAATATGATGGTCTTTTGATAATAACACCGGATTTTTCGCTGCGTAACTGAAGTAGTTCAGGCGAGAAATCCTACCTCGGCAACGAATAATACCCTGATCATCCAAGCAAAGGTTGAGATCGTTCACCAAATTTGGAACACACTGGCTGCGTTCGGGACTCTGAAGATAGTCAAGGATGTCTGAATATTCTTGAGCTTGCAGGGCCTTTAGCCAATAATTAACTGCTTTCTCATTTGTGTCGGATGACGTCTTTCGCATTTTGTCCACAAATTTGAAGACCAGTGCGGTGATGCGATGAATTTTGTTGAGGTTGGAGAGCTTTTCAGCAGTGAACAAGGTGTCCGTCGACGACTGCGCGTTAGACGACGACGTCTGCCCCTGACGCTGCGTCAAAACCAAAGATTTCTGCTCGTGAGAATCTTGTCTGAAGTTCAAGAGTTGTTCTTGAGTGAACTTCGTAACACAAGGAACTTCGACGGGCGTTTCTGTCCAGATTTTCAGCCAAACAGGTCCAAAAATCCACTGATCCTGATATTTTTCGAATTTCACAAACGTTTGACCTTTCGTCAAGAGATCAGCGACATTCTCATTTGTCGGGACATAGCCAAACCGCATTACTACTCCCTTGTCAGATTCGATGTTCTTCTTCATAGCCTCAATATCCTTTTGTTGAGCTTGAGTGAAACGATTGGTTGTTCTGCAGCCTTGATGAATCCACTCTAGCACGACCTGTGAATCGACCCACACATTGATCTGCTGAATTTTGAACATGAGTGAATCCAGAATGAGTTGTAGGCATTTCATCATCAAGAAAACCGCCAACAGCTCAGTTTGCGGAATGCTCTTGTTTTGAGGTGAGATCTTCGACTTGGCAAATATGAAATTCGATTCATTCTTTGAGTTCGTGGCATAACAAACGAACCCATAGCTTTCTTTCCCTCCGTCACAAGATATATTTATGTCATGATTCGACAATGAGTCAGCTGACTTCCTCGGAAATCGCAGTTGGTCAAGCTGCGCCAGCTCCTTTTGAATTGATCTCCATTCTCGCGATAGCTGTTCCTTGAGTGGTTCATCCCAACCAGCCTTGAGTAGCCACAATTTCTTCATGAAGAGCCTACCGCACAATGTGACAGGTAGTGCTAACGACAGCGGGTCGAAAATCTTGCTGATGTTGCTCAGTACTCGCCGTTTCGTAGGCCTGTACTCTGAATTATGAAGAACAACTTGACAGTCCGCGAGCTTCATTGAATCCCTTTCTGGGTCATACATATATCCCAACACTTTCTCATAATCCGATTGGTGAGTGGTCGCCGTTTCATTCGACATCATAAGTTCTCTCATGGAAGACACATTTGAAGACCAGCTTCGAAGATTGAACCCTCCTTCCTGCATGATTTCCCTACTCCTGTGGTACACATTGAGAATCTGATTGGTACTAGAGGAAGTAAACAAGAAATTATCCATGTAGAAGGAGCTTTTCAGAATGTCCGCTACAGAGTCTTGCGGATATAATTTCAAATTATACTGCAAGACCCTCATCAACACAAATGGACTTGCATTTAGGCCAAATAGAATAGTTCGATGTCGGTACACTTTCAACACGCCATTCGACTCCCACAAAAAACAGAATCTGTTTTTATCTTCTTCCGACTTCAACTGAATCTGCAGAAAGGCTTTCTCTATATCAGCCATTAGTACAAAATCCTCCTGACGAAATTTTAGCATCATACCCACAAGATTCGCCAACAAGTCTATTCCTTGAAAGCACGCTTGATTGAGTGTCGTCGCATTTTTGTCGACCTTAAAACTACAATTGAAGACTGTTCGCATTTTAGATGTACACTGATCTTCATCTTTGAACACAGGATGATGGGGGATGAAGACACAGTTCTCTTTGACAAGTGACTCAACATCAATTTCCTCAATAATGTTTCTTTGTATTTGATCTGTGAAATTGCTTTCGTAGCGATCTAGACAATCCTTGGCTACCAGACTTCGCTGGACCTGCTTCATTGCTTTGAATGCGACATCGAAATTGTGATCTACATTGCTGATTGAGTCTAAAAAAGGCACTTTGACCGAATAATGGCCATCTTTGAATTCAATACTGTCATCGAATTCTTTTATCACCGCTTCATCTGTTTCGGCGAGAGTGTCATCTTTGATGCCGATGTTCTCCACCTTGAACATATTCTCCAACTCCACATCCACATCTAATTCGCCAGATGATAGTGACACAGGACTGAAATATGTGCGAGTTGGGTTTATTGCCAAGTTGACCAGACGTTCGTTTTTTTGTCTACAGGTGTCACTGAAGTCTGTTCACCCAATGAGGGAGGAAATTTCTCCGAAAAGTATCATACCATCGTCGACTTCATAAGCAGTCGTATTGCCGACCTTAACACTGCTCAGCGGCTGAATGTGTCCTATGAGATCAGAACCCAAAAGAGAATGAAAATCGGTCATTCTGTCTTCCGACATTTCCCGGAAAAAGCTGTCAGCCAACCTGAGGCCTTCAGACTTGAATTTTCGTACCAGTTTGGTCACTCCTGGCACATGATAATCCAATGACATACTATCATCTACCAGCAACTTGACGGTCGTGCTACCTCTTCTTGTAAAATGAACATTGCACACGACAACATCATGCTGTTTCTCCGCGGTGCCTATGAATGTACGCACTTGATATTTGACGCGGTGTTTTTCTCTCTTGGCTGAGATCTTATCAGCCATATACTCACTGATGTGAGAAGTTTGTGAGCCGTGATCGATCAAACACCGGACTATTTCACAATTTCCGTCCTCGGTTTGCATGAGTACCGACATTGATGGTAACAGTACCGCCGCCTGTGCATCGGTCTTCATCATGCCCAGATGATTCTCCAGTTTTGTGACTTTGGTTGGACCACTACACACCGCAGTTATATGCGTATTTTTGCCGCACGATTTGCAGCTGTAGGTGAGCCCCTTCTTCTGGCATTCACACTCCTCCGTCGGCCGCCCGCCGCTGCAGTGGACACACCGTCCGAGCTGTCGCAAACGCTGGATTCGTGCCTGAGAATTTGAGTAATTACCACACTGCGACATCGGATGATCCCCTTCGCATAACTTGCATGATTTCCATGAATGTGACGACGACTTTGATTGCTGAACCTCCGATCTGACGGCTGATGTCGCAAATGTTTGCAAACTCAGAGATGACACCCGAAGCTTTTCCTGACCCCGGCGCACATTTTCTCGATACTTCTCGACATTTTGATTTGAGCGAGGCTGCGGTTTTTGGTCGAAGACCTTGGTCTGAGACGTGTTGCGATTAGCGCCCCCTTTTTGAGCCTCAAGCGCCCTCAATATTGTGCTGGAATTCTCCAAAATTGATATTACTGAGGGGTATTCTGTTCCAATCAGTAAACTGGACCTGGTTCTGTAATTTGATGGTAATCTATTCATTACAATATGGCTCAAAAGCCTCGAACCAAAACTGCCTTCTACGAGTGCGTCCAAATTGTAATTTTGCAGCTCATAGACCGTTGACCGAATCTGATGTAAAAGTCGATGCATTCCGGCAAAGTCCGTGTCTGACGGACAACTCTGCCCGGTGAGTGTACACATGAGGCGCTCCACTACTGCATCTTCATCGAGATATTCGTCTTTCAAAAATGTCATAACGGTGCCGTAATTGACATCAGTGTTTGACAGATGCTTAACAACATCCAGAGCGTCTCCTCTCAAACAGCTCTTGAGGTATATGAGCTTCACCGTGTCAGAAAACTCCTCTTTTTCCCCGACAAGGTCATTGAACAGTCGGATGAATTCCGAAAGCTGCAACCTGTCTGAGGCGCCGTTGAATGATGGAAGTCGAATCTCCGGTGGTTTGACATGACTGACCTTAGCGGATTTTGCCGGTTGAATGGGCCGCATCGCCGCGGTTGACTGGCTCGACGCGCTGATGATAGCTGAAAGGCTTTGCGCGATCTGAGCGTGATAATCTGTCTGTGACTCGACATCCTGGTCGCACTCCTCTGGTGACGTCTCTTCTAACAAAAATGTGATTTTCAGATCCAAATTCTCAATGTCTGCAAGTTTAGCTCGGATAGATTTGACTCTGTCATGAACTACTGTCTCGTCAAGCTCCTCCTTTTCGAGTTTTTTGATCCACAAAGTCACTAACCTCTTTAGGGCACCACGTTGAACTTTCAGCTCTTTCATTGACTGAATCGTTTTGACATCATCCATCCTGACTGAGATAAGGATTTGATTAGAGAGGACTACTAAGACCAATACAAAGTACAATTGGAAATGAGACACAGAAAATTAAATGCCAAAAAGCGACAACGACATACTTCAATTTAGCTTGTCACATGATGATAATTTACATTTTGACTTCAATAAACTGGAAAGTACAGAAAATAAATTCGCAAGATGTTGTGATTTAATTTGGAGAAGCCCTTTTGTACTTTATTGGAGAACCCAAAGCTTACCTGATTGCGAATTTATTTTGTCGCAGGTAGCCGTTCGCGTTGTTGTACGTACAGCCCCGGTGGCAATGGATTTCTCCGCGAGTAATTGCTTGTCGCCGAATATTGAAAGAAGACTTGACGATAACTGAAATAGGCTTGAAATACGATGCCTCGAACGCTGAACCACGAATTATCCGTACCGAACCCCGAGTAATTAACCACACCGTGCTCTCTGTCTCCACTAATCCCCTTTCGCCGTTCCGGGTTGCCACGCCCCATTTTATCGCGGATTTGCCTTGAATCCTCCAAAATAGTACTGGGCTTTGAAATTATTTTCCCAATTAAATAGAATTGAAATTATTGAATTAAATTATGAATTACAATTGAAAATGATAAATATTTCTTTCATGTTCACTGAGCTATAGCTAACATTGATAATGATTATCAAATAGATATTGAGAATAAATGAAAACGTATAACATTTTTGTGGAGACATCAACGAAGACCAAAATGCTGATAGGAGCTATTATGGTAAAAATTGTTAGAAATATGTAAAAATAATATAATAATCCTATTAAACGGAAGAGTAGGTGATGATTACGGTATTTGCAAGGCTACAACCATATTCAAAACAACTGTGGATTACATAATGGGAACATACAACACTCTAAATATAATATCTGGATTCAAAGTACTTGATTTTGATACTTTGATTTCTAATGTGCGCTGTGGGGTCACAGTTTTGATTAATGTGAAATGGAAGATTAAAACGTCAACAGATGATCAATACCAGAAATCTGAATCAAACACATATGAACTAGAAAACGTCAGACCATGCATATGGACAGCTGATAAAGTAGAAATGCACAGACAGAATGAATGTGCTGAGTCTGTCAACAATTTATTAGCCAACATGTCCTCTCTGAAAATAGATGAGATAAATAATTCAATACAAATACTGCTTCTCGAACCGGGAAGAAAAACATTTTCCGTCAAATCAATGAGGAAACACACAAAGGAGAGTAACGGTGCATACATATATGAATATGATGATAGATGTATGATACATAGAAAAAATATCATAGTGCTAAAAAAAGACACAATAAATTTAAGACCAATGACACTAGAAAAATTTAATCTGATGAGTATATAATATAAGTAAGAAATGTACACTGAATGAACAAAGGTCTGTGGAGGCGTGCAAGTTGCGTTGAGTTGCTGTGGTTGTGGTTTGTATGTTTGCGAACGTGCCTTAGTGTGTCCTGTTGTGTGTGTACGTTTCGTACGTTTGTATGCGTGTCAGGTGTGTATGTATGTCAAGAGTATGTCTGTGTGTAGTTAGTCTTGGGTCACTTGTGTGTGTACGGTGTTTATGTGTCTACTCAACTAGTATGTTTGTGTGTATCATTTTGTCTTGTTGAACGCGTTTAGGCGTGTTTGTGGGAATGTGACCGTGTGAATTTTCATGTGACCGAGCTTATATAACACGGCACATTGCCGGTCAACGGGCATTCGCTCGCATTCGCTGGTATTCGCTTGTATTGGACTCTCAGCTGCAATATACTTCTCGCTGTGTCTTGCTCGTTTTCATTAATGTTCTGTGGTATAAGCTAGTGCAAGCTAATGTGAAAGGTAACTTTTTAAATATTATTCGTAGTATGTATAAAGATGTGGAGTTATGTGTGTCGTTGGACAAAGCGTTGTCAAAATGTTGCAATCAATCAATATATTTAGAGCGCACGTAATTGACACACAAGCGAAACGATAAAAATAGACAGAGAAAAAAACATCATGTACCGGGAAACAATGCCGCAACATCAATGTAAAAATGCGTTAAGAAACAATGAAACAGCGATATAGAACAACGACAGGCATATGATAAACATCGCACAACACAAAAAAACTAGCAATAAAACAGCAAGAATGAAGAATCAAGAATAAAAAAGCAGAATGATGAACATAAATCGACATGTTTTGAACAGGGATATGATAAGGACGAAGGAAGTAAGTGAGCGGTATGAAGGAAGTAAGTGAGCGATATGAAGGAAGTAAGTGAGCGGTATGAAGGAAGTAAGCGAGCGGTATGAAGGAAGATACTACAATTTAGCGTACGGTGTTAATGTATGAGTGTTTGGATCAGAGGGTATTGAAAATACATGTTTACGTAGGGAGGAGGAGAAAGACGCGTATGATGTAGACGAGATGACATGTAATGGAAGCGAATTATAGAAACGCGGTGCAAAAAATGAATATGATTTGGCCGACCAACATGATTCGTTCAGAGCTCTTGGGCAATTCAGAGGCCGAGTGATGCGAGGAGAAAAATGAGGGGAATGAGAGAGCAGGTTAACAAGATATTGAGGCTGATCGATGCCGTTTAAGAGTTTAAATATGGTACAAGCTAATTTGTAATGCACACGCGGAATGATGGGCAGCCATTGGAATGAGCGGAGAGAAAGAGCGGAATTGACTGTTGAGACATATTAATTGTTCATTTGTTCATATGTATTGTCATTTATGCATATGTATTGCTGTTTATTTATATTTATTGTTTTTTATTCATATGTATTGTTATTTATGCATATGTATTGTTATTTATTTATGTTTATTGTTATTTACTTATATTTATTGTCATTTATTAATATTTATTGTTATTTATTGATATTTATTGTTATTTATTCATATTTATTGTTATTCATTTATATTTATTGTTGTTTATTCTGATTTATTCTGATTTATTTATATCTGATATATTCTATTTATTCTTATTTATTCATATTTATTCTTATTTATTCTTATTTATTCTTATTTATTCTTATTTATTCCTATTTATTCCTATTTATTCCTATTTATTCCTATTTATTCTTATATATTCTTATTTATTCATATTTGTCAATATCTATTCTTATTTATTCTTATTTATTCTTATTTATTCTTATTTATTCTTATTTATTCTTATTTATTCTTATTTATTCTTATTTATTCTTATTTATTCTTATTTATTCTTATTTATTCTTATTTATTCTTATTTATTCTTATTTATTCTTATTTATTCTTATTTATTCTTATTTATTCTTATTTATTCTTATTTATTCTTATTTATTCTTATTTATTCTTATTTATTCTCTTTTATTCTTATTTATTCTTATTTATTCTTATTTATTCTTATTTATTCTTACTGAATTCAGTACTGAATTCTATACTGATTCAAGACGGATTGCAAAATCCTAAAAAAAAACAGCGGGGAGTATTAAAATACAAAATGATACAATAATTAGTGTATCATTTTGCATATACGCATTGATTCCACGCATTGATTATATTCAATGCGTGGAAATAAGAGAGTTTTTACAATTTTGATGGCTGACGCCTGGTCCAAGTATGGTGGGATGGGATAAAGAGCACGGAGGATTAGACGACAGGAGCGCGCAACAGAATGGATATTGTTTTCAAAAGTAAGACATGAATCCAGCACAACACCCAAATCACGAACAGAGGAAAAAACTGAGAAATAAAGCAGAGGAGGGGACAGTCGAGGAGGATGCAACGACAGGAACTCAGTGTTGGATTTATTTATTAAATGACAACGAGATGCAGCCCATGAGACATTATCAGACAACATAACACTGATGAAAGAATGATCCGAAGATGTGAGTGGACATATTAGCTGTATGTCATCAGCATATACATGAAATGACACAGGATAGCGTTTTAATATGGGGCAAAATGAGGACATATATAAATTGAAGAGAGTGGGACCAATGATAGAACCCTGGGGGGCGCTTGAAATTAGAGGAACTTGATCAGATAAAAGTGAGTTGAAGTTTACAGAGAAAGTCCGGTCAGTAAGATGGGAACGCATAAGTGAAAGAGCAGTAGAAGTAAGACCGATGTGAGATAGGTCATCAAGGATAATATCATGACTGACTAAATCAAAGGCCGATGACATGTCCAGCAAAACTAAAACTACGGAATTACGGTATGAGAATTGAGAAAATACGGTTTGGGCAACTGATGTGAGAACGATTTATGTTGAATGGGTGGTTCTAAAGCCAGACTGGTGGGGGTCCAGAACACTATATATTAAAGGAGATATCTGTGAAAATATCACAGATTCTAATAATTTCGAAGTGAGGCTGTAGCTGCCGCGTTGTAAATATATTAATATTATCGCTAAATTTAGTTATTGTTACTTATTATCGCTAAATTTGGTAAAGAGTTTTAGTATCCTTGAAACGGCAGCATAGGGCTACATACGGTGGGTAGGCGGCCATGTTTCTTTTGGGTGTGAATCAGCTGTTTTTCCTTGGGTGTCAGGGATATTGGTGGTTGCGACTGGACGGCCCTCAGCGTTGGGTTGTGCCCGTATTGTGATTCTCAAATGTGTTTTCGCTCTGGTTAGTCTAGGATATTTGGCGATTGTTTACTGCTGGTTGCTAGCTGCTCGTGCGACAGCCACAGAGATGAGCTGAGACACCGCCGTTCCGCTATGCATAATTACAATATCTTGTTTTCGTTTTGGTGGGATTACTGTACAATATATTATAGCACTCAACACAACAATAACAATAACAATACACCAACAATACAATGATACAACGCCACGACACACACCACCACCACTGCTGCACACACACTGGCTGACGGCTGCCAATGGACCCATTTGGAACAAAGTCTATTTGAGACAAAATTTCCTTGCACTCCCATACTCTCTCTTTGCCGTCCTAATCCAGCTGGCAGCATAGGCGCACACAAGTTACACTCGTGCTGGAGCTAAAAGTGGACATGAAATATACGGCATCAGTGTTTCGCCTAGCCTAACCTAACCTAACCTAGCCTATAGTTGTTGTAGGAAGAGTTCGTTTTGCACAGAACGTGTACTACCTATTACTGGGGCTGAAAACAACCTAACCTAACCAGAGACTTAATAGTTAACGTAACTGCAAAAAGCTCGCAATTATTTATATTTCGTACGTGTATCTAATTTTTATTTCCATATATATTGGTTCCTTGACAAGAGAAAGTCAATACCAGCGTAGTTTTTCTATATTTAAACTTTGCATCTGCTAGCAAAATGATTGAAGCCAATGAAAGCAGTGATTTAGAATAAGACCTGTCTTTCAACTTGTCAACGTCATTTTTATGTCTATTCGTCTATTTGCTGCTGACTCAAATAACAAATAGACGTACAAATTGACCAGTAAACAAAGTCAGCATCCGTACAAATTACTATTTTCGTATACAAAGTATTGTATCCGTAAACATACAAATTAGTAAGTAGACATATTCAGTATCGTTTAGTCGGATGTAGTCGGTGAATTTTGACGGCGTATATCTAGACTCGACTGCGTCAAGTGTTCGTTAACAACGGCAAGCTGCCTGAGCGGCTTATTATCACAGGACCTGCCTAGCGAATTTCCCGCACTCTCGCTTTTTGTTTCAAACGGTCAGTTTCAGCGCCCTCTAGCGGATTGTCTCCAGCTGGCACTTCTAACTGCGGTATGGTCTTGGCGCGCCCATGGCACGGGTCGGATTATGTAGAGGTCAAGAGCGGCCGTTAGGTTTGTCTCAAATAGTCCGTGTCTCATTTGGGTAGTCTCCCCGTTAGCGTCACCCACGCCTAATACACTCGCGCCCTCTGGCGGTGTAGCCATACACTACATCTCCCTTTCAAGTGGTGGAGGGGGCGCTGTCGGCTCTGCAGACGAAATCGCTCAGATGCGACGGTGGTCTGCGTGGTCGGGCGCTCCGGCGGAGTTGCTGGTTTCGTGAGGCCTCCGATGTACCGCCCACATTCTCCCCCGGCGGCGGCGGCGGTGATGCGGGGCTGCTTCTGGTCTCCTGCGACGGTAGCGGCGCCGCACCAACAGTTGGCGGCGGCTGCACCTCGAACGGCGGCTGTACCTCGGGCGAGGGTGTTTTGGCTACGGGTCGCAGGTGTCTACGGTTGCGCCAGTAGAGACCGCCGTGTGGCAGGCGCACAGCGTACTGGCGGCGACGGCCAGTCATGGCGACCACGTCAGTCCGGTCCCAGCGGCCCGATGTCGGGTCCTGGATAGCCACCGTAGTGCCGGGCAGCAACGGCGGCAAAACCTTAGCTGACCGGTTGTATTGGGCGACCTGCTTGTTGTGCAAGCTCGCCGCTCCCCGTTCGCACTCAGCGGTGGGCGGCTGCCACTCCGGCAGAAACGAGCGTGGATGCGCGGAAACGGCGGACGACACGGGGCGACCGTACAAAAGCTGCGCGGGGGAGCGACCGTCGTCACCCGGCGCGTTGCACAGCTTCAACAGGCCGGCGACAAAGGCGTCTGTGTCGATGTTCCCGCCGTGCGCCGCCTTCTGAATGAGCCACTTCACCCGTTTCACGGCGGACTCAGCGTGCCCATTAGAAGACGGGAAGTGCGGACTGGAGACACGATGGCGTATGTGCCAAAGTCGCAGAAATTCGGCGGTGTGGCGCGCCGTGAGCTGTGGACCGCCGTCTGACGACAGTATGGTCGGAACCCCCGTCATGGCGAACAGATGTCGGAGCATCTTCACCAGCTGGTGAGCGGAGGTGTCACGGCCACAGTCGAACACCAGTGGCCAGTTGGAGAACCGGTCCGCGTACACGAGGTAGGTCTTGCCTGCGTGTTGGAAAAAATCCGCGGACACCGATTCGAAAGGACGTGTCGGATGAGGTTCCGTCAGGTATGGCTCTTTTTGCTGGCTGTCGTTGTACTGCAGACATTTTCGGCACGATGCTACGGCAGTGGCAATTTCGTTGTTCAGGCCCGTCCAGAAGACAGTTTGCCGTGCGCGTTGCACAGTCCTGGCCTGCTCCTGGTGACTGTCGTGGAGCCGACGGAGGGTGTTTTTCCGCAAACACCTGGGCACAAGCAGGCGGCAGCCGACCAGGACTAGGCCATGGTCCGCAGTGAGCTGGTCGCGCACGCCCCAGAATGGATGGAGACTGGCGGGCAGTAGATGTTTGTGCTGAGGGAAACCGCCCAGCACGTACGTCATCAATTGGCGACACTCATCGTCGGCCAGAGACGCAGCTCGCACCGCCTCCAAGGTGGTGTCAATCGGTGACGTGCGGTGACCCAGTTCGTCTGCGTCTGTGAACGCGTCCAGCGTCTGGACGAAGAACCCAGACGAGCACTCGTCAACGTCAGCGTCAGCGTCAGCAGGCTGGGAAGGTCGGCGTGACAGAGCGTCGGCGATGTTGTGCTTTGCACCCGGTCTCCAGCTAGCGACAAAAGTCAGGTGCAGCAGACGCTGTCGCATACGCTGCAGGCGCGGGCTGGAGATGTCTCCCAGTGCCTTCTCGTTCAATATCGGAACGAGAGGTTTGTGATCGGTGACCACACTGAACGTGGGGAGGCCGGCCAGATACTGGTGGCATTTCTGACATGCCCACACAACTGCCAGCATCTCCAACTCACACACAGCATACCTGCTTTCGGTGACGGACACAAATCGCGACCCACACTGGATCAACTGCCAACGGCCTTGATCATCCCGCTGGCGAAGAACGAATCCGAGACCTTTCTCACGTGCTGCATCCGTCTCCAGCATTGTGGGCCGCGTTGGGTCGAAGTGACCAAGCACAGGAGGGCTGGCCAACGCGCGCTTGACCGCCGTGAAAGCCGCATCGTGCTGTGTTGTCCATTGCCACTCGACGCCTTTGCGGAGCAGCTGGCGCAGGGGCTCAGCGGCGGAGGCGATGGAGTCCGAGAAATCAGTGAATTGGTTCGCCAAGCCAAGAAAGGACCGCAGGGATGTAAGGTCCGTCGGTGCGGAAAACTCTGCAAGGGCTCGAGTTTTCTTGTGGTCGACGGTGAATCCAGAGGCGTTGACGTGAAATTCACAAAAATTGGCGGACGTGGCAGCGAACATGAATTTTTGTCGGTTCAACGTAACGCCGGCGTCGTCGAAGCGTTGTAGCAGAAGCCAGACTCGCTGCAGATGCTCGTCGTAGCTGGCGGTATACACCAGCACGTCGACCACGATCTTGCAGGAGTCGGGTAGACCAGACAAGGTGACGTCGCCGCGTCGGTTGAATTCGTCGCCGCTGGAGACCAGGCCCATAGGCGCGCGACGGAACCTGAATCGGCCCCACTGGGTGATGAAGGTGGTGAGGTCTCGGTGTTCGCGCCGCAAGGGCACCTGAAAGTACCCTTGTAATGCGTCCACCTGGGTGAACCACCGATTTACGAGGCCCATACTGCTCACAGCCTCCACAGGCGAGTGAACCGGATGTGTAGGCCGGCGAACGAAGCGGTTGAGGTGTGTGAAGTCCACCGTGAGCCGGCAGCCGTTTGACGTGCCGTCTGCCTTGAGCTTGCCGTCAACGACGATGGGTGAACAATCTGTCGGGTGGGAGACCGGCTCGATGACGCCCTGCTGCTGAAGCTGCTCCAGCTGCTGTTGTGTCTGGGCGCGATGACAGAACGGTACGGAGCGGGGAGCCGTCACGTTGTGCGGCACCGCGTCATCGCCCAGATCGATTTGCATTGCCCCGCCTTTCATCTCCCGGAGGGGACCGTCCGTGGAGAACACACGAGGGAAGGCCGCTATAAGCTGCTCGCTGTGCGCACGACGATCCACCGCTGTTGGCTGAGCTGTGTTGGTCCAGCGCGGGCATTGTTGAGGTGTGGCTGCCGGTCCAGCGGCCACCTGCTGCAGGTGCTGTTCGCGAGACATCTGCCGAGGGAATGCGCGGTGCAGTAGACGCAGCTCCACTGCGTCTCGCCAGCAGAGCAGAGCACAGCGCACGGACGGCACCACGTACAGAGTGGAGCGGCAGGATGCATCACCGAGTCGCAAGACTGCCTCGCACGTGCCCAGACACCGCAGTAACTGACCGTTGGCAACACGCAGGCGCGACGACGGTGGGCGCAAGCTACTGGCGGCCACTCCGAGCTGCTGGCAACCCCAGAGTCAATTACCGACACATCGGCGCCGGAATCGCATCGCCACTTGACCTCGCGCGGCGCGCGGCCCTCTGCGGAAACGGTGATGTTAATAGCGGTTACGCGCATATGCGTAATATCATTTATAACATCGCCGATATACGAGCACACAGCAGGTGTATTAATATTCACAACACCATCAACATCATCATCAGTGTCATCGGCGACGTCTCTGACAAAATTGTCCCGACGACGACCAGTACGGGACTGTGATGAGCGGCAGACGCGCGCGTAGTGCCCGCCCTTTCCGCACCGACGACACAAGCTCTCCGCGGCGCGGCACGGGGCCGACTGGTGATGCTGCCCACACCGCAGACAAGGGGCGGAGCCATCGTCGCGATCTGACTGCCGGCTCAGTTAGTTGCGCCATCCTGTCGGCTGCGCCATGCACAATATATTATAGCACTCAACACAACAATAACAATAACACCAACAAATACACCAACAATAGAATGATACAACGCCATGACACACACACCACCACTGCTGCACACACGCTGACTGACGGCCGTTAGCGTCACCCACGCCTAATACACTCGCGCCCTCTGGCGGTGTAGCCACACACTACAATTACTATTTCGTGTATATTGCTAGTATCACTATTACCTGTGCGTGATGACATTGGTTTGGTGGAAATGATATTCTTGTATATTTTACGTCTTCTACCGTTCAGAATACATGGCGTTGGAAAATTTGGTTTTTCTGGGCGGTGGAGGTCAGTAACATCGAGACGCCGCACGGGGCAATTCACTTCGCCGGAGGTTGCGGTGGGCGACAGGTGGAGCGCTTACAGTAAAATAGCGTCTGTTCGCGTCGAACGTATGTCTGTGAGCGCGCGCTGGTTATGTATGTGTGAGGGCACGCTGGATAGTATGTGTGAGCGCGCATTGGTTATGTATGTGTGAGCGCGCGCTGGTTATGTATGTGTGAGCGCGCATTGGTTATGTATGTGTGAGCGCGCGCTGGTTATGTATGTGTGAGCGCGCGTTGGTTATGTATGTGTGAGCACGCGCTGGTTATGCGTGTATGAACTTTGGTGTATAACTGCTCTTGTATAACTTTGGTGTATAACGCCCACTTTGGTGTATAACTGCTCGTTTGTTTGTTTTAAATTCCACGTTTTGCCTCTAGGTGTACTGGGTTAACGAGCATAAGACACAATGGATAAAGACGAGGAAACACCAGGGGGAGACACTGGTCCAATTCTTCGAACCAGGGTGTTAACCGAAAGGGGGGCGCAGTTAAAGGCATCTGTCTTCACAAAGGAACTGAACGCAGCGGCACGAAATCTGTCTAGACAGTTGGACCGGCTGGACGCTGCAGTAGCCGATGGAGCGAGTGTACTCGAAGCTAAAAAATTGAGAGACGAGGCTATGGCGAAGAACGATGCTATGGTAATGGTGCACCAGCGCATCATGGATGCTGAGCTGGGCTCTGCAGATATTGATACTCGATTGCATGACAGGGTAGCAGATCTCTACGCCACTGTTCTCCAGGAGGCCAACCGGTACATTTTGGAGCAACGATTGGAGGTTCAGTCAAACGCCTCCAGTCGATCTGAACACTCTCGGGTCAGCGTGTCTCCATGCACTCCCACACCGGCTATCGAGACATTGAGTGACTCTTCGGTTCAGAGACTCGTCGACGCACTGACTCAGGTGACCACACATCGACTGCCAATCCCCGAGCCCGAGATTTTCGACGGCGACAGATTCAGTTTCCCACTCTGGCTTCAATGGTTCGAAGGCATGATTGAACGTTAGGTAACCGACAAGGCAGACTGTTTGTATTATTTGAACAGGTATTTGCGAGGGGAACCAAGAGAAATGGTTCGTGGGTTAATCCCCCTGAGAAGAAGCGATGCGTATTGGCGAGCCAAGGAATTGCTGGTAAACAGATACGGTGACCCTCTCATGACATTCGACGCATACAGACAGCGTTTGCAAAGTTGGCCTAAGATCGCTGCCTACGACAGAACCGGTCTTAGAAAGTTTGCAGATTTCTTAGAACACTGCGTGGAGGCGTCGGCCTTGTTGCCCTCGCTAAGATCGCTAGACGAGCCGCATGAAAATCAGCGTTTGTTGAGAAAGTTGCCACCGTATCTCCAAAATAAATGGGCCTCAGTGGTAGATGACTGGAGGGAGAAGAAGGAGAAAGAGACCAAAGAAGGACTTAGTTTGGACAACTGGGTTATATCACCTAACCGTTTCTATCCTAGTTTTGCAGAATTTACTCATTTCATCAAAAAACAAGCGATGATCGCTTGTGACCCCATTACATCGGGTGGCGCACTCAAGGAGTCAGATGATAGAGGACGGGTAAATATCGCGAGAAAACCTGTTAAGGCTAGCTTGTGGGCGCGATCCGTCGATGTGGACACGACACCGCAACGTACGGAGGAAACCCGTTTCACGGTAGTGCCTGAACGCAAAGAGGCCAACGTGTCTTGTGGCATCTGCGGGTGCATATATTATGTGTATAAATGTAGGGTACTCTTGGACACTGCAACCGCGAACCACGAGCGACTAGTTAGAGAAAAGGGTCTCTGTTTCCGTTGTCTTGGGCCCGGACACCTGAGCAGAGCATGGTGATGCACCTACATGCCGTTCGGCAAATAGGTGCATCACTTGCGGTGGAGCTCACGGTTCGCCTTTGCATCACGATTTTATAAAACCGAGTAGGGACGTAAAAACTACGAAACCATCGAACGGGAACGGGTCGGCTACGTTGGTAGCCAATTGAGCCCATGTGGAAGTGGACGACGAGTTATCCCACACGCTAATTGTTCCAGTGTGGCTGCACCATCGTGATACACCGGAGAAGACTGTAATTGCGTATGCTATACTGGAGGAACATTCCGATGCATCATTCATTTCGGATGAGTTTCTGGATAGTATAGGAGCGCCCAGTAGGAGCACTAGTCTCAAGATATCGACGCTTGCCGGGGACCTGGTAGTAGCCACGAGACGGGCGGATAATTTCCTAATTCGTGGGTGTTCAGATGATGTTGAGGTCGCATTGACGGCGTATTCTAGGTGTGAGGTGCCGTCCAAGCTAGAGCACATACCCCGCTTTCACACTACAGCTAGGTGGCCACATCTGAAGAAGGTGGCGGAAAGGCTCATGCCGTATGATGAATCAGTCCCAGTTGGGCTTTTGATTGGCACCGACTGCTCCGCTGCAGTTCTCTGGATGTGGTGGTCGGGGGCCCAAATGATATATACGCCATTCGAACTGTACTAGGATGGGGAGTAGTCGGACGAATGGAGGCATCAAATATCCGTCAGAGTGGTCATCCTGTGAGTATCGGGTGTTTGAAGACAGACACGCGCCACAAGGAAGTGTTGAATATTTACAATCTCGAGGATCGTGGTAAACCCTACTCGTTTGAAGATACGCGTTTCATGGCGATGATGGATCGTGGTGTGCACCGGCTGGAAAGTGGTAGATATGAAGCGCCGCTGCCGCTGCGTGAAGACGGACTTCGTCTCCCGGATAATTGAGTTAGTGTTCGTATCCGGCTAATGAGACTTAAGAGACCTCTAGGGACGACTCGTATGACCTCTAATGACGACTCGTATGCTCATGCGTACAAATAATTCATGACTAACATCATTGAGCGTGATTTTGCACAGGAGGTGACCAATAGCTATCTGTTTGTAGATAATCGTTGGTATTTACATCACCACGGTATTAATCATAACTCACAAGGAAAGAAGTTCGGAGTGGTGTTTGATTGCATTGCTTTGTTTGAGGGGCATTCTCTCAATCAACACCTGATGCAAGGACCGGATTTGACCAGTAATCTTGTTGAGGTCTTGATGAGATTTCGAGAAGAAAGTGTTGCCGTCGCTTGCGACATCGAGAAGATGTTCTATCAAGTGCGAATATATCCCGAACACCGCAAATTCACCTTTTTTGTGATGGAAAAACGGTGATATTAATGCAGAACCCATTGACTATGAGATTAATGTTAATTTATTCGGAGCAACATCGTCACCAAGTGTGGCAAATTTTGTATTGAAAACTGCCGCATTGGCCAGGGCCAATGCTCATAACACCAAAGCCGTGGAGTTTCTATTCAAAGACTTATGTCGACGACGGGTTAACTTCAGTATCGACCGATGAGGCCATCCGTCTCATTGCCGATAGTAAAGAAATATGTGCACAAGCGATATTCACACTATGTAAATATATTTCTAATGAGAAGACAGTGCTCGTAGCACTTGAAGAGGAAAAAACAGTTTCCGGTGTGTTTAATCTGGACCGGAGCCAATACAACCATGAAATGGAGCGTACTCTGGGGGTACAATGGGATGTCAGAATGGACAGTGCCCGCTTCGTTCTGGATCCGAAGGAGGTTCCCGCTACACGACGAGGGATTCTGTCGTCAGTGTATTCGATATTTGACCCCTTCGGATTGGTAGCGCCAGATCTGTTGGTTGGGAAGTTTATTCTGCAGTGTCTTTGTCGCAGTGGTCTGAACTGGGACGAAGCAGTTCCACAAGAAATTTGGTCTCGTTGGACTACCTGGCAAAACAGTCTGGCGTCGTTGTCTGATTGGAAACTGCCTCGCTGCTTCAAGCCTCGGGAATTTGGCATAGTAGTTATCCGCGAATTTCATCACTTCTCCGACGCTAGTAGTGTCGGTTATGGATGTTGTACTTACCTAAGACAAGTCAACATGGCCGGCGACGTGCACTGCGTATTGGTGAGTGCGAAGGCCAGAGTTGCCCCCTTGAAGGTCACGACGATACCCAGGATGGAGTTAATGGCTTGTTTGTTAGCGGGCGAAGCCTTTGAGTTCGTAAAGAGGGAAATGGATGGGGAATCCCCGCATCATTATTGGACAGACAGTCAGGTGGCACTAGTATATTTGAATAACGATGCCCTCAAATTTCATGTCTTTGTGGCTAATCGGGTACAGAAAATACGGTTTCGTCTCCGACTCAGTGGCATCATGTTCGCACAGAAGGTAACCCGGCGGACATGGTCTCCAGAGACATTACAGCTAGCCAGCTGTTACAGACCGAATCCTGGTGGAGAGGGCCTTCATTTTTGTGGTCTACTGTGGTTGAATTCGGAAAAGAAGCGACGAGTATACGTCAGGACGATCCCGACGTAAAGCTCGTTGAGGTCTGCGCCACTCATGCGAAGGAAGTATGGATTATTGATGAGAGATTGAGAAGATTCTCATCGTGGAAATCAGCAATGATTGGGTTTGCAATGATTCTCCGTTGGCAAAAGGATTCTCGTCGTCGACAGGAAGGGCAATCTTTTCCTTCAGATACTGGTCGGAAAAGGACCCCGGCGCGCCTATCAGAATTTAAGGCAGCAGAAGTATAAGTGATACGAAACACTTAGCTATATCACTACAGTATGCTATATAAGAACATTATTATTATTATTATTAACGTTTATTTGTATAAGGCACATTAAAACACACGCGCGAAAAGACAAATCTTGGTGCAAAAATATAAACAAATAAGTAAGACACGCCGCTTAGGGAAAACAAACATGCGGACAATACACACACCCACAAGCACACACACTCACACAAACACACACACACACACACACACACACACACATACACACACACAAACATACTCATGCACACACACCGCAAAATTGAAACATGGCAGTAAGAAAGAGCAAAAAAAAAAAAAAAAAAAAAAAAACTTCTAGTAAATATGTCGAGCGAGACGGGCACGGTATGACAAAATGTATCAATGTTTGATGTCTCAGTCAGATAATCACTTGATACAGAATTGAGAAACTACGCAATGTATTTGAACGGTCAACGTCACAAGAAAGAGTTCAGCTTAGCTAGCATCCAGTTCGCTAACAAGAGATAATGATTAAAAACATCGAGTCACCTAAAAGGAATACCCACAAGTGCGCCATTAAAAACACCAATTGTAATTTGATAGATTATGCACGTTATATACACAATTGTACAAAAAGTCGAAGATATGCGGAATGAATATTGTTAAAATGCTACCAAGCCGTGTTCAAACGAGGCCAATCATTGATAACAACTGAGCCATAGTTGTCAGCAGAAGAAATACATCACACAGCACAATACTACTTATAACTGTGACATAAAGAAGATTGAACTGCCTAATGCAGTCATAGAAGGAAGAAATATTTCACCAGCTCGTTCACAATGTCCTGTGTCCTGGAACGACTTTGTCAATGAGACAAATCTGTCAATGGGATCAATGCAGAAACAGATGTGGTAGCATGCGAGAGCAGTTATGACTGCGTGTCTGCCTTGTTGGCCCGCACGTGTCTGAGCAAAGCGTTCCCCAGATGCCTGCACGTCACTCCCCTGTTTACTTTAGTGCTGATCACTCCCAGTGGACTAACATCGTTCACGTTCTCTTGGGAATCATCGAAAAAGATCATGTGATCAAACTGCACACCGGTGCGGTTGTGTAGATTGTTGAAGTGTTCAACCTTGCTGTCTCGGTGGTACTCCCTGAGATGTGGCGGTAACAGCCCATCCAAACCGAGCACGTTCAGCAATTGCTCTTCATCAGCTGGGAAGTGATTGCGAGTAGCAACGGCCACAGGAACGGCGTGCTCATTTAGCCAGTGCAACACTTTCATGGTATCGGCGCACAGGTGTACGGTGCGGTTACGAGAGTCGCAGACATTGCTAGATTCTGGACTGTCTTGATAGCAACGAAGAAACGGAGGACGGAAATCGGCCTCGGGTCCGACCCATCCGGGCCACAATGTCCAGTTGAGGTCAAAAATTGCTAATCCAGGCAAATTGCTGGTGTAAGACGGACCTTCAAAACCTAAAAAATGGAATAAACAATGAATGAACAACCAAAAGAAACATTTGTAGGGAAAATATTTTTAGATTGACGCTGACATCAGAGCAAAAAACTATAACTCAAAGCTAGCAACAAGTCAATTAATGATTGCTGGGGCTGTCCAAAGTTAATTGAGTTACATTTTCACCTAAAGGTCAATTTTTCATAAGATACCTCAAATACCATAAACAAGTTGTATATGATAATAATTAAAGGGGTATTCGTAGAGTTGTGAATTTTATGTGATCATTAGGGTGACCTTTTGGTGCGCTAAAAATCAAGAAATGTTGCGCTAAAAAATCCTAAAAGTTGCGCTAAAAAGTTGAGCTTAAAATTTGGCAAAAGTTTCACTAAACACGTAAAAGGGTATTGATAATCACTGAGTTATGTAATAAATACTTTTGAGAGGAAAATTTGTACTTTTAAATTCGATAACTATTACCACAATACGCTTTGAGCACTCGTGGTGATGCTTAGGGATGCAAAACAAAGTTTTATTTTGGTTGTGGTTTTTTTGCAAAAAACATGCTTTTTAGTTTTTTTTGTTTTATGGTTTTTTAGGATAAGCCACAATTGTCTTCTGATGTTGAATTTTAGTATATAGAAATCAATATAATGCAGTATTCAAGACTAATACTGTATTATAAGACTAATACTGTATTATAAGACTAATACTATATTATATTGATATTGTGTATATATTTGCGATGTATATTGTTTATTATGTGTTGTGAATTGGAGCAGCGCTCCATACTAACAGTCAGAGCGCCAATACACGTATCTTTCTTTCTTTCTTTCTTTTCATACAAGCATACACACTGATAGAACTTAAGCTGCGGGAGAACGAGGCTGTCATTCAATAAATATAACATTTGAGCTAACATTGTACAGCAGTGAGCCGCTCATGCATTAGTGTGCCATCACAGGATGACAGCCATAATTCATTAGTGTTCAAAGTTGACTCAGCTGGCCAATTGCGTGGTACCCTCAACTTTTTTCAGCCTATTCAATTACAACACACCTACCCCAATGGCAAGTGTATTGCGTAATATAATTTTCACATATTTATAATTTGTTGCACCTTTGGCCTATTGTCATTTGTCTTCTATGCTTATTTTGATGATAATATACCCAATGAACTGAACTCAGCGAAATTCTCGGGAGGTATAATTGCATATTCATACCCCCCAGTCAATTTTTCAGGGGTATATATACCCCCATATCCCCCAGGATTTACGCCCGTGCACAATGGCAAGCTAAATCAATCTACGCAATGTGGTTCGCCACATAGGTTACTATTTCATATTTAGTATACTTTTAGTTATTTTTTTATTATTAGGTTCTTGAACACGTTTTTTGGTAATATTTGGCAAACAAAATACACAAATACGTTATAAATCTGGATAAAAAATGAAGAGATGGGATAGGTGACCAGAACGTCAATATGGTCAAATAGCATGGCTTTAATAATTGAGCATTAAACAGACATATACATCGGAAACGATGCGTGTGAAAACTCGGCTACATCAAAAACGCCTAAAGCAGCAAGTTGTTAAGAATTGTCAGCATAACCAACACAAATATCTCCCACTACGTATGATTTTTCTGCAAAAATACCAAGCTACATGAGCAGCCATCGATATATCCATCTCAATGCTAAACAAATATCTTGCCAGACAGGAGTTTTTCATCTTCAAATGTAAAGAGCATATAAAGTATTTTATCTGCTCTCTACAAAAACATCCAACCAATAATAATATTCACTTTTAACCATGTCCCACAATGATAAGCTGTCTCGATGTTTTTGTATGTATTAAAATACAGGTTTTTTTTCAAATGATATTGATTCGGTTTTTACTCCCAACTTTTTCTGACATTTGCAAGTTACTAAGAGTATTAGGTCACTTTTCTTTATTTAAAAGCCTAAAAGTTACTAAGAACATTAGGTTACTTTTCTATATCTCAAGGTCTCTTATTGTGAGTTGTGCGAGGCCATATAAAGGACCCTTGCGATCTTTAATTAAATACGTTGTTTTTTTAGTTTTTGCTTAGTTTTTTATGTTTTATATCTTTTTGATGTTAGGCCACATTTTGGTAGTCTGTTGTTATAATGATCCCAGAACAGAGACAAGGTGGCAAAGAGGGTATTTATTGTGGGTCAATGGTGTCTTTTGTTTTTTGTCTTTTTTGAAGAAACAAATATTTTTGGGAGATCATAAGGCTATTCTATCGGTTACTTTTCAGGTTATCTCTTCTCGAAAATAAAAACACTGTTATATTTTTGGGTTACTTTTTGTGGCAGCTCTAAGGATTGCACTTCGTTTTCATATATCAATTATTGACGGGAGACGAAAATAATGTTAAGCAGAGAACAGGGAGCAATATGAAGAACAGAAGATGTAGGAAAAATGTTGTGCGCACTCATATATAAATAAGTTCCGAGTTACCTTTTAGCATAAACATCACGATTTGTTCATAATTGAAGCATTCATCATGCACGCTTATTCTGCGCGACTTTCAATGTATACTACGCTGATCTCCGACTTCAACTGCTCACTTTGACAGATCAACTTAAACCCTCACAGCAGGTCTACTGTCTACTGTCTACTGTCTACTTTATACTGTATACTGTCTACTGTCTACTGTCTACTGTCTACTGTCTACTGTCTACTGTCTACTGTCTACTGTCTACTGTCTACTGTCTACTGTTCGTTGCTGCTGTAGAGTGCCGATCAACTATATTGATCTTCCATAACTGTCATATTGCTGGTAGACAATTTTCCACTATATACAGAAAATTCTACAATGAAGATAGTGTGCACAACGAACTGACAAATGAAAAATGAAAAACTAATACAACGGTGTGTGTACTGTGTGCTAGATAGTGAGTGAGCGAGTTAGAGTATGTATGGTTGTGTAAGTTAGTGTGCGTGTGTCAGCTAAAGCAAGAGATATTGGACTCGACCTGTGTTAAAATTTACGGCGTGTTCATATCGTGTATGTCCCTTGGCGGCGAGCACGCGACCAGCTCACCGCTGATTTGTTGTTAGTGTGAGCATCAGACATGTGCGTGTGCATCTGTATCTGCTCCCGTATGTGACGGTGTGAGCGTGTTGAAGGCGCGCGTAGAGATGCGACCTCAGAAAAACCGACGGTTTTAAAAAAAGAAGAAGTTTTTTTTGCCAAAAAAACCTCGACAAAAAACACGTTTTTTTGGTGTTTTTGAAGAGTCATGCAAATAATTCAAATTTTAGAAATTATATATTTGGGATGTTAAATGAATTATTTTAATCAACACATGAGTTATTTATGCTATTAGTGACCCTATCAAATTGAATTATCATTAAATATGCACAAATAAATGTGTTATAATGTGTCTGAAAGCCCTAATAGCATTGTTTGTACGGTAATGTGGGGCACTTCTATGTACAGTACAGTTTTGCATTTAATTATTGAGTTAATCATTGTGCAAGAAAGCAGGGTTTGAGAACCGTTTTTATGCTAAAATCTGAAACTGTTTTATAAAAAACAACAGGTGGCATAATTTTGTATTCTTTTTTACATATTACCTTTTTCCTACCAGAAATGAACTACGTTGATTATAATAAGTTTCATCATATCATTCAGCAGATCAATTATTTGCAAATATGAAAGTACAAACACTGCAAATACTTACAAAAATACTACAAATATACACACACACGTAGTGTCCCTAATGAGACTACGAATAAAAGGGGGTCGCATTCGTCAGAGTGGCAATCCTGACCAGAAAAACGGAGAATATTTTCGTGTAGGAAAAAAACGACTGAGGAAATATATTTAACGTACAAAAACGTATTTGAACACAAATAACTACATCAAAGAAACCATCATCCCTAAAACCAGTTCTAAAAACAGCTTACAAATAAAAACCAATTAATTTGGTTCAATTTTCCTTGATCTGCCGCCAATTTTTTTCTAAATCTCTACATCTACGACCACCTTTTTTAAATTATTTTGAAAAAACCATGGTTTATAAAAACAGTCACAAGTGGTCACAGTCACAGTCACAAACATCAAGTGGTTTAACCAGCCGCTTATACGTACCAGGAGGCTACTTGGTATACACAAGGTATTTGAACGCACATTAATCAAATCTATCTTCCATAGTGACTGTTCAAGAAAGGATTGTTTCATTATAAAAGCGTTAGTCTAAATAAACGTTTGTCAAAAAACACTTGACCAACTAATTAACTTGTCTTGTTCTGCTGTCAACATTTTCTGAATCTGTACATAAATAAACCAAATTAAAAACCAATTTGAAAAACATCATTGCATTTTTTCATAAAAACATGGTTTCTTTTGAGAAAAACACATGATTACTCAATGAATTTGTTTTGTTCTGCTGACAAATTATTTCAAATATCCACATAATTAAAACCATCTTTAAAAACACTTTATATAGGGTTTCTCAATGAGAAAAACCTGAACCACCGGACCCGAATGCACTTTCAAACAGTCTCCTGAGGTATTTATTGGTAAATATTTTTGTTTTTTATACTATTATCAAATTATCTTTGAAATAAGACACGTAAAGATGTACAAAACGTCAATTAAACTCGATTCTACGTACTAAAATCCAACATCCGTTTACAATTGGGGCTAATTCTAAAAATAAAATAAAAAACAAAAAAACCTAAAAAAACATGTTTTTTTGCATCACTAGGCGCGCGTGTGGCTCCCTTGTGTAGTGGTTTCCCTTCGGGCCTTAATGTAAATATACTTGGTTTTGTTTTGGTTTTACATACACATTGGAAACATCAACATACCTTCACAAATATCCGGATTATGAGCATAATCCTGGATTGGTGGTCCCGATGAAAAGAGCACAGCGCCAAACCCCAAAATCAAAGTGCCCTGAAACATTTCCAACAAACAAGTCGTATGAAAATTTACTGATTTATTGAGCGAATATTCTCTTATTCCAAAATATCTTGAATTTGATTTATTGATAAGCCAAATTTAATCTACTCAATAGAAGGTGTATGCATTGATTTTAAAACTTACACTGATTTTTCAGAGCATTCTTCCAGATAGATTATACAATTGTCAGAATATGTATGTTTCGGTGCAATTAAGCCATGACACTCACCAATAACGCTTCAAGGATCATGTCAGGAGATGTGGAGGTTCTCTGCGCCAGCATGCACGTGCAGCGAACAACAGCGTTGAATGCTGCAAACATGTATTATTTATACCCCGAACCATTGCAGCACGTGACATATATTTCAAGGATTCTGCAGAAAAAATGTGAGCATAGCCCTATGTAAAAGCTTGTATTTAAAACACTAATGAAACGACAAAGAAATTATACACCCGAACATCAACACATAATTACACATCAACACTAATTCACTTCCTATCTCAATAACTCTCATCCACGCAATTCCGTTAAATTCAAATCTCCGCTCTCACTGCAAAACCAACAATAAATATACAAACATTAACATCACGTGATAAATATGTTCGTGATACGCCAAACATCAACTCATAATTACATCTCCTCCTGATTTTCAAAATCATCTTCTGGTGGGTCTCCTTCATCGTTGATGTACACCACGTAATCATTGAATCTCGCCGGGCGACACGTCTCTCTCCTCGGCCTAACCCTCTCGCGCGGACTCGGACACTCATGGTCATTTTCAGTTGTATCCACTGGAGTTGAGAAGAACACTTCAATAGGCGACTCATCACTGTCTCTGCTAGTAGACGCACGTGCCGGAATTACTGCACTGCAGTCACGGTCCTCTCGTCGCGGTCTCAAATCTCTCACATGACGATTCATTCCGTCCACCTCAATAACTTCATTAGAAACTATTCCTGTCACCACGCCTTTTCCACTCACCACGTCACACCTATCACCAGGTCGTCGAACCCAAACACGATCACCAATATCAAACGGACAATCGACTGTCCTTAGCTCTCGCCTCACCGATGTGGACTCATCCCGCATTCTCACTTGGTAACGGTAAACAATATCCACCGGTCTTTTCTCGGCGCCGCCACTCCCCACCGGCGACATGTTATACAACATAACTGCTTCTCGCACCGAGCACTGTTTCCTCGCGGCTATAGTTTTCACTGTTCGGTGGCACCTTTCTATAATGCCGTTACCCTCAGGTCTATAGGCACATCTGAATCGAACATCTACGTTCCAGAACTTCATAGCATTCATGAAAGGTGCCCCGCGAAACGCTGTGTCATTATCCAGCAGCAACTGATGCGGTGGTCCCCGCTCGCTGAACACGTCGTGCATTACATTTGCTGCCTGAACACTACTCCTAGATGACACTCTCCTCCAGATTGTAAAACGTGAAGGTCCACAGTCGATAACACTAATGTATAATTCGTTCTTAACATGAGTAAAGTCTGCTGCCAGTCTGTTCCATGCTGTACTCACACTCAACTTGCCACCTTTCCATTTCAAAGGAGGAGGACAAATTGAGTTACACACATCACATTTTCTTATTGCTTCGGCCACCTGTCGCCTTGTAACCCGAATCCCCTTGCGGCGACAAAAAAATTTAGTCCGATGGACTCCTGGATGTCCTGCGTCGTGGTGTATTTTCCTTACATCGTCTGGCACTATAGCCACCGCACACTGAGGACGATGTGTTTTTAGCCATGACGCTGGTACACGTGTCAATATATCCGCCTTATTGCTGGCAGAATTAACTTTTATGGCTTCCAGTTTAAGTCCATATTCTTCAATCAAACTGCTGACAATATCGAGCCTTCGTCTAATCAACAATTCACAGGTAGCAGCCGTCTTGATCTTTCTTTTTCTTGTAATCACCTCCATGAGCCATGCATAAACACTCGCCGAATCTGTGAACAATTCAATTTCTTTAAACTCTAATTTCACAGCCATTCCGAGACCTTTTATCACCGCGTCCAGTTCTCCTATGTTGATATGATGTGCTTCTTTCCTTAGCCAACAGCCGTCCTCCAGTGTCCGACCGTTCACTTGTACAACGACACCAATAGCAATATCACTCGCATCTACCCACACCTTTGCAGCGTTTCCTTGGATTGGCCAAACACCCTTCACTGGATCATCTCTCTTCACTCGATCCAACAGCTCACCAACACATTTTAGAATACTGGGATCCAAAACTTCATCATCCCATCTATCAGTGTTTTTTGTAACCATCCTTTTCAAATAGGATGCCGCTACCCTAAGCCAGCTCGCCACGGGATAATGGGACACGAGTTTACCGCTCAATGCAAATACACTGCGCCGCGTAAGCTTTCCTGGACACTCCGGTAATTCATTGTCTCTTTTCCACATCATCGTACCATCACGTGACCTGAACACTCTCAATCCCAACACTCTGGCACCGCTGGACACTTGTTGTACATCCTTGCTCTTCAATCCGTACGTCTCCAAATGTTCCTTCACTATCTGTGGCGAGATTATATCTCCATCAACTATGACGTCATCCACGTACGCCGACGTGCCACGATAAATCTTGTCATTCAGCGACAACACTTTGCTCACCACGGTCTGCATGATAGCTGGTGCCGAGTTCAGACCGAAGCCAAGACGTGTCAGACAGTACAGTTTACCTTTGTAACGCACTGTCTGAAATGGCCACAACGACTCATCGACAACTATCTGCAGGTAGGCTTTGGTCAAATCCATGATGTGAAGATTCTCACCTTTTCTCCTCCACGTCCGTAATTTATCCTGACAAACATCCGCATCAGCAGTGAACGAGTCAATATACGCATTCAAGTGCCGGAAATCCAGCACAGGACGAACTTTCTTCTTGTTCTCCTGCTGCACTGCCATCAATGGCAGCAAGCAACGTGCAGGACCGTACACGTTGTCATCGTACGGAATCAGCCATTTTTCCCGGATCCACGATTCAAGTTCTGCATCAAATGCCGCTCGAGCTTCACGGGGCACATTGTATTGTGCCACACGATTTGGCAGTACTTGAGGCTCAACACCATCTATCCAGCTCCATCGGCACTTCCACACTCTTCGCTCGGTGTCAAAAGCCACGACGTGCCCTGGTCTTTCCTCTTTGATCTGCTGCCCTGCTGCACACTGCAGTCGCATGCCAACAGACTCTCCCAAAACTACTCTCTTCTCACCAACATATACACCTCCTAACTCGCGGATGGCATTCATGCCCAGAATAATGTCAAAGTCTAATGGTTTACCAAGTACCACTAACATATTCAACGTGACAGAACATTCGTTAACTCTCACCGTGCAGTTTGCTACACCATCGCAGGTGAAAGATTCTCCTCCCAGCGTGTCCACTTTTGTTCTTTGTCTGGTCCAACGATCGCACACCACACTCGACACAATACAACAAGAACAACCGGTGTCTACCAGAGCTTTACACAGCATTCCATTCACAAAAACTGTCACTGTCGGAAGCGCCTCTTCAGCTACTGCGGAGAGAGCACCGGCACTGATGAACTCTCTCCTGTTGCGTTTTTTGAACAATTTCTCGCAATATGGCCGACTTTGTTGCAGTTAAAGCATTTCATCAATCTTTTAGGACATTGTCTACTGAAGTGCCCTAGCTCATTGCAGTTGTAGCATCTCTGCTTAGTCGATCCATATTCTTCTCTCCTCCCTCCAAGACAACAATCTTCTTTCGGAGGCATTGGACTCTGATCATATCTTCCTTGTTTCCTCTGCAGCGCCATACGTGCTCTCACCAGCACGTCTTGCAGTGTCAGCTTGTCTGCAGCAGCACCAGTCTGTATAGCTGTGGATATGTCCCTCGGCAGGCCCGTCACAAAAGCACACTCCAGCAACTCCTCATGTGCACCTCCGAATGACTCAGCCATCACTTTGAGGTCAGCCAAAAACACGTCAGGGGACTCGTCTGGTTGAAGTCGGCGACTGCGGAACCTCTCAAATGCCAAGTACTTGTCCACTCCGAACGCTTGATACAAGGCTGTTCGGGTGCACTTAGCATCACGACGATCGACTGCAGATTGCAGAGACCACACACGAAATGCACCGCCCACTAAACGAGCGGGCACCACCGACATCAAAGGAACATCTTTCAGTTCGCATAGCATCTGTGCCCTCGTCCACCATTCCACAACATCTCCGGTACCATCAAACTCCGGCACTATACGCACGTCGAAACTTCTTTCCGGAGTAGCCACCGCACGACTCTCTGCTACTCCAGGTTCTCCTGACATCGCCATTATATGAAAATCTACTGCACTGGCCGGTTAGCTTGTAAAAGCTTGTATTTAAAACACTAATGAAACGACAAAGAAATTATACACCCGAACATCAACACATAATTACACATTGTAGTGTCGACAAAATGATATATATTTATTGTGACAATCATGGCGCAATGGGCTCAATATGTAGAGCTACAGTGCGATTGTGATCAGCTGATTATCGTACGATTGTTGTGTGATTTGACGTCGGCTACGCCCTTTTGGCGAGCTGACCAGGTAATGAGATTGATTCTAGGCTTTAGTCAGGTTAGGACAGTTGTAGTGTGAGGTTCTGTTGTTGTAATATACGTGTTGTTCCAGTTGGTTGCTTGGGCGACGCTACATAATTTGGCGACGAGGATTAATTGGGTATTTCTGTATTGTGTAATAACACATGAATATGGAGGGCGTTCCACCACCACCAGCATTCCTTCCCAGTCCAGGGCGACCGGGTATGCCATGGGTAGAATGGCGGTTCGCATTTGAGAACTATATTCTTGCATGTGGTGGGGAGGCGTTTTCTACGGCAAGAAAACGAGCAATGCTCTTGCATTGTGTCGGGACGGAGGCGCAACGAGTCTTCAATTCACTGCCGCCACTGCAGAAGATCGAAGGGGAAGATGACTTCGCGCACGCCATTCGCAAGCTTGATTCCTTCTACAGACCGCAGGTCAACGTCATTGCGGAAAGATACGCCTTCCGCCAGCGACGCCAAGCATCACACGAAAGTACTGCGGAGTACGTAGCAGCGCTGAGAACACTGGTGGTAAACTGCAACTTTGGCTCACTGGAAGCTGAAATGATTCGCGACATGGTTGTAGAGTCAACCATTCATCCGGCGCTACGGGAAAGGTTTCTGCAAGATCCGAAGTTAACGTTGGACTCAGTTTTGTCGCAGGCGCAAGCGTTCGAGAGCTCCAGACACGAGGCGCGCCGCATGCGACCAGAAGCCGGCGCCACAGCCGAAGTGGTACAGCAGGTGCTACCAAAGCCACCGACGCGCACAGCTCCTCCACACCGCAGGATGGCATGCTCGCACTGCGGTCGACAACACGACTCTCCGAGAACCGACTTCTGTCCGGCCCGCACCAGCGCGTGCAATAACTGTGGCCGTCAAGGTCACTGGGCTAAAATGTGTAGGTCCAAGAAGGCTCCATCGAAGCCGAAAAACGTCAAAGAGGTGACGATTCTTACTTGCGAGCAGGTACACACCAACAAGCTGATGTGCGACGTCCTCATTCGAGTGGACAGCGGCAAAAGCGCCAACGTCGAACTACAAGTGGACACTGGCGCCAGCGTGTCGGTGCTGAGCCTGCCGCTGGCGAGGACGCACTTCAAGGGCTCCGCCGTGTTGCCTACAGACACCCGGTTGTTCGGCGTGGGTCGTCGGCCGATAAACGTCATCGGTACACTGCGCGCCGACGTCACGGTAAGGGGTCACACTGCATCGACGACTTTTTACGTTATCGACACCCCGTCATCGGAAGGACTATTGGGCCTCGCTACGCTGGCAGACCTGGACCTGTCTATTCACCCGGGTGGCGGCATTGTGGCGAAGGTCGCGGGAGAATCGCACGACAAGGAACTGCCTGCAATCCGTATACCGTATTCGTATACGATTGAACACATGCCAGGACACCGCATTCCCGGCGCCGATGCTCTGTCACGCCTTCCGCCGCTCACCGCGGGAAGTGTCGACCCGGAATATGACGGGGACAATGGCGAAGTCATCGCTATGCTGGAGAGCTTCACCAGCATATCTCAGCAAGATGTGCGCAAAGCAGCGCGTGACGACCCAGAACTAGTGGGGTTACGCAACTCGTTGGTCAACGGATTCCCCAGGTCAGCAAGGCAGTGTGACGCGTTGACGAAGCCTTATCATGCAATTCGGCACGAACTCTCATCAGATGGCGACCTGGTGCTTCGAGCAGGATACCAGCTGGTCGTGCCGTCCAGTCTCCGCCCATCATTTCTCGCACGCGCGCACTGTTCACACGACGGCATCGTGAGGACAAAACAGTACCTGCGTAGCATGTCCTGGTGGCCGGGGATGGATTCGGACGTCGAACGTCTCGTCAATGAATGTCCTCAGTGCCAGTTGAGCGACAAAGTCTTGACTACACATCACCGACCGACGCCACTTACACCAGTGAGTCTGCCGGCAAAACCGTGGGAGAAAATCGGCATCGACGTCGTGGGTCCAATTAACGGAGCACCGCACGACTGTCGCTTCGCTATTACATTGATTGACTATCATTCGAAGTGGGCTGAAGTTGCGTTAACATCGGACGTCAGTACACCACAGGTCATTCAATTCTTGGACCAGATATTTTCCCGAGAAGGATATCCTGACGCCCTGGTGTCGGATAACGGGCGCCAGTTTGTCAGCGACGAATTTACGACATACTTACGGCACCGAGGTATTCAACACTCTCGTTCGGCGGCCTACTGGCCACGTGGCAACGGGGCGGTCGAGCGATTCAACCGCACGTTCAAGTCGTGGTTGCAAGGGTCACATCTCGGCGCTTTGAAGTCTCGCGTGCGTCAATTGTTGGCGGCCTATAGAGCTACTCCTCACTGTAGCACCGGGGAAGCACCTTCTGTGTTGCTACACGGCCGACAGATGAGGTTTTTGCTGCCGGTGACAGAGAAGCCTTCACGTCTGGACGAAGTACGGCAGAGGGTGACTCGCCAGCAACGACGCAACTGTCGCAACTACAATCGTCGTCAGGCGGCCCGAGATACGCAACTGAAGCCGGGAGATCGAGTCTGTGTACGTGTACAAGGTCATCTGCCAAAGACAGCACGCAGGTTTGGACAGCCACAGACCATCGTGGCTTGTCGGGGATCATCGTTCCGGTTGGAGGACGGGTCCGTCAGGAATCCTGCCCATCTGGCCAAGACGGAATGCGACGCGCATCGCGACGGTGACGTGACGACGACGGACGACGTTCTTCGGTGGCCACCGGAAGATTACGCTGTTGTCACGAATGGAGACGCGGACGACAGGCACGCCGATGATGACAGACGACGACAGGCCGACGCCGGGTCCGCCGAGGACGCGTCGACGGATGCCACCGGTGCGGCCGAAATCATAGAGCCGCCGCAGCCAGCGCCAGATCTTCCGCCATCATCGCGAGGACGCATCCGCCGACGCCCCCGTAGATTCAACGATTATGTGATGTCAGATATATAGTTTGAATTTATGTAAGGGGGTATATGTAGTGTCGACAAAATGATATATATTTATTGTGACAATCATGGCGCAATGGGCTCAATATGTAGAGCTACAGTGCGATTGTGATCAGCTGATTATCGTACGATTGTTGTGTGATTTGACGTCGGCTACGCCCTTTTGGCGAGCTGACCAGGTAATGAGATTGATTCTAGGCTTTAGTCAGGTTAGGACAGTTGTAGTGTGAGGTTCTGTTGTTGTAATATACGTGTTGTTCCAGTTGGTTGCTTGGGCGACGCTACACACATCAACACTAATTCACTTCCTATCTCAATAACTCTCATCCACGCAATTCCGTTAAATTCAAATCTCCGCTCTCACTGCAAAACCAACAATAAATATACAAACATTAACATCACGTGATAAATATGTTCGTGATACGCCAAACATCAACTCATAATTACACCCTAGCAACAAAGAAAACCAGACAGTAGCTGAAAGTATGCACTCAATCAATGTCACATGAAATTGGACAACACATTTTTGTTGAATGTTTTTAATGCAATGCACAATTTTCTCGATCAAGTATGATATATTCATTGGTATGTACCAATGTTTTTCTTTCAGTTTGTAGGCTACAATGTCCACGTGCACGTCTCTTTCAAATCTAATCTTGTTTTTTATTATCCATATAGAAATGATAGTCTGCAAGCAGTGTTTGCAGGAGCACGCCGTATACGTGCCACTCTCGTTCATGAATATTTCTATCAGTAAAAATGTACAGGCATCTGAGTGCGTACACGAAATATGAGACAAAAATCTCGAATATTCCAGAATATCAGACAGAACTTAACAGAATCATAGTATATGCTATGTACTCAGTTTGCAACAAATCTCAAACCAGTTTTGAAAACCAGCGCAAACAAGCACTATTATTAATTGATCTGGCTAATGTGGAAAACGAAAATTGATAGATTAGGGTGGGTCGATTTTTAATTATTTTTATTCCATATATGCCAAAGTGGAGATAGATACCATTTTTACGCTGATTACAAATATGATCAAATCAGGTCTTTATCATTGACCAATTTTTCAGCAAACGTATTTCAAATTAGAGGAAGACTAAAATAACACATACGATGTGCACTGGACCAATTTGGTTTCAATATTTTAATAAGGCAAATATTCTCCAAAGATGTTGGTGTTTTTTAGCGTGGTGGCTGTGAAGAGCTGATGTGCGACAATGCCACTGTTTAGCAGCCGCCAATTTGCAGCGTTCGCTGCCAGTTGGGGTGTGAACCTGCGGTTCCGCGCTGCGCATGTGCCAAGTGGTAACGCCATAGTTGAGCGGAATCATAAATCAGTTAAGGTTCTTGCGGCCAGAAAGAGATGTAGTATCGCTGAAGCCGTACACATCTACAACGTCACACCTCGAGAATCACAGCCTGCGCCGGCTGCCGTCGTGTACAAGTATGTGGTACGAGACTGTGTGCATGTACATCGGCCCACTACGACTGGAGACTTCGCAGACGGAGTGACTCAACGCGTCTCGCCCGGAACTGCACCAAGTGATGCGTCGCCGGGCTACCGCCTTGTTGGCAAGGTATGGGTGCGTCAGAGCAGAACCCGGTACCCGGAACAGTCTCGCCCTGGTACCATCACTGGAGTCGTCTCGGAGCAGGTTGTTGACGTCGATGGAGTGCCGCGGCATGTGCGCGATGTGCGGCCGACGTTCAGAACTGAACTACGCAGTGAACCTGATCACGCGGGTACTCCGCATGATGACAGCGGCGCAGCCCTGTGGGTGTCACCGAGGCAGCTAGAAGACGTTGCTGAGTCGGCAGAAACAACTCCTGAGAACGAGGGTGTTGTGGATGCTGCTGATATCCAGATGGTTCTTCCTGTACCAAGTCTTAGGCGCAGCGAACGAGTCCGTCGGGTTCCGCGTCGATTTCTCGATGATTTCATGTAATTTTTTTGTGTGGTTGTGTACATGTGGCTAACCCAAACTTCGTTTAAATGTTCGCCACTCATGTATTTTTATTTATCATTTGATATTATATATCATTGGGGTGTAGTTGTCAGGTGTGTTGTGCGCATGTGTAACTGTGCCTGTGACGTCACAGCCACGTGATCCGTGTGACACGTAATCCGTGCCTGTAATGGTTTCGGTGTGTGTGAGTGAGTCGTGACCTGAATGTGTTGGTGATTGGGTGTGTTCGTAAGAATACAGTGAGCAAATTTACCGGCGTGTGAATTTTGCGATTTTTAACTACAACATATCCAATGTGCACTGGACCAATTTTGTTTCAATATTATAATGAGGCAAAGATGCTATAGGATGCATATGCTGCTGATGCATATGCATGTGCTGATTAGGAAAATAAAAAATTAATATCCAAGCTTAACATATTTATAACAACAACAACAACAACAACATATATTTAATATATTTATAATTATTATTATTATATTTAATATATTTATTTATTATATTTATTGAAGGTCCTGGAGCTGCGACGTCTGCGTCGTGGGACCACCCTCCAATCTGGAGGCCAAACCGCAGCAACAACCCTTCCAGCCTCGTCAGAACGCCGGGGCTGTCGAGCTCCTGGGATCGGCTTCGGTCACCCGGGTTCCACAGGTCTTTTTTTGCTGGCACAAATCGTGACGCCACGCTACACATACACAAACAACAGACACTGTACCAACACCGCTCGCCTCACACTCTCATTTCCACGCATGCCACCGTCTCCTGCGGGGGCGTCGAGATATGACCCGCTCACGATCATTTCTCGTATGCTCATACTCGCAGGAGACGTAGAACCAAATCCAGGCCCGAGACACACATACACCTGCCACATATGTACACAGCCACTCACTACACGTCGAAACACGAAAGGCTCAGTTCAGTGCAACTCCTGCATGAACTGGTGCCACACCACATGCACATCACTTCACAACATCATACAATACACGAGCTCATTCATCTGCTCATTATGCGCACCAAGCTCATCAACACCTGCACGTACACCGACAACGGCAAATTCACCAACATCAGTCACCCCTGTTTCATCACCATCAACATCACCATCGCGGTCATCAGCACCACCGACATCGCCATCATTCCCATCTTCACATACAACTCGTTCATCCTCACACTCACCAACAACTTCGTCCTCCTCACAAGCATCACTATCACCATCAGCACCATCCTCACTATCATCACCATCAGTTCTGCCATCATCACCACACTCATCGTCACATTCACCACCACCACCACCTCCATCAACAACTCAACACCTCAACAACACTCTCACTCGCACAAACACCAACATACACCGCACACACAACATCAGCATTCTCCAGCTCAACATCGACGGCATCAACACAAAAAATGAACTAACACGCTTCCTCACACGACACTCCATTCACATAGTACTCATACAGGAAACAAAGTTACAACAACACCACAGAACACCCACCTTTCACAATTGCACCACCATTCGCCAAAACAGCACTAGCGGCCGAGGCGGTGGCCTCATCACACTTATACACAGGAAAATCAACAACACAGACACCAGCACACAGACACAAGCATTACTACCACCAAACGACACCACATCAGGACTACAGTCGATACAAATACGCATTGGCACACACTCACACATTTCAAACATAATACTGTGCGGAGACTTCAACGCCAAAGATCCTGCCTGATACAGACACAATCCATTCACCAGCAGAGGCACAGACATACTTCAACAAACAGAAAACCTCTACATACTCAACAACACTCACCAACACACTCACACCACACCTCAGGCACACTATCATTCGACATCACCTGACATCACATTTCGCACACCGAATCTCATCCACACAACCACCTGGAAGGTGGTCAAAGAGCTTGGCTCAGACCACCTTCCAATCGTCATCACCACCAAAATCAGAACAGCACCAAACACACCCAGACGCACTTACACAAATTACACAAAAGCCAATTGGTCACAATTCACACACGACACGGAACTAGCATTTACACAACTCAACACAACAGACATGACAGACATAAACAAATCAGTCCAAACATTCAACGACATCATACACAAGGCAGACAAACAACACATCCCAAAAGCTCACAAAAAACACCACAACCCAAACTTCACACAAGAAATACACACACTCATCAAACAATGCGACACACTGAAACACTCTCAGACACCACACTCACACAATACATCAGAATAAATACACGCACTCAACACCACAATCAACAGCAAAATACACGAACAAAAATCATTGAAATGGCACAACTACATAAGAACACTAGATCACAGATCAAACACTGCTTTGGCGTACCAATCAGCGATGGCGTCTATTGATGCAAATATATATAAAAAGTTCATATAAATCACATACAAACAAGCAAACAAACATACAAACAAATTAATCAGTAAATTTACAATGAAATTAATTAAATGCCATAAAATGTAATACAAATAGCAATAAACCGAAAATAATGAATGCCTTGACGAAACAAGTAACAAATCTAAGCGTGTTGATTTGAACAACATTCATTTGTCATTAACTGAAAATTAAACAAGCAAATACAAAGTAAAATACGTAAATTATATTATTTACAAATATTGAATGAGGAATGAAAATGATCAAAAGATTAATTAATGAAGCATAGACAGACACTACAAGAACTCCCCCGCCAGAAGCGGAGCTTCAGAAAAGTCGTGACCAGTAATGGAACAAGGTCATAACAACGAGGTCATGTGTGACCAGTAGAACACCAAACACCAATTAACGCATTCACACAATAAAACCACGCATACTCACTTAACCACTCATACCGATACATTAACAAATATACGACCATAATCACTAATCACCATACTAACGGAGTATTATGTCTCACATAAATGACACATAATGCAATACAATGGCGTTTCCGTACGTTGAAATTACATAGTGAAACTGCAACATACATCATACAGGCACAATAGCATTGGTACATTCAAAACACGCATTGAAGAATGTATACATTTAGGACGACCTTGTCCGCAATTATACAATACAATACGATATACATGGAATTCAACACGCACAAGTAATGAGTGAAATGGGTGCAAATGTGTAAACTATAAAAAATAGTGATAATCAGGCTGCTTTTTGAACGTCACTTTACGATTTACGATCTACGATTACGATTTACGATTTACGATTTACACTTTACGATCACACACAGCAATTATACAACACACTCAAAAGCATCACATACTCAAACAGCAATATAACACGCACACACGCAGCCATCACGACCGACACAACATCTGTACCATCAAATAAACAACAGGCAAACACACTCATTAATCATTACTCACACATCAGCCACATCACTCCTTCACAAGAAGACAGAAAAATCATCAGACGTAAACACACATTCAGCACAGATCCACTATACACACCATTCACACATTCGCAGACACGACACATCATACACAAAATCAAACAATCAGCCTGTGGTCCAGATGGAATAAGTAACATCCATCTGAAACATCTTGGACCACAAGGCATACAGACACTCACCAACATATCTAACTACAGCTACTCACACAACACAATACCACACATCTGGAAAACGGGCATCATCATCACACTACACAAACAAGTCACAGACCCCACCCTACCTTCTTCACATCGTCCAATCACACTGCTCTGCACACCATCAAAAATCACAGAACGCCTCATACTCAAACTAATCACAACACAAATCCCACTCTCACAATCACAACACGGCTTCAGATCACTGCAATCTACAACCACACTGCTCACGAAACTCATACAGACCATGATGGGTAACATAAACACAACAAAATCACCACACCGAACACTACTCATAACACTATACATCAGCAAAGCCTTCGACAGAGTTCCACGACACAATCTCACAAACAAAATACTAGATACCACACTTCACAATAACACAAAGAGATGGTTGGCTAACTACCTACCAACTACCTCGGTGGCAGATGCGCCCATGTGAGGTACAACGGACAACCATCTCACACACACAATATAACAAACGGAGTCCCTCAGGGCTCCGTTTTAGCATCAATACTATTCAACCTATACCTACACGACATGCCAGCACCCAACACTCCATCCATACAGATATCATCATATGCAGACGACATCACAATCACAAGCACACACAGACACGCTGACACAGCAGTGCACACACTACAACCTTACATCAACACATTACAACAATGGTTCACCACAAACCAACTAGACATTGCACCTGTCATATCCACAGCCACACTCATCACCAACTGGACATCCGAACATAACTACACACCACAAAGCACTATCAACAACACGATCATCCCACACAAGCACACACCAAAAATACTAGGCGTCACATACGACACACGCCTCTCATTCAAACAACACATCACCAACATCAAAACCAAAGTCACCCCACGCCTCAACACACTGAAAGCACTCTCACACACAACTTTCGGACACAACAAAGACACCACAACAACCATATACAAACAATACATCAGACCCGCGATAGAATATGCTAGCCCCGCATGGGCTAGCAATCTCGCAACACGCCACACCAATACACTTCAAACACTTCAAACACCGCACTCAGAACAATCACAGGATGCACAGCCACCACACCAGTAGACCACCTCCATCACGAAACTAAAATCGTCAAACTGACACACCACCTAGACATGAGAGTCACACAAACACTCGCAGCAGCAGTCATCAACACAGCACATCCACTACATCACCTCACAACACAAGACAACACAAACAGAAACATAAAATCAACACCTATCACACTTTACCACAGACAAATTTTCACATCACTTCCACCAGCTCCCCCACGCACATCAATAAAGAAACACATACACACAGAGATCGCAAGGAAAGCCATACACTCACTACAACACACTACACTCCTACAAAGACTCCCACCAGACACACACAAATCAGAAAACACACTCACACGCGAATACAAGGTGCATCTGGCCAGGTTGAGATGCGGTCATCATCCTGCCCTTCCGTCATATCAGAAAAGGTTGAATGACTCAATCGATGACACCTGTCCAGATTGAAATTCAACACCACACACTATCACACACATCATGGAACACTGCACAGCACACACACAACTCAGACGCCAACACAAAATCAATTCCATCAGGGACCTGTGGAACGACCCGGTCGGTTCCGTGTCTTTTCTCAGGAGCTCGAGGTTGCTCGGCCAGACAACCTGAGGAGCGTCAAGAACAACAACAACATATATTTAATATAGCGCACGATAAAATGCAAAGGCGCGAAAAACATGATAAAAGATAATAGCTTGCGGAAAAAACAAACGTAAAACAGCACACACAAGGAAAGACATACCGTGCACAACATGAGAAAAACAAGAGCGATCAGAGGTAACAACATAAAATACAACAATGTGTACAGGAAACGCAATTATTCAGAAGAAGAAGCAAGAAGATGTTTGTGGAGAGCAGATGAAAAAAAAGCAAAGGAACTAATTTGATGGACGTCGTAAGAGGTAAGAGGAGGTCGGCGTTCTTGGATAAAGTCTCAGAACAAAGCGGCATGAAAGATTAATGACATATTGAAGTTGGCGAATCGTCTTGAGAGGCAAGTGAAGAAATAACGAATTACAGTAGTCCAGACGAGAGAAGATATAGGCGTTAATGAGGAGAATTGCAGATGATTTATCGATGAGAGACCGGATAGGACAAAAATTTCGTAGAACAAAGCAACAAGAGCGAGTAATGAGTGAAAAATTTCGGGTGAAAGAGAATGTGGGGTCAAATACTACACCCAGGTTCCGAATGTGTAAGGCGAGCGATAAATTGAGAGTTGGAGGAGTAAGCCTAGGGGGATAAAAGACCATGAACTCAGTCTTGTCCGGGTTCAAAAGGAGCCGCCTTGATGAGGCCCAAGATGAGATGTGCGAGATTAGGTCAGGAACAAGAGAGGAGGAGTATGTGAGATAGGGAAGTATATTTGCACGTCATCGCATATATATGAAAGGAGAGAGGGTAAGAACGAAGAAGAGGGCAAAGTGAAGATACATACAGGTTGAACAAGAGAGGTCCAAGGAGAGAGCCTTGTGGAACACCAGATGTCATATTTACAGAATCGGATAGTGCGGAGTTACAGCCAACAGAGTAGGAACGGTTACTGAGATACGAAGATAGAAGAGAGAGTGCAGTAGAAGAGAGACCGGCATGTGCGAGATCCCGACAAGGAATGGAGTGATCAATTAGGTCAAAAGCGGAGGAAAAATTAAGTGATATGAGGAGAACAGTGTTAACGAAAGCAAAATTAGAGAAAATATCATTTTGGAGACAGAGAGGGAGTGTTTCCGTGGAATGTTTGGCAACAAATCCTGATTGGCACGGATCTAGAGCACCAGAAATGATAGGGAGGAGTTGATCGTGGATGACGGATTCGAGAAGTTTGGAAGAAAGTGTAAGGATAGAGATAGGGCGATAATTATGGGGTGCAGATGAGTCCAAACCCAATTTTTTGAGGATAGGGGTAATGACAGCATGCTGAGATGCCAAAAATTCTCCGTGAAGGAAAGTGGAAAGTGGTCGTTGAAGGAAGGACGAATTAATTAGGTGTGTGAAGAATGGCGCAAGTAGAATAATGGAATCGGAGAGGGCAGAGTATTTAAAGGGGTCGGAAGGACAATTAGTGTGTTGGAGCTTGGATAGAAGACGAGCGACTTTTTACGGTGTTATAAAAGAAAAGGATGTGAGTGCATTTGCCAGAGGAGGAAAAGGAGAGAGGTTGTGAGACTACTGGTATTTTGGAGTGTAGAGTGGCAATTTTCTGAGTGAATAAGGACACGAATTGATCAGCGGTGATTTGGCAAGGCTCCCGGGTTTTACGGCCTGAGAGGGCTTTCAATGTGGACCAGCGAGAATGAGGGTGAGTTTTTAAGTTGTGTAATTTATAAGTAAGTTAATTAATGAGACAGTGGATTACCGCAGGAGGGAGGCGCCTCAACATGTCAGGATGAGAGTGAAGACGAACAAACCATGGTGCGCTGGCGCAGATAATTCCGAACCGCCACAAAAAACGGACACTCAGAGAGGAGAACGACGAGTGACCTGACGCGCGACCGTGTTTTTCGCAGTTCACGCACTGCACTTTAGACCTGTCAGGGCACGCAGACAAACGGTGGGAGCCAGCGCAATGTCCACACGTCTCCTTGTTAGATGACGAGCACCGGCTTTCGCAATGGCCCAGTCCAGCACAACGCGAACAGCGTGATACCCAATAGCGGTCACGCACTGGACAGCTCCGCAGATTGACGAACAGGCGGTCCCCAGCCCACTTGATAAGTTGTCTCACCTCGGGAGACACGCCGAGAACAGCATTCGACTGTCCATGTCTTGGCTTGGAGATAAAAATAGTTTCAGCTGCGCTGCTGGCACGTCAGAGAGGAAAGCATTTTTCAACTTTAGCGAGACGAGCAGATCCTCAGGAGAGCATGTGGTGGGCACATTGAATAATGTGATCTTAGGCGGAAGGCGAAGGCGCCTTGTCGATCACAGAGACTTCCAGGTTGACGTCATTATCGGACAGCGATTTGGCTGCACGTTTAACTGCATCTTCGAATGACCAGTGGAGCACCAGACCACCAGTTGATGTTTGGCGGGGCATGAACGACAGGCACAGAGCTCAGGTGTTTACGCGCCTGTTCCGGCCAGACCGGCTCCTGGTCCTTGTTTTTTATAACAAGGGCATAGATAGGCTTCTTGACGGTAATAGTGACGGTGGAGACATCAGCTTCAGAAGCGGCGTCATCAGAGCATTTGGCGCCTCGGACGTCTTGAGCCAGTTCCGCCCTGAGTTTAGCGAAACGAGTGTGCATTTCGAATGAAAGTTTCTCCATAGTCAGCGGCGCACGCTTGAATGATTGAAAGTCATCTCGGCATGTCGAGCAGATCCAGAAAATCCGGTGTTTTTATGGCGCCGGATTTGTTAGCGCCGCGCATGACGGGTGGAATGCAGCTGAGCACCCACCGCACAGAATATGAGCAGCCGTGGTGTGCTCTCCGCCACAACAACATGATCGATCACTGTCACGCGCAATAGAGGTAGTCATACCGGAAGGGATGACCACGCGCTCAGACACAGAGGGGCAGATAGGCGTCGGAAGGACGGCCACATAGGTAAATAGCCACAAAACGAGGAGCAAGCATAATCTCACTCCGTAGCACCGGGAGAAGACTGACGAAATGAAGAAAAACTTTGATTTAGGACGAAAACATAATTTTCAACATTTTGTTTGTTTGTATTTGCTTAAAAATTGGTTAAACATGGACTTTAAATTGTTATGCTTTTAATCAGCCTGTTAATATGCATTATATAGCATCTGCGCAACAGTATTTAAGGAGCGATAATCCACTGGGTTGGCTCATGTTGCAGTCGTTCGGTGGCTGAATTATATAAAAAATGCGCAACATGTCTGCAAGTTCACGACTGTGCTTTTCACCGCTATATGCCGTTGCAATGCCTGCATCATCTGCTCCTACCTCTACCCCTGCAAAGACTTGCCACTGTGGTGAGCCCATCGCCGCCGCATCGTATATGGAGTGCGATAGCTGTATGACATGTTTTCACGTGTCATGTGCGGGCCTGACCACCCCGGCGTACAATGCCGTTAGGAAGCATTGGCTGTTTTGGTGCTGCACACCGCGCCAATCTAAGATTCGCTCGGCTTCCACCGCTGCGCCTGTAACTGCTGAAACACTCACTAATATTGTCGATTCTCGTCCCAACTTGTTTCGGCAGGAATTGCTGACCGATTTCCGTAGCTCGCCTAGTCAAGCTGTCACAGCTGCTACTCGTTCTCCCAACTCTCTAAAGTCCTACGCGGTTGTCCTCAAATCTAGAAATTCTGACACACCAATTTCTGAAAAACTTGTGGCTCCAGCTCTACAGAAAGTCCCAGTCTCTGGTTCCCGCCCATCTGCCAACGGTAGCTTAGCGCTGCGTTGTGACTCGCCAGGCTCGGTGGAGGTACACGATGTGGAGGTACACGTTCCTCCTCTGAAATATATTCGTCCAAAGATCACGATCGCTAAGATCCCGAGCGACATGACTCCGGAAATCCTGATCTCGTCTATTCGCCTAAAAAAATTATTCTCTGACTGATCTTCCCCCTCAGATTCACAGGTTCTATTTTTCACCAAGCCGAAGAATAACGCCACTCATGCTGTTCTATTTGTGTCACCCTCGGCTCGCTCAATGATCAAGGACTGTCGCTCAATCATCGGCGCTAGGTGTCGGCGTTATTGGTTCGTGACAAAGCCCTTGCGGCGATTTCTTTGCCATAAATTATGGCCACGATATCGTTGAGTGGCATGTCGTCGACGTCGGTGCTGCCTAGGTCTTTGCGAATTTCTTCATCTCTCAGGCCGTTCACCATTGACGACATCGTCTGCGTAATTGATGTGCATGACGCCCGCTCACCCGCTAGCGCTACATGATCCCTGTTCACCCACTGACAGACGCTCGCTATTCCTCGAAGTCTCGCCACAAGTTGTCGGACGGGTTCGCAGGCATCTTGCGTTGTGCGGAGCAGTTGGGCTCTTCTTGCGTATAACGGAACGCTCAACACAGCCAGTTTCTTCATCGACGCCATGACATCTGTTTCTGACTTTTCCGCGATTGAGGGGTCCTCTATGTAAAGCGTGGCTTCCAACTCGGGCTCACAGCAAGCAATCAATATTGCCGTGATGCTTGTGGGCGGAAGATTGGTGCCATTCTTGAAGACATTCCAGCATCGTGAGAACGCGGCCCATTCGTCTTCTCCGATCGCTTGCTGTAATACCGGACGACTGATCCGTAGAGGTTTCTGGCGCGATCCTTCGCCTGCATCGTGTTTATTTTTCTGATGCCGTTGCATCAGAGCGATACATGTTGCTAGATCGTCGGCCCCCTTGACATCATCGCAGCCCCTAGCTTCGCATCGGAGTGTGACAGGCATGATAGACTGACACAAAGTGCGACTACATCGCCTGAAGGGTGATGTGGTCGCACGCGAAAGTGAAAATAAATAATTGTAATTAGTTTACATGGATATAAATGTTTATACATCGAAAATACCGTCTGAAAATAAGCGATAACACTGCATTGAATAAACGATAACAATAGAGATGTCAGTGCCAATAGTGACGGGACTAACGAGTACTTCGAATGCACACGACCCTACAACCCTATTGTGCAGTCGTTAAGTGATTTAAAATCGATACAAAAATAATATAAATAATCTTGAGAATCAAAGAAATAATTAAGACAAATAATAACTTACCTTTCGCTCATGTTTTTATTTGTTAATTGCAGCATCTTTATCTATTGCATTTCTCTCTCGCCCCTCATCCAAATCAATTACTGTCCGCAATTACAATATGTTTGATTCGACCATCCTCAATCAATTGGTTCATTGACCTCTTTCTCCTTTATCATATCTTCTGCTTCCTCCTACACTTGTGCCAGAGCATATCAACAATGCCCACTCAACTATTCATGACACTATCTTTCCTGCACATGTACGGGCTTCGGGCTTCTCAGAGCCAAAACTCTCACTGTTCCAGCCTTCGTAAACTCAGAAGTGGGTTGCTCTTATCTGTTATTGGTTTTCTAATAATCCCATTGAGTTTTTCTGTAACTATATCAATAAGCTTTTGGCGCAAATAATGTAGTTAATAGTATAAATCACAAAAATACAGAAGTATATTTGCATTTTTGGCGTTTCATAAAGCATCTTAGGAAAGTTTTTAAAATATAACATTTAGAATAGCCTGTTGGAGTGTCTACCGGGTTTTTATTTTCTTTGAATTTCATCTACCCACTAATAGAGTATTTATATTTTTTGTACAGCATGACCGTTCACTGGCCGTCGACTTCAACCATCTCCACGAACTCTACAATCTGGAACGAGGGAATCCGGCAAAGCTGGCCTACCGGCTGACCGAGAAGGTGCTGCGACCGTCTGCTCTTGAGCGTGTCAATGTGTGCCTTGCTGCCGCGGCGACCCACGAGAGCACGTGCAAGGCCCTCCGCTTCTTCGCTGAACGTCGTCCTGGTTGCGAGCAGTTTCGGGATACGGCAGAGTTTCTGGAGCTGGTGCGCCGCTGGTTCGACACGTGCAATGTAAAATCACCTTACATGGCTGGTCGTTTGAACGACCCAAACCGTGTCGCACTTCGGCTAGACTGTGCCGTTAGTGAGCGATCACTATCCTTCATCGAAGAGTTCGGCAAGTTTATGCGTCGCTGGCTTGAGGATAGCAGTATCCATTCTTCTCATAAAATATCCAAAGATACCTGTATGGCTGTTTACTATACATCCAGGGGACTGGCTGATCTTTCGAGGTACCTTCTACAGCACAGTAAGTCCGTGATTAGTTACGTTCTGCTAGGAAAAAATCAATCTGACCGAATCGAGGCACATTTCGGCCATTTGAGGAAGCTCGCCGGTGGTAACTACCGGGCCAGCGTCAGGCAGTTTATGGAGAATGAAGCAGTGATACGTGTACGCAGTTTGATGTGGTCTGGCTTCAGTGTAAGGGAAGTGTCGGAGACGATGCTCCCATGCCGTAAGGATCGTCAACTGAAGGATGAGCTAATACTCGACGATTTGTTGGAAGAGTTGAAGCGAGTGGCCGACAGTGAAGTAGCAGACAGCACCAAGGCAGCGCTGGGTCACATCGCTGGTTACCTCGCACGATCGGCTACTAGAAGAAACCGCTGCTGCCACTGTGCCGACCTTCTAGTAGATAGAAAATCGTCTCCACTAGCCGTCACCTACCACAATGATACTGGCGAGTACTCACACTCCATCTACCGGTCATTCACAGAAATCCTCGATCGTGGAAAGCTGCTGGTCCCTTCTACCTTGGCAATCGATGTCACAGTGCAAGTGGGCCAAATCTGGAAATCATTGGCAGAAATGGAGTCCACCCGGTCCAAGTTATTGGGCTGCAACTCCCCGAGGAACGTGTTCGTCGGCCTTGCTTCCCGCACCGTGGCCGACCATGTGGACCTGATGTGCTCCACCTGCAGCAGCGGACATGTGCTCGCTGAAGCCCTGCCTCGTCGTATGTCCGCCGCCCTATTCAACCTGTTTGCCGGCAACATGGTTCGTGATGCGAACAGTGACGTCCATGCTGCCAACCGACCGCGCTCATCTCAAGTTGTACGGTCCCAGTCGAACGACAAACGTCAAAAATTGTCGGGGACAAAAAAAATGCTAAAGGGGTACTCACTCTAATTTCTGATGTTGTATTGTTGTCGTTTTTGTTAGTGATGCAATTTATATGTTAATTGTTGTCAACACCCATTATATAAATTGTGCTACAACTGATTACCATGTTTTCAATTTTCGAGTATTATGTCTAGGGCTGTCAAAAGTTAATAAAGTTAATTTTTCACCTAAAGGTCACTTTTTCATAAGCTACCTAAAACTGCATATAAAAGTTATGTACGATAATTATTAAAAAAGTTATTAGGTTACCAAAAGTTACTTTTTCATCGTTAGGTTACTTTTTTGCTTTTAAGGTTACTTTTTATCGTCAGGTTAGCTTTTAGTATTTTTCTTGTAAGTTTTTCTTGTATTAGGTAAGTTAACCACGAAGTTCGGTGACTTTTTGCAGATAAGAGGCACAAAACGGTATATATGAGGATAAAATAGGAAAAGAGATGGACTATTAGGTCTGAAGATCAAGAAATGTCAAAATTTCTGCTGTTAGGATTTAGCAATTGATATTCACCGTAATATCTGTGCTACTCGATATTTATAGGTTTTTGGGTACGCAGGATAGTGTAATTCCATTTTAGGAAATGTCCACGAACTGTAGGGTGTCGTGAGATGTTTGGAGCGTGGTATAGTACGATGTGTGAGCTCTCTATACCAGATAATGCACTGTAGCACTTGACAGTACGTATTTACTTGAACAGGAATTAGCACGTGATTTTCAGGGCGTGAGATAGCGCCATTTTCTCACATTTGACATTTATAAGACTGTGAGCACAGGGTGCTACATATGGGAGGACGGCGGCATTCACACATGCAGTGTTTACGCTCACACTAATATACAAGCTGTAGTACGTGCTATTTGATAAAAAGTTTCATTGGAACATTATTGCGACCATTATTACAAATATTTACATTTGCAATTAGTGTATTTCGCATTTGTCTTAGCCTTCCACATGAAATTATATTTGGATGGTTATGCTCCTTTTTTCGAAGTTAGCAAAAGTATGGTAAGTCACTTATGGTGGTTTGATGTAAAATGGTACCAGATCGGAGAGAGGATGGAAAAATAGTACCAACTCGGAAATAGGATATAAGGACTGGTGTATTTTCTTCCTTCAGAACTGCAAACAGAAATTGACCTTTTTTGAAGGAGGTTATTTTTAGGTTACTTTTTTATTGGTTATTAGGTTACTTTATATGTTCACAAACAAACAACAAACAAACCGTGTATTTCATATAGCGCACTAATCAGCAAAGGCGTGATAAACATGTGATAAAACGATACAAAAGTGATAATAACATTAAAACTCAGGTTATTTTTAGGTTACTTTTTAGGTTACTTTTTCTCGAAAATAAAGTTACTTTTTTCTGATTTTTTAGGTTACTTTTTTGACAGCCCTAATTATGTCCCATTGGTAGAAGATTGATGAGATTTTATGCTGAATTATAATTTTTTTATTTACATATGATTCAATATTACAGTTTGACATGCTACCTCTTTGTCCAAAACTCGTGTGAAATTAATAAAAGTAGGTCTCGGGGTGATATTTCGCTGTTAAGTGTTGGGTACCTTACGGCAAACACGGCAAAACGAGTGTCAAATCCAGGTCTACTGTTATCTATGGCAGTGCGCATAGTGAGTCGGTGTGAGACGGTATGTTGTGGCGCGTGGGAGTTTGGTAGTCGATTGTGTCGCGTGAGACTTTCATGTGGTTAGGATTTGTGAACCCGCTTATTCAATTGTTAATTCCATCGTCATCATCTTATTATAGCCTGGACTGTGAATACATCTTACAGAAACATCCTGCGATTTTCTATTTTTTCCTTCCTCGTAAGACATCTATAAACTGAGATTAAATCCCCACCAACTCTCTTATCTTCTAGTGTTCTCAAACCTAAATGTTTTAATCTGTCGAAATATGCTAAATGTTTGATGCTTCCTATTATTTTTGTGGCTGATTTCTGTACCTTCTCCAGTTTTGTATATGGTTTTGTAAATGTGGACTCGAAACAATTTCTGAGTATTCCAATGTTGGCCGAATAGTGGATGTAAACAATTTCGCTAGTATCCCCTCATCAATGTACGAAAATGCTGTTGCTACTCGTTGTACTTTCTCTATTCTTGCTATATGATTTTTCTTTGTGAGGAGCCCATTTTACTACAGCGTATTCTAATGGTGGCCTAATAATACTCATAATCAATTTCCTCATCATCTCTTCATCCAAGAGATAAAATGAGGCTCTAACATTATTTATTGCTCTGAAGGCCGCATTCGAATCCGCATTCTGTTCTTGTAATATGCCTCTCTGGGGACAGTGTCAGATCAACTGTGACACCCAAGTCTCGTTCAACGTTGACCGTATGTAGACTGTGAGCACCCAACACATAACACATCGAGGGTCTGCATTCACTTCTGCCAAATTTCAGCACGTGGCACTTGCTAGTATTAAAAGCCATGCCCCATTTGTCACTCCATTCAGAAAGTATGTGCAAGTCCTCCTGCAATTCCTCACAGCTGGCTCGATCTGTGACTCTTTTTAACATCTTCATGTCATCCGCAAACATGTTGACATAGCTTCCTATTCCTTTCGTCATTTGATTGATATAAACCAAGAACATTATCGGCCCGAGCACCGATCCCTGAGGAACACCGCCTAACACATCCCTCCATGCCGACTTCTCACCTTTCACAATCGTTCTCATCTTCCGTCCACTCAAGTAGTCTCTCATCCATTCCAACAACTTTCCATGTATCCCTCCTTCATGCTCAATTTGAAATAATAACTTGGTGAGCGGAACTCTGTCAAATGATTTTTTTCACATCAACGTATACGCAATCTACCCATCCATCTCTCTCCTGAACCGTATCAATCACCCTCGGATAAAAACTCATCGAATTCGTGGCGCACGACATCCCGCTTCCAAAACCATACTGTGCCTCATTCAAAATATCTTCCTCTTGATTGATTCAACCAATTTGCACAGGACACTTGTCAGCGAAGCCGGTCGATAATTCAACGGCTCCTCCCTATTTCCTCCTTTATATATCGGGATAATGTGTGCCAATTTCCACTCTTGAGGAACAATTCCTTTTGTTAGACTACACTGTACAATGTCATACACTGGAGTAAGCAGCTCATGTCTACATTCCTTTAGAACCACAGCAGCAATTTCATCTGGACCAACAGCTTTCCTGCTTGCCAGCATACTGAGGCGTCTCTCAATTTCTCCGGGATCTAATTCAATGCGGTCAATTCCCAAGCTCGAGCTGACTATCGCCGGTGCTTCCAACACATTTTCAGTTACAACTTCTTGGAACTTTTTATTCATCACTTCGCATATATCTCCCGCCTCCTCAAAAATATCCTCATTTTCTCTCAACCTATCTATAACTACCTTATTCTTCAATCTCCTATTCATAAGCTTGTAAAACAATTTGGGCTCATATTTGGTCTTGTCTACAATCCTTTTCTCATATTCTCTCTCTTCCTGTCTTCTCACGTCAACGTAAAAGTTGCGTGCATTTATATATTCCTCTGAAGTTTTACGCGTGTTTCTTCTTCTCATCCTCGTCCACGCTGTTTCCTTCAATGTTCGTGCCCTAGCACATTGTTTATTAAAGCATTCTTTCCCAACTGTAGTATTTTCCTTATATTTGGGCACAAACTGCTCTACGCCTGTATTGTTCATATATAGAAACATATTGTATTTTCCCTGCAAGCTTTCTTTTGCCAGTAAGTACTACCAATCCATTGCTGCAAAATATTTACTCATACTGTCAAAATCACACTTAGCGTAATTAAATTTTGCTTGTGGCGGAACTCCCAAACTTTCCGATCGTGTAATACCGTCCACTGTCTTAATCTCTTTTAATACATGGTCGATCTTACCCAGTGCACTTTCGTAACGAAGTGTGTGTGTGTGGATGTGTGTGGGTGGGTGTGTGTGTGTATGTGTGTGTGTGTGTGTGTGCGTGTGTGTGTGTGTGTCTGTGCATGTTATTTATGTTCCATGACGCGCATTTCATTGTTTGGCTGCTGGGTGTTTGACGAGCGTGACGGCGTGTTGTGCAAGCGTTGTGCAGCCCTTGCTGGTGCAGTGAGTGGGTGTCACAACATGCCACACCAACATCAAACACGAGTGTGGTGATGAAGTGACGCCTGACACAATCAAGGTCGCAGATCAAGCCAGATTTGCAAATGCAGCTAGCGTTTTGCAAGCGTTTGTTATAACGGCACAGTTTCATGGTGCTGGTGTAAGCGTGCTTCAGCCGTATTGTGACGAACGCTGATGGAATCGCCACGTGTTGTGTAATGAAACCACGTAAAGGCTCCATTTTAGGAAAAATGTACCTTCAAGCTATTTTCTTAAGCAGTGACTCTATTCAACAATTTCAATAGACTGTATTGTTCAAAACATTAGAATACAAATACAAGTGGTAGTTTAAATTTTGCAGGGTGAACGCTGAACTGAACGCTGCTTGTTTCATTCAATCAACTTTTGTATAAATTAATTTAAAGTTTTATGTAAATGTGTTGTTTCGTAAATAATTATTTGTTATATTGTATATATGCTGTTTTTACATGTGTTCTGTTTTGGGAGGTTACGAAATTTCTACAGCATTTCTCAAAATTATGCAAGCTTTATCGCAGATTACACTGGTGAAAAGGGGAGTACTACAATATTGCTCTATGAACATATTAGCCACAAATGCCCGAGTACTCCCATACTCTGCTATAGGGCAACATACTCACCTCGGCCAGTGTAGTGTCAAAGGCGTACCAAGTGCGGTGAGTGCAACTGCGGCTTGTGGCCAATACGTTCACTTTTCACCATAGCGTAATTTCAATGGTTTTCAACACAACGCACGAGTTTCTATACAACAGGTAGCTAGCACCTAACATACGGTGCGGTTATTGGCTAGGTTAGGTCAGGTCAGGTTAAGTCAAGTTGGATTACTGAGCCTAGCCAATAACCGTATATATATATATATATATATATATATATATATATATATATATATATATATATATATATATATATATATATATATATAAATATATTTATATATATTTGAAGTTTTCGACATATATGAAGAAAGAAAAGAAAACACAAATGACTGCCACTCTTTGTCAAACGTTTCGGTCTTGAGAACTTCGTCAGTGACTATAAACAGATCAGTGATTCAAATGCAAAACCGTTAGTGATATCTCCATATTGTGCTACATATATGACAAAACCTCGTGACTATTTCCTTGAACACACCCTGAAGTATATTACGCATCAACTTTATATATATATATATATATATATATATATATATATATATATATATATATATATATATATATATATATATATATATATTATTTTGTTTTTGTTTAATTTGTTTTTTTGTTTTTTTGTGTTTTTTCCATGTTTTTCCCTTATATATACATACTAGCATTAAAACCCGCCCGTTTTGCGGAACAATTCATAAAAATGTTGCAAATTAAAAATAAATAAGGCAAGCTCATGAAAACCTTAATCAATTAAAAAGTCTAAATTTCATTATTTTTAATTTTATTTTGACAAAATATTTTCACTCAGCCCGACTCATATTTAAACCCGCCCGATGTGAGGAATAATTCAGAACTCGAACACCATCCGTTCTGGTTCTTGAAGTCAAATCCATTAGTTTTGTATATGAATTCATTCTACACGGTGAAATTGAACGTTTTATTGCTGCCCGCGGGACATTTTTATTTCATAAAAATGAGCCATCGCTTCGTTTGCGTTTGAAGCCCCTGATCATTGAACCAGCGAACCATGAACCAGCGCAATTATGTCACCTCATATTCAAGCATACATACACAGACAGACAGATAATTTCTTCTTTATGTATATATATAGCATTAAAACCGCATTAAAACCCGCCCGTTGTGCGGAACAATTAATAAAAATATTGCAAATTAAAAATAAATAAGGCAAACTCATGAACACCTTAATCAATTAAAAAGTCTAAATTTCATTATTTTTAATTTTATTTTGACAAAATATTTTCACTCAACCCGCCTCATATTTAAACCCGCCCGACGTGAGGAATAATTCAGAACTCGAACACCATCCGTTCTGGTTCTTGAAGTCAAATCCATTAGTTTTGTATATGAATTCATTCTATACGGTGAAATTGAACGTTTTATTGCTGCCCGCGGGACATTTTTATTTCATAAAAATGAGCCATCGCTTCGTTTGCGTTTCAAGCCCCTGATCATTGAACCAGCGAACCATGAACTAGCGCAATTATGTCACCTCATATTCAAGCATACATACACAGACAGACAGATAACTTCTTCTTTATGTATATATATAGCATTAAAACCAGCCCGTTGTGCGGAGCAATTCATAACATGAAATTCATATTCAATTCATAAAAAATATGGAAAAATAAAAATGACAAAGGGTACACTCATAAAAATATTAATCAATTGAAAATTATAAGTTTAATTATTTTTATTTCGACAAAATATTTCCCCTCAGTCCGCCTGAGTCATTTTTAAACCCGCCCGTCGTGCTGAATAATTCAGAACTCGAACACGATCCGTTCTGCATCTTGAAGTCAAATCCATTGGTTTTGTGTATGGATTAATTCTACAGGGTAAATTGAACGTTCTATTGTCTATAGTTGCTGCCCGCGGAGCATTTTCATTTTCTTAAAAATATCTTTTTATAAATGAACTATTTGAAAAAAATGAACTAAAAAATGGAAACACTTTTTTTAAACCCGCCCGTCGTGCGGAACAATTCATACAATAAAATTCATATTTGAAGTCAAATTCATTGGTTTTGTGTATGGATTGATTCTACAGGGAAAATTGAACGTTCTATTGTCTATAGTTGCTGCCGCGGAACATTTTATTTTAAAAAAAAATTACCTTTTTTTAAATGAACCATTTGAAAAAATGATCTAAAACACTTTTTAAATCCACCCGTCGTGCGGAACAATTCATACAATAAAATTCATATCAAATCCATAAAATATAATGAATACAAATTGAAAACCAAAAAATGTAACCTATAAATATCTTAACCAATAGAAAAGTCTAAATGTGAATATTTTTGTTCTTATTTTGACAAATATTATCCCTCAACCCGCCTGATATATAAATCTGCCCGTCGTGTGGTATAATTCAGAACACAAACACGAAACAAACGATGAAAGATAATGAAATCTGTTAATCAGAATGTTTCCAAACTATATTTATTACTTAACATCATTCCCCAATATCATTTGCTTAAGTACTATTTCACTTTTACCGCTATAATATTTATTGTTAAAATTTATATATTTTCCCCTATCATTAAAACCCAATATAACCTGAGTCAAACCTACCCAACCCAACCCAACCATTCAATCTTGACCGCTCTCAGCCTAGTCTGAGGTGATTTCACTTATTAGTTTGTGATCACAAAATATACTGATGCGATCATAATTTGTAATCAGAAGACTGAGATTATCTACCCCAGGGGTCCCAAACACGCGGCCCACCAATACTTTTCTCTCAACCCGCCAATATAGTATCGGGACCGAACTGTAAGGCAGCTAAATTCACATTTGTTGCATGATGCGATATAATTTTTCACCATTATCATATTATCTCATAATTCCCGGTTAATGCTTCCACTAAGGCATCATATTCATACAGTTGTTATTTTTTGGATTACAACGATATTACAGCCGATATTATATTATGCAATCTATATTCTGCTACGTATTATTCCTAATACATATATCATGAGATCGCAAAATATATTTAAAGGTTCACATCATTCTCCAAAATCATTTGCTTAAGAGCTATTCTACTTTTATCGCTAGAATATTTACTGCTAGCAAAATATCATATACCTCGCTATCATTTAAACCCACTCTTTATAGATACATTTAATTCGCCCGTCGTGCGGAAAAGTTCATAAAATATAATTAATATTCAATTCATAAAAAAATTAGTGCAAATTGAAAAAGAAAAACAAACCCACAGGAAAGTTTTAGCTAATATAAAAGTCTAAATGTAAAATTTATGTTTCAATTTAGAAAACATGTTTTTCCACAACCCGCCTCATATTTAAAGCTGCCCGTCGTGCGGAATAATTCAGAACTCAAACACGAAACAAACACAAAGAAAATTGATGAAGAACGACCAATAGAAAAGTCAAATTTTTAAATTCTTGTTTTAATTATTGACGATGTTTTTCCCTCAACACTACTCAAATTCACACCCGTCCTTCTTGTGTAGTAATTCAGAGGTGTAACACTATCAAAACAATGAAACATCTCAATAAGTCCAGATTAATGCTTCCTCTAAAACAGCATATGCATATACTTGGCATTGCATGATATTACAACCCGTATCCTTATGCAACTTAAGCGTATGCAACTTGAAATTAAACCAATTAAATTACACAGTAAAATTCAGTAGCTTACTTTGTTCCAAGTAGCATTTTACCCGCCCGCCGTGCGGAACATTTGATGTGTAAATATTGAGGACAATAAAGACTATCTATTCAGTATAGTTTAGCATTAATTAAACTGTACGCAAAAAACCACACCATCCATGCTTGGAGATAATATGATGCAATCTTAATTGTGATTGGGCTTCAGTGAAATTTAATCGGTGTATATCTCGTATTCCTGTGTAATCGCAAGTGCGCATAATAGCTGTCAAATTGGCAATATGTCCTTTTGAATTTACTCCGCCGTAACTTCCTTCAGATACCCTTTGGAAAATTACAAATTATACCGTATTGTAGAAAACAAGATTTCTAGCACGATGGTATAATTTATTTTCATGTATAACAAATAGTTACTGGGAAATAGTAGAAAAATAAATTAATTTTAGTCGCCCGGTGTTCAAGTGTAATTTTGGATGTATTTGAGAATTTTGCCAATTTTACACGTTTTTTTGTACCATTTGTGGGTATAAATTATAGCTTTTCTTGTAGAACACAAGATTATCTACACAGCAGTATATTCCTGTGTAATCGCAAGTGCGCATAATAGCTGTCAAATTGGCAATATGTCCTTTTGAATTTACTCCGCCGTAACTTCCTTCAGATACCCTTTGGAAAATTACAAATTATACCGTATTGTAGAAAACAAGATTTCTAGCACGATGGTATAATTTATTTTCATGTATAACAAATAGTTACTGGGAAATAGTAGAAAAATAAATTAATTTTAGTCGCCAGGTGTTCAAGTGTAATTTTGGATGTATTTGAGAATTTTGCCAATTTTACACGTTTTTTGTACCATTTGTGGGTATAAATTATAGCTTATATTGTAGAACACAAAATTCTCTACACAGTAGTATATTCCTGTGTAATCGCAAGTGCGTAAATTGTGATTGGACTTCAGTGAAATTAAATCAGTGTATATTCATGTGTAATCGCAAGTGCGCAAAATAGCTGTCAAATTGGCAACATGACATTTTGACTTTACATCGCCGTAACTTCCTTTAGATACACTTTGGAAAATTAAATATTATACCGTATTGTAGAAAACAAAATTTCTAGTACGATGGTATAATTTATTTTCATGTATAACAAATAGTTACTGATAAATAGTAGAAAAATGAATTAATTTTAGTCGCCCGGTGTTCAAGTGTAATTTTGGATGTATTTGAGAATTTTGCCAATTTTACACGTTTTTTGTATCATTTGTGGGTATAAATTTGTGGTGTAATCGTGTGTAGTGAGAGAGAGAGTGTGTGTGTGAAAGATTGTGAGTGCGTGAACGTGTTAGTGTGTCTATGTGTGATCGTGTATAGTTGAATTGTATATTGCGTGCGAGAGTGTGTGAGCGAGTGTGTCTAGTTGTTTCGGTGTGTGTGTGTGTGTGCAGTTGTTTCGGTGTGTGTGTGTGTATGCGTTTGTGAATTGTCCATGCCCCGCAGCGGCGAGTGAATGACCGGCTCGCCGCTGATTGGTTGTTGCGGCGGGTGAGGACTGTGTGTGTGTGTGTGTCCGTGTGTGCTCCCGTGTGACAAGGTGTGAGCGGAGAGTCTTGTTCGTGGAGTTCGAAGTGTTGTCGGTGTGTGACGTCTTGTAGGCGCGCGTGGGGCGGTGATGCCCACGCGCGCCTGTCTGTAATATATTTGAGTTTCTGGTTTCTTTTACAAGCTATTTCGGCCTTTTAGTTTGGAAGTGGTTTTTTGTCTGCGACCCGGCTTCAGCAGCGGAGTGCCCTCCAGTATCAGCAGCGGCTTGGATGAAGTGGTGGAGGTGCCCGGCGGCGTGTCAGGTTGGTGTGCAGGGGGACGGCAGGAGAGCATGGTGCCGGCAGGAAGCAGCGGGGTAGCTGTGGCCGAGGGTTGCTCGTCGTCCCGCCTGCACTGGTGTTAGACTCGTCGCCGGCAGATAGAAGATCGCTGGTGGAGGCTGCTGGTGCTGGATGGCATGTGAGAGAAAGGAGCTGCTGAAGCCGGAGGAGAAATGACGAACGACGACGACTGTGTGGCCTGTGTGAGCGGCGACGTTCCGGCTGTTTCGGCAGGGTGCTGAAGAGCACTAGAGTCGACGGGAGCATAGTGGGTGCTGGGGTCGAAGTGTTGTGCCCTGTCGCGGCAGCCGGTGATGAAGAGGACGGCAGGCTGCGGCGGAGCACTGAAGAGCACGGGCGGAGGCGGGAGCGTGGTGGATGCTGGGGCCTGACGTGTTGTGTTTCGCCGCAGCCAAGGTGTGTGCATCTGGTGGAGGCCGTCGTCTAATTAGATTTTGGTTATTGGTTCATTTTTCCTGGTTTGCTTGCTTCGCGGTTTTTTGTTGATTTATGTTTCTTTAAAAACAGGTGGAGGTGTGGTGTAATCGTGTGTAGTGAGAGAGAGAGTGTGTGTGTGAAAGATTGTGAGTGCGTGAACGTGTTAGTGTGTCTATGTGTGATCGTGTATAGTTGAATTGTATATTGCGTGCGAGAGTGTGTGAGCGAGTGTGTCTAGTTGTTTCGGTGTGTGTGTGTGTGCAGTTGTTTCGGTGTGTGTGTGTGTATGCGTTTGTGAATTGTCCATGCCCCGCAGCGGCGAGTGAATGACCGGCTCGCCGCTGATTGGTTGTTGCGGCGGGTGAGGACTGTGTGTGTGTGTGTGTGTCCGTGTGTGCTCCCGTGTGACACGGTGTGAGCGGAGAGTCTTGTTCGTGGAGTTCGAAGTGTTGTCGGTGTGTGACGTCTTGTAGGCGCGCGTGGGGCGGTGATGCCCACGCGCGCCTGTCTGTAATATATTTTAGATTTTTGTTTTTGTTACAAAATTATAGCTTATCTTGTAAAACACAAAATTATCTACACAGTAGTATATTCCTGTGTAATCGCAAGTGCGCATAATTGCTGTCAAATTGGCAATATGTCCTTTTGACTTTTACACCCCCGTAACTTCCTTCAGATACACTTTGAAAAATTAAATATTATACCGTATTGTAGAAAACAAAATTTCTAGTACGATGGTATAATTTATTTTTATGTATAACAAATAGTTACTGAGAAATAGTAGAAAAATGAATTAATTAATATTTTGAATATAGATTGAATTTTTTTCCATTTTACATGTTTTATATTCAATTTGTGGGTATAAATTATAATTTGTTGAGTAGAACAAAAAATTTCATACACAGTGGTATAATTTTTATAGTTGTACCATTGCTGGTTTAGGAAGAGTAGTGTTCAGAAAATTAACCAAATTTTTCTCATTTTTCAGGGTTCATTTTGTCTTTTTACCGCTATAACTTTTTTTGGTTTAATTTTTACAATTTATAATTTAAAATATCTTGTAGACAAGAAAAATTCCAACATGATGGTATAATTTTTGAGCGGGTACGCCAAGTGATGGTTGAGTAGCAGCTCATAGAAAATGGACCAAGGAGGGTGGGACACACACACAGACACACACACAGACACACAGAGGATCTCTTTTATATATATAGATAGATACATACATATACATCTATATACACACATATATTACTACGACTTCTTATAATAATAATTGTGAAGGCAAGGTTCCTAAATTAACATGCCCATCCCTACTATTTATATTTACAATATTTATTATGTAGGCGGCTTCTTCTGTTTTTCTTTCAGATTTTTTCCCACATTCAGCTACAACTTCCGCTTTTTCCCAGTTGGGTAAACTGCCGCATTCCTCAATGTGTACTACTAATGAATTAGACATTCTGTGATGTCTCACATCCGCACGATGTTGTTTTATTCTCGTTGCAATGCCCTTTCCTGTCTCACCGTAATAAGCCTTATCGCATCCACTACATGGTATTTTATATACTACGCTATCTTTATTGGTACATGATAATCGTTCCAGAATCAAAGGAGTGCAGACAACTGAACACTATATTGAAGAGAACAGACTACACGCTGGTACCAACAACAGGATTAAAAATATCCGATCAACTTATGAAAAAGACAGTCAAAACATCTAGGAACACTCAAACAGGAAACGAACTAACCAATAAAGATAGCGTAGTATATAAAATACTATGTAGTGGATGCGATAGGCTTATTTATCATCAAGCTCCAGCAGTAATCCGCCATCATATGTGAATCCTATCGGTCTTGATACCGATTTACATTGTTGTAATGTCCTGATGGAGCCGTTCTCCTTTTTCCTCGCTCGCAACCCGAAAGAACTCCGCAAAATTGTCCAAATAACTGTGTAAATAGGGAATTTTGATACTCATCTTACACCCAAGATCTCAAAGGTTCATTAGTAGCTTTTCCATAATATCTTCATAGTTGTCTGATTTTGTGTTCCTTAGGAAATTTTGTACCACATTACAATATCGATTCCAAGCTCTTACTTCTGTCTCATTTATAGATTTAAATCAGGATTTAAGACTAAGATTAGGAAAAGCTGAAAAAATATATCTATAACATTCTCCACTTTGATCATGAGCTCTAATGATCTGTTTCATTAATCCAAGCTAGATGTGCAAGGGAGGAAATACAATTTTCTTAAATTTTCTCACTAGAGATCACTGATGACATTCTTACTCCCAGATACCAGATTCTGTCGTTGAAGCCATTCATTTTTCCACCTAATGCTTTGTTGTAGCTCCAGTGAATTTGTGAAGTTCGTGTAAATGAGATACCCACAGCGAAAAAACTTGACGTGATGGAGAAAATGTAAGAACAGATTTGATTTCAGCACACTCAAATTAGTCAAAATTTGTTCTGCAACTCTGCCTGAAAAAAATTTCCTTGTAGAGCAGTGTTATCTGAATTATTTTATTTAATACAGTTTTGCATTCTTATTCTACATTATTGCTGAAATTGGGAATTCGGTGATAATTTTTGGTGCTTTATGTTTATTATTATGTCACGAAAATGCCAAATACTTTGTCAAAACCCCAAAATATGTTATTCAATTTCATATAATATGTAAATTTTGAACTGTTTCGTAGATTATTTGCATTGTAAGCATATATTCAGCGGCATTACATTGGGGAGTGAATGAGGCAACTGAATGAGGCAAAATTCCTGGGAGTGTATATAGATAGAGATCTAAGCTGGAAGCCCCAAATTAAAATGCAAACCTCCAAATTAGCCAAACTTGCTTTTTTTATCAGGAAAATCAGGCAATCGCTGAATGAAAAAACATCTATAACTGTCTACAAAACACTGGTTCAACCTGTTCTAAATTACTGTGATGAGACATGGGGCTCTACGTACAAACATTCCATAAAATGTATCACAACACTGCAAAAAAGAATTATAAGATCCATCGGTTGTCTGAAACACTCTGAGACTACTGAACCTTTACGGAAAAAGTACAGTCTATTATTATTTGATGAATTGGTGCAGTTCAACATTGGATGCTTTATGTACAAAATTCACAAGGGGAACATTCCGAAAAATCTTAGCTTTCACTTCAAAATTAACCGCAGACACCCAGAGAAGTTCTTCATTACCTTTCCCAGAACTCGTTGTAGACAATTCAATTTTTCGTCAGAGGTCCCTGAGGTCTCAGAGGTCTGGAATAATTTGGACATTACACTAAAAAACTGTCCTAGTATAAAAACGTTTAAGGTAAAGTTGAGAGAGACTCTCATGTATAAATGACTCTCCACTGAAAGTCGGGTGCGCCTCCACACCTTCACATCGTCGCAATACAGGCACCAGCGGGACAGGAATGCGCCAATATGGAAATGTGCGTGTGTGTGTGTTTTGTGTACTGTGTATGTGCGTAAGTATACATGTGTAGGTGTACATTCATGTATGTGTGTGCGTGTGTGTGTGAGTGTTACTGTAGTCGAGCATGTATGTGGAAGATCGTAGATCTGTCTCTTTGGACGAGCCGATAAGCCACTGTTGGCTTTGGCCACTTTATAATGATATGTTTCAACTGAAATTGAATATGTCCAATACAAGGAATGAATGAATGAAGGAATGAGTATGTAAGCGATATTTATGTAAGCGACAGTGTCGTAGTGCGTGGCATAAATTTCACCGTGATTTGGTCCTTCTAATAAAGTAGGCTTGCGGTGTCGGCACCTGGATTCACCGGTCTGGGAGTTAAGGAAGCAGTCTGATCAAAAAGATGCGGGGGCTTGGTGAAACTTGATGAGCTAAACTCGAAATTGTTACGGTCATTATATTTTCGGAGATCAAGGGGGCTTGGCATATGTTTGGGGCCTTCAGTGCCTCAGCCTCATTCCCCTTAGCGCCGTCACAGTAGGGGTGCCATTTTAGACGTTTGCTTAGAGGCGCAATTATCCCTTGTTTTGATTTGCATGCATCAAATGCATATTTGCATTTGATGTTTTTCGAGCGAACAGCCGTGAGTCCATCGAGCTGCGACATGTGACCAGAGGAAGCGTTTTTCTCACATGCAACGCGAAACATGTTCTTCCCACAAAAACTGTTTTTCTTAGAAAATTCACTTTCACATTGAATTCCTTCAACCCCTTTGAGCGTGGCAATGCAGACGTCATTCAAGGTGGCAGAAAAAACGCCATCCTTGTGAAAATGTCGCAATCAAGTCATTGCTCTTATTAACATGTGTGTCATTCTCAATTATGAACAAATTCTATTACATAATTTTTTTTATCGTTTTGCAAGAAAACATCTGTTAAAGCAGACTTGGCTGAATATATTTAAATGAGTTATAATTTGCAGTGTAAGTTGGGGTATACGTTACTAAATTTATAAGTACATATACACGCATATATATGTATATAGAAACACTGTAAAACATTCATGTTTGCACAGGATAAACGATTGCACGACGCAGTGTATGAAAATGTACTGGTTGTTGCCGCTCACACAGATTTATCTCCACAAAGCCCTTAACAGTGTTCACATCGTTCATGTTCTCCATGGACAATGTAGTGCCACAATTAACATCATCATACCAGAGCTTGGTCAAGAAGCAGATCACCAGACTGCTCACCTGAGAGAACAGTTAGAACAACATTACATCATCAGACGACACAGTTTTTTCTCGGGTGTGGGGCCATTGTTCAAGCTCCCACGTTGCACGCCAGAAGGGATTAAAACAATGAAATAGGCCTATCTCTCCGTGTGGACAACACACACACACACACACACACACACACATATACACACGCACACAAATACACACATACACACACATGCACATACACACACATACACATACACACGCACACAAATACACACATACACACATACACGCACACATACATACATACACACACATACATGCACACATGCACACACATACACATATATACATACACACAAACTCGGGCACGATGCAGCCTGACAGCGTCCCATATTAGGGGCAAACCATAGTTCAAGATCATAGTTCAAGAGCTCAACAGAAATCAGCGTGCAGAAACTGGCAGCTCATCATGCCTGACACGTGTATCATCATGCCTGACACGTGTATCATCATGCCTGACACGTGTATCGTAGACTGCACACTCCTCCTTTCTGGCCATGGTGTATGGCCTGCTGCATTTCTCGCACTAACTTCTCATAGTTGCGGTCCACAGAAATAATTCTGCCCAAAAAAGGATGATTCAACAAAAAATTAGCTTAATTTAACAGAGGAGAACAAAATATATAATCCAAACATAATGACTCAATGCTGACAGGATAGAAATATTCACTGATAGACTATATATCCATCCAACTGATGATAGAAAAAATGGAGTTTTATTCAAACCGTGCAGTTATACTTAATCCACGCTCACATATAAATGTAAGTAATAACATTCAATACGTATCTTTTATACACTCTATGTGATTTCTTGCCATCAAAATAGGTATCGTTTTGCTACGGTAATAATAAATATAAATAACTGAATAAAAGCTTACCCGTCAGCAAAATTGGCAACACTCAACATCAATTTGGCAGCTGTGACATATTGGCGCGCCTTGTCTGGCTTTTCACAGGCGACGCGGTTAAGACAATCAAAATCCTTGCTTCCAGATCCCAGCAAATACGTTAACATCATCAACATATCGTCGTTGTCCATCCAGGACTCTCCGACGTCAGACCTAAGCGATACACGAACACACACACATGCATACATACACGCATGCCATCATATTCGTGCTCTCGGCTGTGTGGAACTTGCGTCTGTGGGTCTTGCGTAGTGTATGCTGATTTTTCCGCCCAGAAGTTTGCTTTGACAAATTTGCGAAGCGTTTATATTGCTAATATGATCTTAAATGTTACATTGCTTGTGGAAAATACATTACTTAAATCATTACTCGTCATATTCATGCGCGCTCACACGCATGTAACACCGTGATAGAATATTTCATCAGTTTTACGCGACACCAATTATGTTTATCTAAATATTATATTATTTTCATTCTAAATGAATATTCAATGGTTAATGTTATCAATTTCGACTTGCAATGAATAAGTTTGTCTAGCTGCCGGGACAAAACCAAGAGGTGGACATGAGAAAGCTTGTGGATGCGCTCATTACGGCGAGGAAATGTTTGATTGGTGTTTTCCAGGGGTGGTCATGTGCAAGTGTACTCACCGTCCACTTGCCCCTCCCGAGAACAAGTTGAGGCCGCCGCCGCCAAACAAAAACATGCCTCCGGCAATGATGATGGCTTTGATGACAAACAAGATGATGAGGTTGGTGATGTTGAGCGTGAGAACCTCGGAGGTGGAGGTGGCACGGCCCAGCACATCGTTCAACAGTCGCGCAAGACTGGCACCAGGTACCTGGTTGCCAATAGATTGGCGACTGGAGTCGAGGGACATCGTGGCCGCCTGCGTGACGGCCAGCATCAGAGATGCCACACACACAGCGCTCACAACTGCTGGCACAAATGCAAGTTGACACTTTAATGAGCCAAATCAACACAACAACAATCAGAAAAAATCCTGCAAACCATAGATAATATTGATTAAAGCTACGCTATATTGGGTTTATTGAAAAATTTTGTGCTACTTCAACAAATATTTTTCACTTAAATACACTTGGGTATTTTATAATTTTTCACTACATGTTATTCTAAATAGTCCTGTATAATTTTATCCTAGTTTGTACGATCACAAATACATGTTCATTAACAACACTTAGAAACGTTATGCATATAAGTATGAGTATGAGAAAGTGTTTGAAAACAGATTCTATTCTCTCATTTGGAGTATGAATACATCAATAAAGCGATAGTTTTTATTATAAAAATCGACCATGAATACTGGAGTTAATTGAAAGCAATACAGCCAGCGTGAGCAGCAACACTACAATACAAATTATTGCAGCATTAACTTTAAGACGGTGGTTAATATCCCACAGGTGGTAATAATGCAGTTACAGCGTCATTACCACCTGTGTAGTGGGAAATAACTTGTTCGGACAGAAAGCAATTGTACGTGTGATTTTCCCTGCTGCGACTTAAACGAGCTGCTGAATGGAGAGACATTCAGCATGGAAGTGGAAATATTAACCTTGCCGACCGTTGCTTCAATTGAAACATCTCATAGGAACATAGGAATCAACATTCTCATAGGAAACACACATCTGGCCCTCAAGAGACTACAAACATATAAATACAGCTAGAAGCACTTGTATAACACAAGTATACAAAATTGTACATGTTATATGTATTGTCTTTTATTGCATGTTTGTATTTAACTTATTTTTTGCACATGACCTGATAAAATCATTCCGTTTTGGCAATTCTATTTTAATCGTACTGTGCCCGAGCCCTTCGGTGCGCTATAACAAATAAATGTAGCTGTTGTTGTATTAAAAAATGGAATTACGTTAGAAAGTAAACATTAATCTGCTTCAAGTAATTTTATTTCTGATGAAAACATCCAAGCTGGATTACTTGCTCAAATTTTGTGCATATCTTGTATCTTGTATCTATTTTGTGCATAAAGTATTTCTGTTATTTATACATCAATTAATTTTCCCCACTGTCGTCTTCTTGAAAAGGCGAATAATGCAGCAAGATTCACGTACTTGTTTGCATGACAAACACGTTGATAGACGGTGAATTATGCAAACAAATGCAATGACCACTTGACACGAAAATCCGGTCCAAATAATACCGCAGTCAATAATAACTAGTACACAAACACACACAACACAATCACACGCACACTGCTCTAGTGAAGAGCTAACCTGGCAACTGTCGTATCACCTGCACCACAGTGACTTATCTACCCTCACACACACGCACACACGCACACACACACTCCTACACAAGTACGTGTGTCACACTTGGGTGGCGGTGGCATGACACGTTGACCAACTGAGTTGCCGGATTGACTGGCAACCTTGGCAGTTCATTGAGTGTTCACGTGTGTCTTCCGAGCGGCATTCATCACCTGCTCTTATGCAATAGTAACACAGCATAATGATAATAATGATCATGCAATCCCCCATACATATACACATGCACGAACGCGTACTTTCAGTGAGTGAAGATTATGAGGCAGTGTATCACATTGTGTGTAACAAATGAAGTGTCTATTTTTATAAGAACTTAGCAATCATCACGCCTTATTTATGCTGTTGACAATATTGATCATTATTGATACCACGGCTTGAGTTATTGAATAATTAGCAAATTTTTGCCACCTTTCATTTACTCAATATCCAGTGGCCCTCAAATAAGGATTCCTTGTGTTTCTCCTATTGTATTCTGCAAATACAAAAGTCATTATTGAATTCACGTGTATTTGTAATAATCGCTTTAATTACAAACTCATATTTTACAAGTTATTAAACGACTTTGCTTGTACAAAATATAAATTTTAACATGAATAAGAAGTAACAATAACATTAATTCCAATATAAATTAACATTAACATTATTTTCATAACATTAATAGAACATTAACATTATTTTCATAACATTAATAGAACATTAACATTATTTTCATAACATTAATAGAACATTAACATTATTTTCATAACATTAATAGAACAATAACATTAATAACATTATCATTATTTTGTTAACATTAATAGTTATTGTATGCATTATATATGGTGATAATACATGAGATGTGCTGTAATTAGTCGGCCAACAACAGCACAATAAGACAGGATATTTTATTGTCAGGGGTAATATTTTCTGATAAATTTATACGCTGAATTTCTGAATAAGCTTATGATTGATTTCGATTATTTTTGCACTGTGTTTGACATTCTCACATCTGTTTTTGACAATCACCAATCAATTTGTCAATCATCAATATATGGTTATCAACAGAGGCCGGAAAAGTATGTGATTACATAACAAATATTTGTTCACCTAAAATCCTGTGTTTACGTTGAAAAAACCTACAACGTAATTTCTATAAATTGTTCACCTAAAATGAGATATTTATTATCTTATATACAAATTCAAGGCAAATTTTCCCTCTGTCGCATTAATTGATTCTATTTTAGGATTAGCACACTGATCTAAGTGTTGTGGCGATATGCGCGTGTGTCGGGAGAATGCACATTCGGTATCAAAATAATCACTGTATCAAACAATTGGTGTGTGTGTGTGCGTGTGTTTCCGGCGGTTCAATTTTGCATTTGATGTATGCACGTATGATGCCCTTTTGGCTGGTGTTGAACGATTCGCAGGTGCAGTCTCACTTGACGGACACTATGATGTCACAACATCATATTCATTGTTGTTGCTGTCTATTGAATCATATTTATTGTTGTAGCTTTTTATTGAATCATATTTATTGGTGTTATTGTTACTTATTGAATCATATTTATTGTTCTTGATTGTTATTTATCACTTACTTGTTAATATTTATTCTTATTTATTCTTATATATTCTGATTTATTCTGATTTATTCTGATTTATTCTTATGTATTCTTAATTATTCTTATTTATTCTTATTTATTCTCATTTATTCTCATTTATTCTCATTTATTCTCATTTATTCTCATTTATTCTCATTTATTCTCATTTATTCTCATTTATTCTCATTTATTCTCATTTATTCTTATTTATTCTTATTTATTCTTATTTATTCTTATTTATTCTTATTTATTCTTATATATTCTTATTTATTCTTATTTATTCTTATTTATTCTTATTTATTCTTATTTATTCTTATTTATTCTTATTTATTCTTATTTATTCTTATTTATTCTTATTTATTCTTATTTATTCTTATTTATTCTTATTTATTGTTATTCATTCTTACATTTTTTATTCTCATTTATTCTTATTTATTCTTATTTATTCTTATTTATTCTTATTTATTCTTATTTACGCTCTTCTAAGTCATCTTGCTCAATATCTGCTAGTGAATTCGCCTCATTTTTCTCTTGTAAAATTGCCTCCTTGCAATCCAAATTACTCACTAGCACTTTTCCTCTCCAATTTCCTCCTTGCCTTAGCACTGTTTCCTCTTTTTCCTCGATTGCTCCGTCTACCACAGCACGTTTTCTTACCAAACTTCAGAGGTCTAAATGTCCCACTGACCCCATACAATTTTCTGCTCTCTCTGATGCTATTATACTCCTTACTCCACTTTTCACATATATGGTTAACTCTTCTTTCCTTCACGGTTCATTCTTAGCTTCCAAACATGCCACTATACTGCCGATTCTCAAAAAATCCAATCTTGATCCCTCTCTGCCATGCAACTATCGTCCAATTTCTATTCTATCTCTGTCCTCCAAGCTTCTAGAATCTGCCATCCTTGTTCAATTACGGCCTATCATCTTGCCTGTTCTCGATCCCTGCCAATCTGGTTTTGTATCTCAGCACTCTACCGAAACACTTCTTCTCTGCCTCTCCAATGATCTATTCTCTAATTTTTCATTTGGAAATTCCGTGCTTCTGATTTCCTTAGATTTTTCTGCTGCCTTCGATCTAGTCGACCACGAAATCTTATGCTGCGATCATGCTCATCTAGGCCTCACATCCACTGCACTTTCTCTTCTTACCTCATATCTAAATGATCGTTCCTATGCTGTTCGCAGTAATGCGGCTTTATCGTGCGACTTTCCTCTCACCTCTGGGGTTCCACAAGGCTCACTTCTTGGTCCTTTACTTTTCAACTTATACGTATCATCCCTTTCTTCCTATTCTCAGCAGCTATCCAGTTTCATTTCACGTATACGCTGACGACATCCAAATTTATTTTCCTCTTTCTCCTCATTCTTCAAATTTGGTCTCTATGCTGCTCAACCAGATTTCTTCTTGGGCTGCTTCACGTAAACTTGTTCTCAACCCTGACAAAACAGAATATCTAGTCTTTCACCCTCCTCGAATTTCTCCTCACTCTATCAACCTTCCGCTAGCCAATCAAATGCGCAATTTGGGTGTCTTGTTCGATCCTAACCTTTCTTTCTCGACTCATTTTTCTCAGCTTATCCGCTCGTGCCGCTTTTTACTCCGACAATTTTACCCTATTCGTTCGTCGATTGATGTCTCATCCGCTAGTCTTCTGGTAAACTCCTATATCTTTTCTAAGATCGACTATTGCAACTCGCTCTTCTTCCATCTTCCCTTGAAATCTATCCGCCAACTCCAAGCAGTGATCAACCTTGCTTGTCGGTTTGTGCTGAGGCTTCCTCCGCGAACCCCTACTTCGGTGCATATCCGACAGCTCGGTTGGTTACCTGCTCTTTCTCGTATCCGCTATAAGGTATGTTGTCTGGTCTTCAAACTTATCCACTCTCCCTCTTCTCCCTCATATCTCCGTTCCCTATTAACTCTCAATAATCGCACTTCTTGTCGCATTCCTGTGCCATTAGTCTGTCCTCCTGCTCTCAATCAATCCTCTTGGTCATCCAAATCTTTTTATTTCTATGCTCCTCGTATCTATAACTCGCTTCCATCTTACCTTCACCACAAGTCTTCATTCCGATCCTTTTCTGCTGATCTTCATAAATATCTGCTCACTCGTTATCTTCATGACTAAATGTATGATTTGTCTTTGGTTATATGTGTGTTGTTCGTGCTGATCGTCCTGTGTTGTACCCTCGTTGTTCTTGCTTGATATTTGTCTTTTTACTCACTGTGAATTATATGTTTTCGTTGCTGCGTCCCTTTTTTTGCATCTCTTGCATTCGTCGTTGTCTGGTCAGGCTTCGCCCTGCTACTGGTAACCGTGTAATTCCAGTACAACCAGATTCACGGTCGAGTCGTCGGCGACTAAACCGGCTCCCCCACTGTTCTGCAGTGAGGAGGGTGGCTAGACACCCGACAGGAAAAAAAACAAAACTTGTTTCAAGGGCGGATGAGCTATCTGATAGCCAACGGCCATCTAGCATGTTCCAGTTTGCAAACGTGTTTTCATTTTTCTATTTGTGCCTACTCCCTGCTCGCTGTGATGTTCCTGTCGGTTGTCTCTTTCGCGCCTGTGTATAAATATGTGCGCTATATTAAATATATGTTGTTGTTGTTGTTGTTGTTTATTTTTCTTATTTATTCTTATTTATTCTTATTTATTCTTATTTATTCTTATTTATTCTTATTTATTCTTATTTATTCTTATTTATTCTTATTTATTCTTATTTATTCTTATTTATTCTTATTTATTCTTATTTATTCTTATTTATTCTTATTTCTTCTTATTTATTCTTATTTATTCTTATTTATTCTTATTTATTCTTATTTATTCTTATTTATTCTTATTTATTCTTATTTATTCTTATTTATTCTTATTTATTCTTATTTATTCTTATTTATTCTTATTTATTCTTATTTATTCTTATTTATTCTTATTTATTCTTATTTATTCTTATTTATTCTTATTTATTCTTATTTATTCTTATTTATTCATATTTATTCTTATTCATTCTTACATTTTTTTTATTCTCATTTATTCTGATTTATTCTTATTTATTCTTATTTATTCTTATTTATACTTATTTATTATTATTTATTCTTATTTATTCTTATTTATTCTTATTTATTCTTATTTATTCTTATTTATTCTTATTTATTCTTATTTATTCATATTTATTCTTATTTATTCTTATTTATTCTTATTTATTCTTATTTATTCTTATTTATTCTTATTTATTCTTATTTATTCTTATTTATTCTTATTTATTCTTATTTATTCTTATTTATTCTTATTTATTCTTATTTATTCTTATTTATTCTTATTTATTCTTATTTATTCTTATTTATTCTTATTTATTCTTATTTATTCTTATTTATTCTTATTTATTCTTATTTATTCTTATTTATTCTTATTTATTCTTATTTATTCTTATTTATTCTTATTTATTCTTATTTATTGATGGTTGTCATTTATAGAATCACATATTTATTGTGGATTGTTGTTATTTATTGAGAAACGTGGGCGGAGTGACATTATGAAGTGTTATCGGATGATGGTTTATTATTTATTGTTATTTATTTATTATTTTCGTTTCCAATTCTTTCTATAATTTTTTCTTTTCGAACTATCTCTCTCTCTGAATATTTTGGGCGCTTCCGATACATGGGGCCACCTTAGGGTGGTAATAGTGCTACTGCACTCTTCCCATGCTGCTGGGTTTGCCTGTAATTAATAATAATAATAATAATTATTATTATTATAATAAACGGCAAACAGTAACGGAAGGAAACATGAAAAAATTATGTTTATTAACTGCTTCTACAATATGGTTTGTTATGGTTTTTAACTGCTTCTACAATATGGTTTATTATGGTTTTTAACTGCTTCTACAATATGGTTGGTTATGGTTACTAATTGTTTCTACAATATGGTTTGTAATGGTTATTAACTGCTTCTACAATATTGTTAGTTATGGTTACTAACTGTTTATCTTTGCTTCACAAATGAAGTTGTATATTACATTGAATTCACTCTGCATATTTTCATATGGTTTTTATTGTTTAAATGATATATATTTCTCTATATATTTACGTAAGCATATTGTATGTCTTGTTATTGTCTTTTCGGCTTGTTTCAATGCTCTGATATTAAATAAATATACAAGTTAAATAACATATTTGAGCTTTTTCATCATATATTTTGTAAAAATCAAGCACATTATAAAAGACATAAACAGTGAAAAACAACAGCTTAATTTTCCGATCTCTAGATATCCATCATATCTGTCAATATACAGATACAGATACAGATACATATACAGATACATATACATATAAAGATACAGATACAGATACAGATACAGATACAGATACATATACAGATACAGATACATATACAGATACAGATACAGATACATATATCTGTATCCGTATCTGGTCGGCTTGTTTTTTTGGTAAATAGCAAAATGTTCTGTATTATTACTAGACATCACGCTCCTGCCTAATACTAATACTGATTACCACGCTCCACTCTTTTACTAAGCCGACTGAAAGTTCAATATCAAATACGTGAGACGTTGACTTTTAAACAAAACATAGGGCAATACACTTCACAATTGAAATAAATTGATTTAAACTGAACCAGACCAAATAAGTACAATGTACAATGTAAGAATGTACAATGTGCAAAGTACAATGCACCCCGGATATAAAAGAGCTTATTATTTTTTATTATTAATTACAGGCAAATCCATTAGCATGGGAAGAGTGCAAGCACTATTACCACCCTAAGGTGGCCCAATGTACCGGAAGCGCCCAACAGATTCAGAGAGAAAGAGAGTGAGAAAAGAATAAAGTCTAGAAGAAGGAAAGGAAAGGAAAGAAAATAATAAATAAATATCAATAAATAATTTACCATCATCCGATAACACTCCATAATGTCACTCCGCCCTCGTTCCTCAATAAATAATAACAATCAACAATAAATATGTGATTCAGTAAATAAAAACCATTATTATTAATTATTATTATTAACGTTTATTTGTATAGCGCACATTAGAACACACGCGCGAAAAGACAAATCTTGGTGCAAAATATAAACAAATAAGTAAGACACGCCGCTTAGGGAAAGCAAACATGCGGACAATACACACACCCACAAGCACACACTCACACAAACACACACACACACACACACACACACTCACACACACTCACACGCACACAAACATACTCATGCACACACACCGCAAAATTGAAACATGGCAGTTAGAAAGAGCAAAAAAAAAACAAAAAAAAACAACAACAACAAAAAACTTCTAGTAAATATATCAAGCGAGACGGGTACGGTATGACGGCTCAGAGCGAAGCGTAAGGAGTAAGAGAGTGAGAGTCATGATCAAAAGATTTATCAAAGAGATGATTGCGCAGAGAAGAGGAAAACGATGATAAGGATGTGGAGGAGATAACATGGGAGGGAAGAGAGTTGTACAACCGTGGAGCATAGAAAGGGAAGGATTTACTAGACCAGGTAGATTCATTGAGGGCTCGTGGACAGGATAAAGGAAGTGGATGACGGGAAAGAAAGTTATCAGAGAGTGTAAGAAGCTGCGAGAGGTATGTAGGCTGCCGAGGGTCATGCAAAAGTTTATAAACAAGACAGCAAATTTTAAAGTGGATGCGAGGGATGATCGGAAGCCATCGAAGATTGTAGAGATAGGGTGAGGTATGACGAAAGTGGGAAGGAGAAAACACGAAACGACAAGATTTATTAATGACATGTTGCAGGATTTTCAGAGAGGAGCGAGGTACATGGAAATATAAAGAATTGCAGTAGTTGATTCTTGAAAAGATGAAACAATGAATCAGTTTAATAGCTGAGGGGCGGTCGAGAAAAGGGCGGATAGGATATAGCGAACGTAGAATGAGATGACAAGTGCGAGCAACAGCAGAAATATTTGCAGAAAAACAAAGTGACGAATCCAGAATGACTCCGAGATCGCGAACACTTTGAGATAGTGGTAAAGGGAGCAGCGGAGGTGTTAAGCGAGGAGGATGTAGAATGAAGAATTTTGATTTGGAAGTGTTAGGAAGGAGACTGCGAGAAGCGCACCAGGAAGAAATATCAGAGATGATGTCTGATAGGAACGAAGCATGGGGGAAGGGAAGAGGAATAATTATTTGTATATCGTCTGCGTAGACGTGGAACTGGACAGAATAGCGACGGAGAATAGGACATAGAGAAGACATGTACAGATTGAATAGAAGCGGGGCTAGAATAGAACCTTGTGGCACACCGGAAAGTAGAGGAGTTTGCTTAGAAGTAGTGGAATCGAATTGCACCGAGTAGGAACGATCAGTAAGATAAGAATGTAGAAGAGAGAGCGCTGAAGAGGACACACCAAGAAAGGAGAGATCTCTGATTAAAATTGAATGGTCAACTAAGTCAAAGGCTGCTGACAGATCAAGGAGGATAAGCAGAGCAGATTTACCGAATGAAAAATGAGAAAAAACAGTAGTAGTAACGGAGGTTAGGACAGATTCTACTGAATCTGTCCTAACCTCCGTACCAGTACCATAAATCAATCCTCAGTACCATCAATCAATATGAATAAATATTTATAAATAAGTAATAAATAACAATCAAGAACAATAAGTATTGTTCAATAAGAAACATCCAACAATAAAAATAAATATGATTCAAGATTCAAGAAGTAACAACAACACATAAAACATGATTCAATAGACAACAACAACACCAATAAATATTATTCAATAAACAGCAACAACAATGAATACGATTCAATAAACAACAACAGCCAATAATAAATAGTAATAAATAGAAAGTAAAATAAGAATATAAAATATAAAAAACAATAAATAACAATAAACATGAATAAATAAAAATAAATATGAATAAATAAACAATAGATAAGACTCAACAGTCAATTCCGCTCTTTCAGTAGCATTTCATTTACTTTGGCCTTGAATTTCTTCAAATTGTTATGCGAGAAAGCCGCCTTCAACGTGTTCCAAGTAGCCACAGTGGTCGGAAGAAAGCAGCGTTGGAATCAATCAAAGCTGTCAATATACATATACAGATACAGATACAGATACATAGGGCAAAACAAACAAAACATAGGGCAAAACAAACAAAACATAGGGCAAACAAAACGTAGGGCAAGCAAAACATAGTTGTCGGAACTGGAGAAAAAGTTTCATATATTCGGGGTTCTAGAAGACGGGCCTGAATATATACTCTCCTATCACCGGGGTTCTCTTATATCTGGGGCACACTGCAATGAATGTAGAACCACCTTTAGATGAAAATGAAAGGGCATGCATTTAGGACAATAAAGTTTCATTTAGAGTGGTAAGAAATTTTATTGTCCATGATTATCATTTGGGGGGGGGGGGGCTTAGGGGAGGCTTGGTATAATTTTGGGGTATATTTGGGGTATATTTTAAGACCCTTCTTGATGCAGCCACTGATGTATAGCCAAATATGAATATGAATCTAAATATGTGGTATATTCTAATAATCGGTGAGAGAAAATGTGTTGCGCGCTCTCATGGCCTTTATAATACTGCTATAGCTTGTCTTAAATTATCGGCTTTGAAGTTATTAACAAAATCGCACCGGCCTGTCAGACCATATGGCGCCCCCTTTCTTATATAGTTGGCAACATGTGAAATATTTGATAAATTTGGCAATGCGTGAAATGTTTAAAGAGAAGTTGAATCTCCAATCAAGCAATTACTGGTATAACTTGAATAATAACATAATTTATTTATATGAGTCTTCTTATATCTATTTATATCTATTATATTTATATGTCTATTCATATGAGTATAGTATATCTAGTCTATTTATTTGAGTTATTTATATAAGTATATCTCTTCTTTATATGAGTATGCACATGTACGAGATACTCGTATACTCGTATGCTCGATACTCGTATACTCGCGAATATGTGAGTGTATCATGTGAGTGAGTGATCATGTGAGTGTGTATGTGTATGTGTCTATGTGTGTATCATGTGTGTATGTGTATGTGAGTGTATACGTGTGACCTTGTGTGTATGTGTGTGTGTGTGTGTGTGTGTGTGTATGTGTGTGAGTGTCGGATCTGTCTCGGATCTCATCCAACTCGTCAAATTTGGCAGTTGATTCATCTCGCTCACGTTCTCTCACTAGCTGCCCATAACACAGCACACGCATCACTGCCAACACGAACACACACACACATACACACACACACATACACACACACATACACACACACTGATTCAAGTATCTGTGAACGGATGAGCGTGGCCTGGTACTGCGTATGAAGGCCAGCATCTCGTCTGTCTTGATAGCAGTGCATTTCTGTATGTTGGTGTGCGTCGTGCATGCACGTGTGTGTGTGTGTGTGTGCTTGTTGATAAACAGCGCACACATACACATATATACACCCACTCGAGTATATACATACACTAGTCGTTCATACAAGTGAACACGTGAGTGCGTGTGTGCACATGAGCGCCTTCGTGAATCCTGCCTTCTCGCCGACTATTATCCGTCTACTACTCATCTCCCGAACACGAGTTCAGTAGTCTCCCATAACAACGCGGCACTCGCATCTGCTGGCGTCTTATTGATCTGCGGCCTCCTCCGCCGTCGCCTCCGGCAGATCAACAACAGAGAAAGAGGCAAACAGCGCGGCCAGCGAACGCTGGAATAAGCCGTAATCGGATAAGCCAGCAGCCGACGTCGCAGGTTTTAAAATTTTCCGCTAGAGGGCGCAGCTGACAGTAATACATCTCAGACCAGATGACAGTTTTAGGAGGGAGGCTGAATTATGTATGAGTGACTTGGTAGCGTGTGAGGGGCATGACTTGGGACATTTTCCAATGAAATAGACACACATTTACACACAGTAATGTGCGAATATATTTCGCGATAATGCTTATATCAACAAATTCTACATAAATATAATCTTATTGACCTCATAGTGAACCTCTTGGTTATGAGTTTATGAAAACTTGTGGGGCTTCATCCTCTTGATCCCCCCTCTGGATGCGTCAGTGCAAATGATAGCCATAAATAGATCAGTCTTATCTAAGTATCGACGAAGGTCCGACGACCGAAACGTTTGACTGCCGTGTTTATCATTTATGTTTTTTTATCTTACATCATATACGTCGAATAGTTCCATCATATATATATATATATATATATATATATATATATATATATATATATATATATATGAATATGGTAATACGCATGCGAATGATCGGACGAGCTATCGTCTCATGCTATTCTTTTCTACCGTGTCTCTGCACTGTTTCTCAAGACAGGCAGCTGAATGTTTCGAAATTGTCATAGGTTTCAAGCTGTCATGTCACTGTTTCCCCGCCTGGCTCGTTAACACCGCTGTTTGCTCCTCATTCTATTGGCTACTATATATTGAATACTTGACGCAAATTGTCGTATTACGAAGTTTACGATTCCATGTATGCCTTTTTATTGATTATGATTAGCAGCAACAATATTTCCGATAGATACACTATGCACTGTTCTGGACGTTGTGCGAGTTTTACGCTGGCCACGCGCCGCTTCATGCGAATTTGCGTGTGAATGTCTGCCTACTGTGTGGAACTAGCAGTCACAATGCGGCTGCGTAATTATGTGCCTCACAAATTTTACCGAGTTAGATTACACTGGTCAACAGCAAATTCGTTTTCTGCGTTTCTTCAGCTTATTTAGGACGAATCTGATGCACTGAATCCCAAAATCTCATTTGTTTTGCTCAATCGGGTCAAGTTTTTATCTATGGCCACATGTCGTTTTGTACTTTTTTGTTCACATGTACGCACGTGTGGAGCATTCTAGAAGAAGTAGATCGGGGTAAAATACCGTATCGAATAATTGCTTTGATGGGAAATAACGAAAAGACATTGGCTGGATGAATGGCTTATTTGTGTTGACCTGAACATGGTGAACGTTTTGTTGGGACAACAATCTGGCTTCACCAAGTACCCATTGTTTCTGTGCATGTGGGATAGTAGGAACCGTGCTCAGTATAACACAAAGAAGGACTGGCCTGTGCGGGGTGCTTGCAAAGAAAGGAACGTCATCAACCACCCTCTGGTAGACAGAGACAGAATATTCTTACCACCGCCACACATAAAGCTCGGATTAATCAAGCAGTATACCAAGGCTGTGGACAAGGATGGTGACTGCTTCACTTGTGCCAGGCTTTTCTAGGATTGACCGTGAAAAAGTTGAAATCTGGCATTTTTGACGGTCCTCAGGCTGCAACATGAGCGTCAGGATGTACTACCTATTTTCACATATGGACCGGTTTCATGAGAACCGAGGTTTAATGAGTGACAAACCGGGGATTGAGATTCCACCAGGAGATGAAAGATATAGAGACCAGGTATCAGTGTGGCTGGGACTCAGTCATGATGGACTACTGTTGGACTGTGAAGAGAGACCTTCCTGCCGCTCAACATTCCAGGCGTTCGAAGAAGCCGAAGTCAAGCCCTGAAGCTTTTAAAATGGCGAAGCAACATACAATTTACGTGTACTTACCTTTATTAATGCCCATCACTCAGTGTACAGTAATCAATGTTTCTATCAGGTAATCAATATATGTTGTTGAAGACACTAATTTTCCTCTTAAAACATATTTTGAATGATACATATTAATAAAAATCAGCTGATAATTCTACAAAAAAGTAATTGGTTTTGTCACAATATTTTTTTCTTCAAATTAACATAACACAAACACCTGGCCTGATGGAGAGAAATGGATGCCATTTCTTAATTCAGCAGTACAAATATGCCTTTAATCAGTTGTAGAAGTCTAGACAACATTCAAAAAGTAAAAAATTGTTGCCCAGTGTTATGCCAATTGTTTCACGAGAAGATGACCATGTTTAGTGGCGTGACGACCAACTTGTATTATGGCGTAGAAGATGTGACACTGGAGCCTATAAATCATGATGGCATCAAGGTATGAGCCGTGACGTCACACCCCTCTCCCCCTACATACACACACACACACACACATACACACACACATATACACATACACACACACACACAGCTTGTCGCAATACAAATACTAATTTAATGTTGCCAGTGTACAGAACAAGCAACTTCAAAACTAGTTTGAACAGTTTTGGCCCATAATTGTTAAATAACCTACCGCATCATATACAATTTCTCTTCAAAGAATTATCTCTTTATCAATTTAAAAAACAAATACAAATGTACCTTATGCAACAACAGGTGCGATCACCGGATATCAATTGCTAAACATTTGCTGATGTGAGATTAACATTTGAAGATTTTCTTGCGTGTGAACGATTTGTCGTGTGATGTCGTCTCGTGGGGTTGTCGATTCACGTGGCTGTGTTGTGCTTTCACATGTTCGCGCGTGATCTTGCTTATGCTTTGTTATTGTGTAAATAATCGTGTTGATATGTTTTGTCCATCAAGCTGCTGTTGGCTCGATGGTCCGACCCCACCCTGTAATGTTTCCTAATAATGTTCCGTTATATGTGCGTGTGGTAAATCAACAAACAAACAAACAAACAAACACACACGAGCTCACGCGCTGATGTGGACCATGCGCTTCAGATTCCTTAAAATTCCTTTCTGTATCTGCAGTTTAAAATCAACAAGGTATAACAAAAATGATTTAAATGCAATACATAGATCCATATTTTGTGAAAATTGTGTGGGTTGTGTTGAGTCAATGTGAGTCAATGTGTTCGACTTAGGGAATGTAACTGCCAACATTTTTGTTTAACAACAACAACGTGTATTTGCTATAGCGCCGGTAAAACACAAGCGCGAAAAACGGAAAACATCAATTGAGTTAAAACGACATTGAATGGATTGAAGTTATGTACATAGACGTATTCATATTGATTTATTGAGAATTATAGGAGCAAATGAGTGAGGCATGCACGACCGCTCATAGTGATATTAGTACAGCAATTTGTCAATTGATGAAACTGCGTCGCTTTGTCTAGCTGCAGCCCAGGAGGGGGTCGTGTGACGATTTGCGGCTGTCATGGTGATGACAGTGGTGTTACACAAATTGTCAGGGTCGACGGCCGACCTCAAGCCGAATTTTGCATCATACCATACACAGACACACATACAAACATGTTGCGTGTGATATCACACACACACACACACACACACACACACACACACACACACACACACACACTCACTTTGATGTCACATACATCGCATATACTCGCATTAAGTGTGGAGCAATACTGGAACAATTGGACGCACTTGTCACCTGATGCTACATTTATCACGCTCCGACACACACACAGACACACACACACACACACACACACACAATGGGATAAATGTACGTATGCCGACACACACACACACACAAGCACAAACATACACACGCACACATTCACATTCATTCACTTGATAATTTATGTCTTGTGAATAAGAGACATTCCTCACGTAACATTGATAGCATTTTGAATAATCGCACGTGTTTGAGTTTAATAACAATGTGACATTATTAATACAGGTGTACTGATGACATTGACAACACATTTAATTCAGCGCCTAAGACAACGCGATAAATCGGCTCACGTGGCTAATATATCAAAACCTGTCGCAAAATGTTTTGACAGATAATGCAAAAATAGATTGGCACAAGTAGCGAACATTCACATCGACCGAGAATGTTTTACTTTCATTTTTTGCTGTTACAAAAACTTCACGATAATATTGTCGCACTTCAAGAAGCAATATTTTTGAAAGTTTCACATGGTCCAGTTACAAAATGAAACATGCAACGACTCTTATATACATTCAAAATTATCCTCAAAAGATTCACCACATGCTCAAATAGACCTCATGTGTTTGCATTATGTCATCATTTTGGTGCTATTGTTGTAGAGTCTTGAACTCTGTTGAACTCTATCAGACATGAATATCTTGGATCGGTGGCGTGGCTGAAAGTTGCGAACAGATGCATCGTTCGAGCACACGAACCGATGACACATGTGTTTGCGAGCTGCTGTCAGTGCTTGTTGCATCCACGGGTTCTTGGTTGTATCTGGAGCGATTCTGTAGAGAATAAATCGCAAACGATCAGTTAATATTCCACAAAGCGAAAATAAATTCATGAAAATTTTGCTTGCATAGTAGTTTGAGGCAAGGCTTGTAATTTCATATGAGTTTTAAGAAAATGAACTATATTTGGAAAAATGTGAATGCATATTTTTGCTAAAAGTTCATAGAACAAATCAAGTATTCCACATTTTCGGAGAACATTAATTTAATTAAAACATGCATGTTCCTTTTCACTAATACATATCTGATTATGGCATGAGTTCACTTACATAGCGTAGTACAGCAGAAAGTTGTTGCGGAAAGGTGAGTTTTCCATTTCCACCAGCGTGTTGCACAGAGACATTTGCAGACACTGTGACCGACTTGGGTCTGACACTTCTGGAAGATAAGACTTGAGCATATCTTTGACGTAGGATGGTAGCTCAGATCCGACATCAGGAAGCTCTTCAAATGACGACTCTGTCAAGTCACGCTTGCGACGACGACCAAGCGGAGCGGAAGCAATTGCTATTGTCGGCAGGAGGGCGATTGCTCCTATCAAAAGAGCTCCTTTGTAGAAAAGTCGTTTGTAGTCGCGTGAAAAACGATCATACATTACCTCTCTCACCAGAGTATCGCGAACAAGCCCCGTCGTTCGTGGTCTTTGGGCTGGTTCATTTCGGGTATCTCTCCATGATGATTCAGTTTTCGGATGCATTTTGTTTTGCTGTTTGTTTTTTTTTAAAGGCCTCAGTCTATTTCTGTTTCTATTATTTTGAGGCATAGGAGTATCCCTAGAAGGATTAAAAGACGGTGATAAAACATTTTGATTTGGGTATGCTATTTCACGTATGAAAGTATCTTTGATACGTTTGTTGGATATTTTGTGATGGTGTTTTCGACGTTTGCGAGAGGGATTAACAATTACCACAGGGACAGGATCTCTATTGGTTATCTCATCATTCGGTACATTGCTTGGCGGGTCTCTGGCAGCCGAGCCATACGATGATGTAAACATATCTCGAGGGGGATTCCTTACCGGTCTTCCATAAAACGACGATAGTGGATTTCTTGGTGGGTCTTCGGGTAGTCCATAAGATGACAAAGGAGGATCTCGTGGTAAATCTCTATCTGGTGGTCCAAAAGATTGTGAAGGGGGATTAATTGGTAGATCTCTCGATGGTGTTCCGTACGATGATGATGGTGGAACCCTGGTTGGGTCTCTTGAAGGTGGTGTATAAACTGATGAAGGTGGACCCCTCGATGCATCTCTTGATGGTACTATGTAAGATGAAGATGGTGGATCTCTGGGTGGATCTCCATCTGGTGGTCTATAAACTGATGCGGGTGGATCCCTTGGTGGTGCTCCATACGATGAGGATGGTGGATCTCTCAGTGGATCTCTGACCGGTGGTCCATAAGCTGATGAAGGTGGGCCACTTGGTGGATCTCTTGATGGGGCTACATACGATGAGTATGGTGGATCTCTTGGTGGATCTCTCACTGGGGGTCCGTAAACTGATGAAGGTGGACCCCTTGGTGGATCTTTTGGCGGTGTATTGTACGATGGTGATAGTGGATACCTGGGTGGATCTCTGTCTGGTCGTCCGTACGATAGTGAAGGAGGATATTTGGTAGTGTCCTGCAATGGTGGACCGTAGGCTTGTGAAGGTGGGTCTCTGGGTGGATCTCTGGAAAGTGACCAGTACGTCAGCAAAGATGGATTCATAGGTGTATCCCTTAATGGTGATCCATAAGCTGTTGCTGGTGGGTTTCTTGGTGGATCTCTGGCAGGCGAGGAATAAGATGACATTATCATACCTCCGGGCGGGTCTCTGCCAGATGGCAAATGAAATGGTGAGGGTGGATTCCTAGGGGGTTCCCTGGCACGTAAGCCATATGATGGAGAGGAAGGATTTCTGTGAACATCACTAGCTGGAGGAATATATGTTCGTGAAGATGAAGATCTTGCAAGATCTCTGGTAGGTATTCCATAAGTGGAAGACAACGGATCTCTCATTAAATTTCTACTTGGTGATTCTAATGTTGAAGATCTATATACTTGCTCATCACTAGCAGATGATTCGTACAATGATGTAGGAAGATCTCTTGACAAATCTCTGGGTGGATCTCTAGACGGTTGCCCGTAAGATTGCATATCTCCGACAATCATCCTCTTAAGCGTTTGACGACTATTGAGAGATTTTTCAGTTGCATCATGAAATGGAGAAGCGGTTACGCGAAGTCTTTCAAATGTATTTGATGATTGAATTGCTATCGCTGATGGTCTATCTAATGATACACTTGTAATCCGGTTCTTTGTATCAAATCCTGGTGAAAACTGACTCTTAAGAGGAGCTCGATATGACGCTGCTTGATTATTAGAATGACTGCTCAATGGAGATAAAGTTTGCTGCACTTCTGATCGACTGTTAGAGCCATACGTTCTCAATTGACTGGCATCACTAGATGTCGTGTTTTCAACGGGTATCCAAGCTGAAGGATCTTTTTTGTCAAAAATAGTCGGTAAACTGTGTGCTTTATTTAGAGTTGCTTTGGTATTTTGCTGGACAGCACCAATATCTATGACATTCTTTGTAGTTGATGACCCAGTACTCGCCACAATAATTACATCACCTTGACTATCTGCGTCAACTGTTCCACTTCTCCCAGTGACCAGATGAATTTTCGGCCCAGATATCGTCCCCAGCTGAATCACACCATCGGAGAGTGTAATCAACACGTCTTCTCTTTTGCGATACATAGGCGATGCCAGATCAGGAATCGAAGTAACAGTATCGTCCAGACTAAGGCCAGTGTCGCTAGATAGTTTGACTGTTTGAGACTGCTGCGCCACCTGACTCTGAGTTTCTGATCGAACAAATTCCGTTGGCTGTCTTCCTAAAGATGGCGCTCCGTAACGGACATCGGCTGCACCCAGAGGCACACTGGGTGGCCCGTACTGACTGACAACGGCACGTATTGTGACCGGAGTAATGGTAGCAACAGCTGGTAGGGCGGAATACAATTCGGCTCCAGTGTCTGCTATTACTTGTCTACTACTTGCTCCCATGTGAGGCATGACGTTGAATAAAGATGTGTCTTTTTCTGACGCGACATCAAAAATGTTTTGCGTAGGCGGCTTAAGTTCCTCAACTGAGGCAACCAGTCGTGGCTCATCCAGTTGCTCGTTCACGGATGTCATATCTGTCATTTGTCTGATGAGTTGAGAACTTAGATCCCGCCTTGACCGTTGTCGCTCCAGCCCAGTGTGCCTTTTGCCAAAGCGAACATTATTAGCGATGTGCATGTCATGGTTCGAGAGAGATTCACAGACGGAAGCCAAGTTATTTCTCCGACCACCAGATAATTTGACTCCGTATTTAAGCATGAGAACATCACTCAATTGGAATGATTTAGACGCTACGTTCAGTGCATGAACTGAAAAATAATTATTGTAGTTCCTTGCCATAAGAACTGCTATAATGGATAACCATCTGTATACAATCTTCATTTTGGTTCTGAAAAAAACATAATGAAATTGTGTAAATATTCAAATATTTAATTTGTACTTACTTAAATCATTAATCTCTTGAACATGTCACAAGATGCTATATAAAATTGATTGAAAAACGTATTCATACACAACATTAATATATGAAAAATATAGAAAGTGTACATGTACATGTACTTGCAATGTACATGTACATGAGAGAGCGACAATCGGCTCAGGCAAGCAATACCTTGGTCTCAATACAACATTGATTATATTGACATTATTCATATACGAAGTATTATAGAATTGTAAATTATATATGAGCTGATTAGTTTATACTTCATGTTATACAAACATTAGTGGTTGATCGGAGTGTGGATTATTGCTAGCATTGTTAGTGCAACACGACACATTCTGACAATAGGAGGCAGAGTTGTGTAATGTGCAGATGCAAAATATACTGCAATAATAAATATAAAATCAAGTGTGATATTGGCTCACTTACCGCAAAAATACACTCAGAGAGGATGACACAAACAATCACTGCATAAGACAACATAACAGCATTTGCTGCATTCTAGTAGATTCTACTTCGTGAAGGTCTAACACAATCTTTCACTTTACCACGCCAAACAATGAAAATTTATTAATATATTTTGACTGATCCGTACTTATACAATGAGTTTAATTAGGGATCAAGTAATTTCCCTACTGAAAGCATTCATGTGAAATACACGATCCTATGCTCAATTAAGCACTGATGAAACTCGCTTTATGCAACTAACAACATCTATCAGCTTGCAATTCTCGAACAACTCAACCTGCCTTAATGGTCTACAAACTCAGCTGTATTCGTGTCGCAGTCTCAAACCTCATCGCACAACTAAATTGCTGAACCAGCACTGGTGTCTGTCATGCGTGCGCGTGTGTGTATGTGCGTGTGTGTGTGTACTGTCCATCATGAGTCATAAGTGGCAGTTGTGGTGAGATTCACTTTCCATCTTTGCTAGCCCTGCTCGTACGCCTATCTGCGGGTCGATCTAGCTGAGTGCTTGGGCGCCAGTGATTCGTCCACTCTCGACGCCGGATTCCCTCACGAACGGCAGGCCAGAGCCTCGTGTCTCCGACAGTCATCCTCACAGTGTCGGGCACCACTTGCTCCAGATTCCGCACCGATAACGTCACGTGAATCGTCAGTGCCTCGCCAAGTAATCCGCGAAAGTTTCGCGGTCGCGCGCTCCCCATTTCGCTGCCCGCACCTTGTCGCTCCAGATCAACGTTCATACACACTCACAATACGCACGCACCCACAAACCCACACACACACACACACGTACATGAAAGCGTCGATCTGCTGCCATAAGTCGATTAGACGCACAAAACACGTATGGCAATATATACGTCATAAGAATTAATACCAAATGCTTAATGATTCTTACAAAATACAAGTGGAATTGATCACTGATGGATGGAATGTTTCGAAGCCAGTGTAATATCTGAATATATACTTAATCTTTTAAAGAATTATATCAACCATATTATTTCTAAGTCTACATACAAGATACAATGCATACATATTATATTTAACTACCTTATTACATAAAATATACATGCATATGTTATGAAATCCCGCAGTGTTGACTGTACTTGGTGGCAAGCACGCAGTCATACCTTAATCATCGGCAACCAACCTCATGAGTTCAGTTAGGCGTTGATTAACGCCTATTATCTCCCCTATGAATCGCTTTAAATTTGAGAAACCATGACGCTTCGTACCAACATGGTTTAATTGATTTGCGTATTGCCCGGGACACTTTCGTGTTTTTGCTCCTGCAAATGCCTATCTCCCTCAATCTCTCTATGTGTGTATGTGTGTATGTGTGTATGTGTATGTGTGTATGTGTTTATGTGTGTTTGTGTATGTTTGTATGTGTGTATGTGTGTATGTGTGTATGTGATATACGGTCGACGCGATATTTTGAAAGATAAAATCTAGTCCTCACACAATTATCTCACGTACTGCACACACACACACACACATACACATGCATACATACACATAAATGCAAGTACACAAGCACACACACAAGAATGTGCATGCTATCTACATGTAAGTGGCTTGACTGCCATGTCTTGTGCCATATACGAGAAATTAGCGGATAACAAAAACAAAGATAAATTAGTGCAAAGACGTGTGAGAGCATATCACTGTGACAGGTGCAACTTTTCATTGATGAAGAATGAATGGCATTTCAATATGATTTAAATACGATATAAATAATACTAATAATGTTTGATTTAAATATAAAGAACACTAAATATGATTATAGTAACACCAATAATAACGAAAATATTAATAATAAATGTAATAATATATTTATTTATAATAATAATAAGTATATATATAATACTTTCCAAGAAAAGAGTAAGAGCAGAATTATTTCAAAGTTATGAGCAGATGTCGGAAAAATATGTGATCACACACAAAATATTATTTCACCTAGCCTCCTGTTTTACGGCAAAAATCCTAATACCTAATTTCTAGAAAATTTTCACCTAAAATAGGAGATATCTTATCTTATATAAGAATTCAAGGCAAATTTTTCCTCTGTCGGATTAATTGATTTTATTTTAGGATTAGCACACTGATCTAAGTGTTGTGGCGATATGCGCGTGTGTCGGGAGAATTCACGTTCGGTATCAAATGATCACTGTATGAAAACATTGTTGTGTGTGTGTGTGTGCGTGTGTGTGTTTCCGGCGGTTCAATTGTGCATTCGATGTATGCACGTATGATGTCCTTTTAGCTGGTGTTGAACGATTTGCAGGTGCAGTGTCAATTGCACGCGGTAGTGAAGGTTTGCAATTCCGTCACGATGACGATATGCGCGTGTGCCGGGAAGACCACACGGGAGATGTTTCCAGAGATAAATGACCTAATATATTCCGTAAAGAAAGTTTTCCTCAGGGCTCCCTGGGGAGATATGTATCCAGAAGTACATCTGCCATCAGAACCTGTCATCACAAGGTGGTGGACGTGGATAGAGGCTGCGATATTTTACGCGCGGTATCTGAATTCTGTTAAATCAATTCTGAGTGAGCTCGATCCAGACGAAGCTGTATCAATACAGAAAGCACAACATAGCATTCAGGATGCACAGCTTCAAGTAGATCTGGCATTCATAGTTGGGAACTTGTGGTTTATTCTTCTTTACTTGAAGACACTAGAGGCCTGAGTTTCGTCTCTGGTTGAGGTACTGATTCAATTTGATTCATCCTAAATCAAAATCGGACAAGTTCCTGGTGATAAAGGAGATCGACTGCGTCGAAAATTCCGGGAAATTCTTACAATAAACACTGATTTTGAGCTACTGTGATCTATCTAAAGAAAATTGCAAGAATAAATTATTGATGGAACTGAAATTTCCAAAAATATGTCACCATAATACCTTGCGAATCTAAAATTTGCCCCAGTAACCAGCGTTCACGTTGAAAGAAGCTTCTCAGTGTACAAACACATACTGAGAGATAGACGGCAAACAGTAACGCAATACATGTATGCATATTGTATGTCTTGCTGTTGTGTTTTCGGCTTGTTTCAATGTTCTGACATTAAATGGAAAATAATAACATATTTGAGCTTTTTCATCACATATTTTGCAAAAATCAAGCACATATAAATGACATATACAGTGAAGTATACATACATATACAACCACATAATTTTCCGATCTCTACTTATTAGTGATCATAATATTAGTTATGAGTGATATACAATGATGCTCATGCGTATGGAAGCATCTGAACAGCCTGGCAAGATGCAAAGGTTTTCATATAATTTTTGTTGAATATGTTCTATATCTCGTATGTTATTGCGTGTTGTCCATGTTGGAAAAGAGCAGTACGGACCTGTAGACTTCTTATACCCCGCCATCCTGATATCTTTCATCCACTGTTGCATTTTGTGTGTGAATGCGTTATGTTGGGCTTGACTAATACAAATAATGATGGTGACAATAGTATAAATATTAACAACATTGATGGCATTAACAATCATAATATTAAAAATTAATCTTTATATTGATTTATTAATACTAATACTAATATTAATTTAATCAAATCATATCAATTATTTTGTCTGAATTTGTTTTGATTCCAAATAGTTTAGTTTCAACATTAATACAAAAACGGTTTTACTAGTCCAGGTTTTGTCACATTACAACAAACAATAAAAGAGCTGAGCCAAATAATGCCGGGCTGGGATAACGTTAAATAAAATCCAGTATACGAATAAAACGTTTTTGAGTTGAAACTTTCAAACTGTATTTTGGCGATATTTACACACAATTGTACAATTTAAATCTCTTTTCATAGAAATATACTATTTTTTTAGTGATGTTCATTGTGGTAAACATTGCAAACATTCTAGCAAAATTTTATTAGAAATGGTAAGAACGACTCGATTGGTATCACCACGGTTATTGCCAGTATGTGTTGAATATACCGTAAATCAACTATTTGACAGCTCTAATAGAACGGCAGCTCGGTAGAACAATTGAATAATAGAACGGCACAGTCTAATTGAACGTCACCTCTGCTTAAACCTAACTTTGACAGCCACATTAGCGACGTGTTACCTGATTTTTATTAGTGAGTTTTTCTTATTTTCTAGTAATCACCAAGTATTTGTGCCTTTTGGTCAATAAATATGCATATGTTACCTGGTTCTTTTTCTTCCATAAAATGTGCCGTATCTACTCAAAATACTGATAAGCTAATCGAAAAATAGAGCGGAAATTTCTGATTGAACGGTGTCTCTAATTGAAAGGCACCATAGGAAAATTAAGAAAAATCCAACGGCATGTCGTTCTTATTATTTTTACTGTTCTTATTATTTTTACGTTCTTACTGTTTTTATTCCGCTCACAGCCCCTGATCTTATGTTTGTGCTAATCGTGCTTGTATGTGACGTGCGCCAGTGTTCATATTTGTCTGTTCATGTCTTTGTAGGTGTTGTTGTTGTTGTTGTTTTTTTTTGTTTTTTTTTTTAGCACAAAATAATTCGGTGTTTATCTTCCCTGTTATATTTTTTGTCCTTGCTAGCTCTTGTTTTCTTCTTTCTGAGCTCCCGTTTTGATGTAATTATTATCTTGTATATCTATATTTCATGTTTATCGCGCCTTTGTTGATTAGTGCGCTATATCAAATACACGCTTGTTGTTGTTGTTGTTGTTGTTCTAATATAGATTTTACGGTATATGTGCATCAATAAATATAGAAGGGAACATTCTATTATCCAATATTTCGTAAATTTTTATGCAGGAAACGAAACATTTGCAATGAAAAATTCCAATAAAATGAAAATACACTAAAAATGAAGTATAAAAACAACATATGGAATATTTTGACGGCATGTAAAAGCTTGACACTTGAAGTTATTGTCTTGTGTTGCGTTAAAGTCACTGAATGCAGCACATTGTATTTAGGTTTCAGATCTGATATTTCTACTTTGTGGCATGCAACAGAATTCAGGTGGCTCGGGAAGTAATTAAACTCATCAAACGATGATATTTAATTAGAAATGTGTTACACAAGCATCTTACATCATGTACGCATATGTCAAGTTTGTAAATTATTAAGTTTATGGACGGCATCATATTGTCTTTTTGTAGACTATGACATCAAATCATGGGATCAGACAACCGTTGAATGCAAACTATATACCAGCTTAACCTTGAATTGAACGGCAAAAAAGAAAAAAACATGTTTTTGAAGAAAAATCATATAATAATAAATGATATACTAATATAATATAATTTATTTCATGAATTATAAGAATTCAAAAACATTTTATACAATATAAGATATAAAGCATAAAATTTTCAGATATATGACATAAAGAGATTAATAGTAAATATTGAATGCTCTGTTAATATACCTAACCTGCCTAACTAGCCTAACTGACTTAAACTAATACACAAACCAACCTTATTAAACTTAACTAACCTAACATAACTAAACCTACCTAGCCTAACAAAACTTTTAACGGACCTAATGCTTAATGGGCCTGAGTCAGGTCACAGTAGATGAGCTGTAGATAAGAAATACTACTTTGAATATTCGGTTGAATGAGAATATTCATATCACAAACAGTTGAACAAATTCTTTTTATAATTTAATTCCATTGAATGGTTCTCCCTATTATAAGTTAAATTATATAAAATTTCACGTTTATCGGCTAAATAATAATATGTATTAAAACATAATTACCTAAAACTAATTAAATTTTTCTGTAGGAATAATGAAAAATTTACATTGTTGAGAGAACACGAACAATATTTTTATTGGCGTATAAATTGTCAATATTGAGATATTTACAGAGAAAGTGCGCAAATATTGTTCGCGTTTATTCTGCTATAATCCAATCTGAAAAAAACAAAATTCAGAAATATTCAAGCATTGTGAGTTCGAGTACTATTGCTCAAATCATCATAAGTAGGCATATAATTATTGAAAATTTATACAAAAATTATCACAGAACAACACAGAACACACGCGCGTTCCTCCAAAAATGTTTCATACAAAAATGTTCATTAACAGGTTTGATGGGGAGAATGCAAGAAATGCCTTCATTTCAATACGAACAAAGTTCAAACATAGTTCAAACTATCATTGACAATCAAAACTTGAAAATGAAAGCGACCGTTACACACACACACACACACATATATATATATATATATATATATATATATATATATATATATATATATATATATATATATATATATATATATATATATACACTCACGCATACACAGTTCCAGATGGTAACATGCAAGGTTGGTAATTATCGCGTTGAAATGAGCAAACAAGTATTTATGTTCTGCTGTCTGATGAATTTTCATGAATTTCCAGCCGTTGCGAGCGAGCATTCACGTGTCTGCTGTGTGCTGCGTGTGGTCATTCTTGCGATTTAATGACGTTATTTTTGCTGCTCTGACGACTTGATGAGCAGTGAAACTGGGAACAGCTGCCGTGCAGGATCGCCTCGCGAATAGCACGCGCCTGATCCATGAGGCCTCCACTTTCTCCCGTGTCTAAACTGTTGTAACAAAGCCCATAAAAATTACATATATACAAACCAAAATAGACATTTTCAAGCGATTTCATAACACCAGTCATGCAAATTTTTGATATGCCTGCAAGTTATATATATGTCAAGTTATTGTATCGGTTAATAAGCAAATATACACAATTTTTTCTCCAAAGGTAACCATGTAAAGTAAAATGCCGATAATTAAATACAACGATACTTGATTACAATGCTATATCATTTATAGTTTTTCTACTATTAACGCACTTGAATAATGGATATAATGACGAAGTTTCCCAAGAAGTAAATAAATATCGGCGATTGTGTCTGACAATCAAAACATAGATGCTTACAGGAGCTAAACTTATACAACATTTTCAATACATCTGTCCCAAAATTGAATCAAGACATAGATAGAGCGAGCATATTAAGCATTATATGACGTGATATCTCAAACCAACAGAATCCGTGTAATCCGATACGTAATGTGTAAACAGGCGGAAGTGCAGCTGCGTGTGAATTGCGTGCGCGAAATTATTGCGAAACAATTGGCAAGCACTTGACTTTCGAACTGTGCAATGACAACACAATGACGTTGTCACGCTATGGCATGTCCGTTGGCCGTTCATACTGGTCGGTGTAGGCTGGCTGGTAGAAAATGAAAGAGTCCAGACAGAGCTCGTCTTTTTGTCTCGCTGACCTAGCCGACACTACAGGCACCACTCAACGATACTGTGCAACTGCTACACAAAGCAACGACTCAAAAGACTACACGAACCGGGAGGAAAACCAAAGAGAGAGGGAGAGCGAAACAGAGAAAAAAGCAAGAAATAACAGAGTTGTGCAAACATGTCTATCATCTCGCCTTGTTTCCTCGCTGATACACTTTGTATCTCAAAGCATGCTGAACAATAAAGCAGCCAAACAACCAATTATTTTGCACAGCAAACACATTTAACGTGCGAGTGTAAATAAGAGAACAGGTGTTTAAGTGAAATGCATGGACGATATCAAACTGGACAGCTCCAGCACAAGCAGCTGGGCAAGTTTTTCCATTGAACGTGGAGAAAGAGGGCGAAGAGAGAAATACCAAATGGGTGGAGGAAAGATAGTAATATCACAAGATCAGCAAATTACCCAAGCACTTTGCATCGCTATCATTTTCCCTGAGAACTAATCTTGATTTGACTCAGCGACGGGTGAAGGTCTAGTGAATCTCTTCATCTCAGGCTCAGAATGTCTTAGATGAATGTCTTGTCTGAGTAGCATGAGTGTTATAAGTAGCATGACCCAGATTTCAACAACTAATTATTTGGTGCAATCTATCTGCTAAACTGCTAGTGCAATCTCCGAGTATTACTCAATCTCCATTAGTTTGGGCTGTTTCAATGTAACCCCATGGGAATAACTCCCATGAAAATGTCACTGAGGAACAATGCGCAGTGAAGGAATTAAACACCACAAGTCCTTAAAGACATCTTCTCTGCGGATTTTGCATGGTGTTATTGGAATGTAAATTTGTATTCGGAATGTATATCTCATTGAGGAGCTAGCAAACATTAGCCCTGAGAAATTGAGTATCCCAGTATGGGGCACAAAACCAAGGTACAAAAAGCTTGTAAAAATGTGATCTACTACACAAACAATTCGTTTGTTATTATGTTTTAATTATGTGAGTCAACACTAAACATAAGAGCACGATACACAGTGATACTTACTATGACAGAAACGTGGTGACGCGTTTCAACAGAGACTCCACTGTTTTCTGGTCTCGCAAAACCATGAAATAGCAGAACATTCTCTTGGCGCACGATTCCGAGTACCAGTCAGAGGCGTCGGCTCCTTCGATGCTCCGCAGGAACTCCAACTGCACTGGGTCAAGCGAGCCGGCCAAATTATCTGCCAGCTCGTGTTGAACACCAAAATAGAGCGACCTCCGCCTCCGGCGCCGTCCAATGATGTAGTGAGTGTCGTTGGTGACAGTGTTGAAGTAGATGGCCGCTCCAACACCGGCTAAAACTCCAGCACCGGCTACAACTCCACCAACTAGAAGCGCTTCTTCTGGTCCGGCTATTACACCCTGCTTGTTGTCTAGTTGTTGCTGCTGATAGGAGTCGCCGAGTGCAAGTTGCTCCGCCGACTCGCGGAACGGCCGCGCCAACTCAATGACAAACTCACCGAGACGACGGACGGGAGCTGTCAGAGTGTCGTACAAGGAGACACTCGGCTCCGACTCATATTCAACCAGCTGACTGTAGCCTTGCGGAGAGCTGTGCTGTCCTTGAAGAAGCTGCTGCTGTTGTTGCTGAGCAGAATAACGATCTTTACGTCGATTTCCGCCAAACAAGCCGTCCAGACCGAGGGCCTGTGAGAGCGAAAATCCGCTGAGAGGCTTCGTCTGTTGGTCGTGGGGAATCGGCACTGGAATATTGACTATCGGACCTCCAGGCACTGATTGAAACGACATTTGTTTAATCTTAAACTGATTTGGATCGGCCGGCTGCCCGGAAAAAGGATCAACGGAATTCTGGAAGTCTATTGCTGCCTGTGGGAGTCCATACGTCCCGGATGCTAGAACTTGATTGGCGGAATTCAATTGATAATCGCCCGGAAAGCGAATACTTCCATGTTGTTGCTGGTGTTGATATTGCGGCGTGTACTGCACGCGATGTTTGAAGTTATCCTCCGGAGCTTTCACAGCGGATTTCTCATAATCTGCCGTGATAAGGTCACTCGCTCCTTCAATTGCATTAGAAAGAGTGAAGAACTCATTTTTCATTCCAGTTTTATCCTGATTAATGTCCGTGTTAGCATACGCGTTGAGATCAGCATCGTAGAACGCTTTGTAAACTGTAGGATTTCTCGGCGTGTTATTGCCGACTCTATTGTTTTTCGAAGCGCCATTTCTTGATCCTTTCGATGGCCTAATGCTCGACTCGCCAGTCACACGAAAATGATCGGATGTCTCTGAGGATTGCCGCTTCTCGGCATCAGCTTTGTAGGCCTGGTAGTACTTGCGGTAATAATATGGAGGAAGCGTGGTACGCGCAGATGATGGATCTTCTGCTTCTGAGTCCTTCTCTATATTCAGTATGCGCCCCGTGCGCAGCCCCTTGGCCACCCGTACGCCAGCTTGCAGCAAAAGTTCGGGAGGCAGACGGTTAGCAGCAGCAGGTGGAGAGTAGTTCGTATGATCGAAGCCAGTTTCCACGTTGGGAAACAACTTGCCTTCTATGACGCGAGCGTTCCTCCACATCGGCTCATTACGCTGCTCTTTAGTCTCGTGCACGCGCACTCCGATAACGACGGGTGCAGCTTTTGTGTCGATCGCAGTGTCGATTTGACCTGCCGACGTGGATGATTTGAATCCTTTGAGAACCTGACCTTCTCTGTCGCTGCCCTTAACAAGTGACGCGTGTGAAGACACAATCACTTCAGGAGGCAGCCTCACCGGGGCCACCAAAGTTAATGGCGCGAAGCTGCACGTGACCAGCACACACAACCACTTCCAACAATAAAACATGTTGATCGCCGTTGCAATAGAGAAACTGTGAAAAAACAAGAAAAAATAGATACGAGCTTGCAAACAAATATACATCATACACACACAACATAAACATTGTACACAAAACCCAATTGATTGTTGGAACGTGGCAAACACCTAATATTGATTGGTATTGCCATGTTTTATAAATTTCATAATCAATCGTATATATTAAATATAGCGCATACCACACATATGCACGACAACAGAATACACACAAAAATGGAATGAGTAACAAAAACAAGTACCGCTCATGAAAAAGCAAAAATGCGGTTGAAGGTAACAAAAGACATGATAAGCTTATAATGAACATCAGACACTGGAGAAAAGAGTAAGATATGTGGTGGCGTGTTAGAAGAGGGTTTCAGAAATAGGTCAGATAGATGAGATGGCTGGATAAAATGATGACTAAGTTTAAAGCTATACAACATATTCAATGAAGAATTCCTGGAACTATAGGTAGTCAGTCCAATTTAAAAATAATCGGATGGGTATAACCGCAAGTAACAGGTTACATAACAAAATGACAAGAACGATTGAGCACACGCTGAAGGGGACGAAGATGGCAGCGAGGTACATGAAAGAGTAAAGAACAACAATAGTCAATCCGTGAAACTATAACTGTATTTACAAGTTTTATAGTTGACTGTTGATCAATAATTTTTTTCATGGAGAAAGAGATCTGAGGATGAGGCTACATGTGGATGCAAAATAATTAATACTAGAAGAAAACAAACATTTGAGTCGAAAATAATGCCAAGGTTTCTAACAGTATTAGCGAGAGTAAAGGGAAGCAAAGGAGCTGCAATTCGAGGTGGGTGTAATGCCATCAATTATGATTTAGACTCATTCAGTAACAGGTGTCTAGAGGAGACCCCAGACGAGATAGAGGTCAGTACATCATACAGAAAGTAGATGAAGGAAGAGGGAGACAGATGTTGTTTGACCGAAATTGACTGACACCACAAAAAATCATATTCATAATCATATTCATATAATGATTATTATCGTACAAAACATTCATAGACATTTGACCGTATGTTTAATGTGATGCATATATAGAAATACCAAGAACGAAAAACGAAAGCGCAAGAAAAACTACCCCACTTATTTGAATAATAATTGAATAATATTTTTGGGACGATTGACGTTGTTTAGCGTCAGAAACCTTGCCATTGTGACTGGGATCTTACGTGCAAACACTGCGCATCACCGCGTGCAAGCTGAGTTGAGTCAGATAACATTGAGCACTGGCACGCCCGGCATAATCAAACACGCATCGAGTTCACATCATTGATGTGGGCCTCAGCTTCCACGCTGACGCAGCATCCGTGACTGTTCGGCCGAACATTTCATCTCCGGGCATACCACGTTATTCTACGGTCGAACAGACAAAAGATTTGCCGGCCAATGGAAAAACGCAATAAAACTGCGGTGAAACGCCGCCAGAGGCGGACAACGTAGATAGCGCACGAGCCAGCGCGTTTGCGTGCGTGCGCAGTTTTCGACGGCAGCGGCCACTCTGTAAGTGTATATGTGTGTGTGTGTGTGTGTGTGTGTGTGTGTGTGTGTGTGTGTGTGTGTGTGTGTGTGTGTGTGTGTGTGTGTGTGTATGAGTGTGTATGTACGCACACTGACGTTTTCTATTCGAGCCAGTATCAACGAGAGAAAGCCACACATACACAAACATACACAAATCAGCCGCCCAGTCATTGTCTGTCTATGTGTGTGTATATGTGTGTGCGTGTGTGCGTGTGTGTTTCTGTAGTTGAGAACACTGCACATCGGGTCGGCTCGAGTGTCCTGGGTAGACAATACCGACACACGCTCAATGAACTCGACCGAAATGCAGGCCATTGGTTAAGCTGCAGGCGTTCACACACACACATATAACACCATATACCACCATATATACCTCCACTGACGCCACCATATTAGTCATCATTGGCAGCTTCAAATAACACTAGGATGTTCTTGAAAAGTCAATGGTGAATATCAGGAAACCGAATGTTGATACTATGACTTTTAAATAACAATTATAAGCACAACCTAATTCACAGACACATGCTTGATCAGAGAAAAAACAACGCAAAGCTGCTACACATTACATCTACATTCAATTACAGACTATTTGAAATCTACACAAAAGACATTCACATTTAGAATGTGCAGGAATAAACACAAACTTGGTGAAATGAAGAGAATGAAGATGAAACAAAAAATATAGCACATATTATTTCTGCGAATTCAAACAAGCCAAATACAACAATGATTCGCATTTCAAACATGTCTTAAACAAGCAAACAAACATTCATTTAATATAGCGCACACAATAATTACAAGCGCGCGACAGGCACAATACGACTGAAGCAAGTGGAAGAATTGGGTCGAATGCGCAAATTCGGTAAATTATTAACATGCAGCGCAGAACAAAAACACAAACATGTAGCAATTATGAGTCCGGAATATGTAACGAAATGTGCAAAAGACATAGTATATTTAAATTAAAAAATAAATGAAATCAATATCAATAGGAAAAATCAATCAATAATATCATTGCAAACAAGTAAACTTATGAAGACTCTGAGACCAAAGATAGGAAACGCTTGTGGAATTCAGAAGAGAAAGATGAGTAGGATTTCATTCGGAGTAGGCGAAGACGAAGTGAATTATAAATGCGGAGTGCAGAAAAAAGAATGATTTCGCAGACCAAGTGGACTGGTTCAACGCAGGTTAGAGGAGTAGGATGGCGACGTGAATAACTATTTTGAACCAGAAGTAGTGAGGGTAGATAGGACGGGGTGAAGGGTAGTGAAGGATTTTGTACACCAAACAGCAAATTTTGAAGAGAATTGGGAAATGAGCATTGAGATAACCAAGGCGGTGGAGGTGAGCTGAGGTGGGCATTTTGGGTGGAAGTTTACGAAAGAAGCGACAGGCAAGGTTGATAATGGATTGAAGATGGCGGATGCTTTTGAGGGAAGGTGAAAAAACAAGGAGTTACAGTAATCTAGGCGATTAAAAATGTAAGAATTTACGAGAAGAACAGCCGAAGATTCGTCCAAAAGAGATCGTATGGGATACAATTTTCGGAGAATTAAGCGGCAAGAGGAGTGAGTTGAGAAAAGTGTTGAGAAAATATATTTATGATATAGTCGGATCAAATGTGATGCCAAGGTTGCGAATTTGAGAGGCTAGAGGCAGGGAGACAGTGGTAGGGGTTATCCATGGAGGATGAAAAGCTAAGTAGACTGTTTTGTCGTGATTAAGAAGGAGGTATCTGGAGGCAGCCCATGACGAAATATGGGAAAGATGTTTAGATACCAAAGTAGAATTATGCAAAGATAGGGGAAAGTAAATTTGTATATCATCACCATAGGCGTGAATGGAAAAAGAGTATTCTCTGAGGATACAAGCGGACGAGACGTAGAGGTTGAAAAGGAGTGGTCTCAGGAGAGTGGGACGCCAGAAGTCAACGAACATTGACATACATCCGGGAATTACATCGGACAGAAAAGGAACGTTTATGAAGATAGGAAGAGACAAGAGAAAGAGCTGAAGAAGAAAGGACAATATGGGCGAGATATTCACAAATAATGGAATGATTGACGAGAGCAAAAGCAGATGAAAAATCTAATGATATTAGCAGAACAGATTCGCCGAAGGAAAACCTGGAAAAATGTCGTTAGTGAGGCGAATAAGAAGAGTTTCAGTGGGATGATTTGACATAAATCATGATTGACAAGGATCAATGACCGGAGTAATGATCGGACGAAGTTGTTCAAGGATAGCGTGTTCAATATGTTTAGAAGGAAGCATAAGCATAGATATAGGGCGATAGTTGGAGGGGATGGCAGGATCAAGATTAGGCTTCCTCAGGATGAGTGTGATTATAGCAGGCTTAGAAGCTAGAAATTGACCATGAAGAAAGGAGGAATAAACCATATGGGTGAGAATAGGAGCAAGGAGGTGGAACGAATCAGAGAAAGCGGAAAAATTAATAGGATCCGAGGGGCTTCTTTTGGTGCAAAATTTGAGGAGAAAGAGATAAGTTTTATAGGGGGAAATTGGTACGAAGTCCGAACTAGAATTTGAGGAGGTAGGAAAAGATAGAGGAAAATGGTTTTTTGGAATATTTGAAAGTAGTGTATAAATTTTTTGAGTGAGAAAAGGGTGAACGTGATCAGCTGAAATCATAATTGGACTCCGGGAGGCTCTACCAGTTATTGATTTCAGAGTGGAACACCGAGAGTGCGAACACTCAGTGAGGATAGGTGAGAGGTGAAATGAATGGATTTGGCGGAAGCAAGAGAGGTGAGAAAAGAATTTCGAGCCGAGCAAAAGGTTGGCCAGGACGCACCATGGACCATGTCTTAGATATCACCAGTACATGATACACTGATACAAAAACACAAGATACCAGTGGCACACGCCCAAAGTCAACGGCGAGTGTTAATATACAAGTAGAAAAATATGAAAGAACCAGACGACGTGAATAAGACAACAAATTGAAACTGAATCTGACGACAGAAATTGTGATTTAATGAGATACGATACTTGTTTTAGATGTCACATATAATCGATATGAACATGCAATCTGCTACGAAACTTCCTACACGTTTGACTGCGTGTGTGTGTCCGCATGCTCACATGTTCAAATCGATGAGTGAATGTTTGTCCTTCATGTGTGCACGCACTTGCATGTTGATTTTACGTTTTCCAAAAGCGGAACACACACACACACATGCACACAAACAGGCACACACATAGGCACACACCAGTCCTGTGACACATGGATGGTCAAGTGAAAGCACTCCCCTTTCAATCTCTGCCTGCTCTCTCACTTCGTGCACATCGGGCGTGACGTTTTGCTTTATTGAATGCCTAGAAGAACGTAACTATTTGCAACATAACGGTTGAGCTGGCAGGTGCCATACAGTGAGTATTGTAATTATTGTATGCAAACCAGCTGCTACTATCATTACCAATAACTAAATCTTTGAGTGACCTTAATTATTAATGAACTATTTGGCACGCAGCCCAAACACACACTCACTCACACATACACAAACGTACATGTATTTGTATCTGTATATATATATATATATATATATATATATATATATATATATATATATATATATATATATATATATATATATATACATACAGATACAAATACACATGCAAGTGCACACTCACACCGGCTGCCTGTATGACATAGTGTGCCAACAACCAACTTTCACTTTCGCTTGATTCACGGACACACACGCACGCACAATCGCCACTGTACGGTCAATTCCCACGAGCAAACATGTTAGGTTCGCGACAGAGCTAATGCAGCATCACATGAACGACCTCTAGATGTTCAGTGATTGATGTCCGGGCATGCCATCTCGGAGGCATTGTGAATGTACATTGTGAAAACACACGCTTGAGATGTATTACGAGAACGGTTCACAAAAGTGCAGGCAGAGAACTGATAGATGCGGACACAACTGCTACATTTCTGAATTAAAAACGAAGACTAACGAAGAAGAAGACGAAGAAGACGAAGAAGAGAAACGAATTAAAAATGTAAGTTAGCTAACCACCATCGAAAAATGGTTTACTCCCGCGAACAACGCTGCTCTTACTGTTCCTATACTGATTTTGCCAAACAAAAAAGAGATAAGAATACAGGTTGAATGAATGACCGGGACATTTTGAAACTTGAGCAGTACCTGTCAATGATGAAATCAAAATGGTAGAAATGAACGTTAATATATTGCCTCCAATAAATACGAAAAATGAGACTTTTTAGTTGTTTAAAGTATGTTTATTTGATAATTATTGTATGATTATTTAATTTAATCCTTTTATCATTTACCAAAATAAACATGACCAAAAGTTGACTTAATTAAACATATTCATTGACTTATTTCCCTCGAACTTTTCCTTTCTCCTCAAAAACATATGAAGAAAGTAAAACAATAAGTGTCAAACTAAATGCTGAGATTAAAAAATAAAGATTGAAACAAACACAATAAAAGTGAAACAAATAAAAAATACAGATTTAATTAGTTTCAAAATGAAAAATAAATAGGTGTAAAAATGAATGCTTAAACTTTCACAGACCACAAAATATTAAATTAGTATTAAAATGATTGAATGATATCTGCATGATACAAAACTATGATAATAATTTACTGTGACACTTGGTGAATAACTGCCACTAACCTCGATCGAGCTAGGACAAATCGAAATTGCAACAACACTAAAGCCAGCCACTTGCTGACAGCGCTTCAACAACTGACAATACACCGCGCTTATCAGCGACCAAGCTGTGTCGAAACACTTTCTTTTTACTCCGGCAAACTGTACCGTCTTTGTGCACAGGAAAACGGCTCGAGCCCGGTTGCTTAACTGTACAGCGACAATGTCAGGCGGTGTACAGCCGCCGCGCGTGTACGTTACGCTACACGCACGTGGGCTGTGGATGTGTGTGCGTGTCAGTGTGTGTCTGTGTGTTTGACTTTCGCATTCATTCAGGTGTTCACAAATTGTCAATCACACATTCCGAGAATATAAATCTAGAATTAAAACAAATGAACATAAATTTTCAAAAATCGCGCCGTTCAAATTTACCCTAAAACTACGCAATATGTTTTATTATATTTGTATATTTTACAATTTAGTTTACACACACAAACATATATATATATATATATATATATTATATTTTATAAAAAACTTTCGACATATTTCAAGGCTGTAGTTGAGACAATATGAGACTAAGTTAGCAAATGGCACATGGTTCGGAGACATGCCGTTCTTGGCACTGCTTTTTTGACTCGCTGGGTACTTCGTTGAAAATGAAATAAAAATAAATACGATTAAGGAGGAAACATAAATTGTTTCAATATGGTTTATGTATAAATTGATGTAGTTAATGTTGAAACGCCATCATGCAAATGAGCGTAGAGATGAAAAAACATTTTAGTTGCGATTTTGTTTGGGTAAAAACATGCTCTTTTTAGGTTTTGTGTTATTTTATGGCAAAAAAGTTTTTCCTTATGAAACCAGAAGTTTTTTAGGTCTCATCTTTAGTTGTGATCACCGTTCATAGGGTGTGCATGAGGAAAAATATATGTTTTGTTGTGAAACCTAATTAACATATATATACTTTGCTGTATCAATATTTAACAAATGGAAAACTTGCCGCTCCAGACGTACCAGAGGTTTTTTCTTATTTGATCAAATGCAGCTGTTTCATGATACTGAGTTGCTGACGCGTGACCTAACCGAGCCAAGCTCTGGCTCGAAAACCCCTCGGATATCCACGGCTCCTGATATTTCTGCTTACATGTACTAAGAGTATGGGTACGGTACGGTACGGTACGAAATTACGGTACGGTACGATTGAATTTCGGCCAAAAGTACGGTACGAAATTACGGTACGAAATTTTTTCCGAAGTACGGTACGGTAGGAAAGTACGAAAAAAATTTTCCTACCGTACCGTACCTTTTTCGTACTAAAGAGAATGGGTCAAAGGTGAGCTCGGTATAGAGAACTTCCGCCTGATGTTCCGGCAGAGTGGCATTACGTTGCCCAAACTAGACTGTGTTAAAAGGTGGGGGTCCACGTATGCTATGCTGCAGAGTGTGAAAGAATGCAAGCCATTCTGCAACAACTTGGGCTGGCTAATGACTCTATGTTGATGGAAGATGATGAATGGTCGTGCATTAACGACTTGCTCCTGAGTCTACAGCCCCTGTACATAACTACTAAAGCCATTCAATTACAGCACGTTACAGCTGGAGAGTTCCTGGGTGAGTGGCTGAAGTGCAAGGTGAAGCTATCAGCTTTAGGAAGGAGAAATATTTCAGGTGATCTTCTTGAAGCCATGAAAAGCAGAGATGGCAAGCTTCTTAACAATTTCGCCTTCCTATCCACGGTGTATATGGACCCGCGGTATCAATGCTTATTATCTGACAAACAAAGAGAATTTACAAAAACACACCTGCACATTGTGGAAAATAATGGAGATGATTGAAAAGAACGGTGACTACTTCCAGGAGAGGCATCGCGTACAGATTGCAGAAGAATGCGAGTCAGACAGTGCAAGTGATGACAATATCATAGAAAAATTGCTCACCGAAGGGGATAAGTCAACTCGCAACAATGTAAGTGGCGAAATGACTGAAGTTTCGCTTACAATAGCAAGCTTCAATAATTCGCCAATAATCGACAAAAAAGAGAATATTTTTCACTGGTGGCATCATCATACCCACAATGGTCTGAAAGCACTTGGAGAAGTTGCCATAGCACTTCCGGTGACTCAGGCCAGCGTTGAAAGAAGTTTTTCTGGTCTGAATTACATTCTCAATGAGCGTCGGACAAGACTAAAATCTGATATAATTGATGCGATCATGGTGCTAAGATGTAACACCTGAGACTGCAATCTTGCTACTGCCAACATTTCGTGCTCGCTCTAATGAATTTGTCGCTAGTGCCCTATATTCTGGCATATGCCATGCTTACCATAAAATGTTAATATGTCTTGTGAATATGCAAATTGAATGTGTTAAATGTGAATGTGTTTTATGAACCAATACGTGCGTGAATTTGTATGGGTGCGGGAGCGTCGTGTGTGTGTATATATCGTATAATTTAGGAGCATATGAGTACTTTTGCATTTGTATTGAGCTCGACGACATTAATACATTTGTGTCTATTATCGTTTTAGCTTGTGTTAACATCGGGGTAGATGACCCACTGCCATAACAACATAACAATATGTATTTGTTTGAGCACAATTCCAGAAATCGGGTGGGAGGTACACAATAAAACCGAGTGAGAAAGTACATGCTTGTGAGAAATAATAGGTGAATGACATGCTAACTCATTGTCTATTTCCATGGAGCCTGGTATCTAAAAGAGTTCATATTTTACTCGCGTATAATGACTGTATTAACATGACGCAGTAACCTCATCATTGCGTTTGTATTTGCTTCAGCCGCGCCATATTATCATAAGCATATACAACCAACTCACTGAATTCGCCAGGGCTTTCAGTAATTTTACCAATAAAGTGAATATACCGATAAAGTAATTTTACTTGATGTCGAAGGGTCCCATTTAACGTTTTCTTATATAATGTATATATGTTAATGTATTATAATGTATGTATCTTTTTATAATGTTTTTACACCGTGTAGTACATGATGTAAGACACGGTGTGTGTATGTGTGTTTGTCTGTCACATTCACACATGTCAGCTCACCACTACCGTTTCCGGTAAAATCAACACTAAAGGTGTTAGCGGCACACTCACATAAATACACATATGGGACCTCCAAATTGGGTCAGGTCAGCGGGGTCAGGTCAAAGACGACACACACACACACAGCAGGCGAGTTCTCACAAACAAGTAAAACACATTTCGTCAACGAGTGAACGATGAAGCTCCATCCTTCCTCATTTACTCTCTCCTCTGTGTAACACACACACACACACACACATACACACACACACACTCGTGGACTCACTCACACTGACACACAATAACAAATCACTCTCACCTCATTTGTGTGAGAATGCTAGAAAACACATGGAGCATACGCACACATACACATACATACACATCCACACACATTCATACATACACACCCACACATATATACACACACACGCACACACATACACTCTGTCACTGTCGCTGGCAATGACAGTAATACTCCGGCCAGGCGCAATAAAGCACGCAATTAGGTCCAGCCGATTCTGAGCCTTACGTATAATTATATTCAATAAGAATATGATGGTTACAAGACAAATTGAAGACTCCTTGAAAACTGTGACAATTCCGGACACAAAATACCTATTAATTGACGAAATTCCTACAGCAACGAGGAATATGCTTACAATAATGAATTGTAATATCAGATCAATACTAAGAAATTTACAATACTTCATTGATATGTCTTGATAGACAGCACATTAAAGCCAGATATATTGGGGCTGAATGAGACAAGACTGAGTAGCGACTTATCATCTATGTACAGTATGAAAGGCTATCCAGGCCACTTCAATGAAAAATGTCCATGGTGGTGGTATATTATTATTATTATTAATTACAGGCAAATCCAGTAGCATGGGAAGAGTGCAAGCACTATTACCACCCTAAGGTGGCCCCATGTACCGGCAGCGCCCACAATATTCAGAGAGAAAGAGAGTTCGAAAAGAAAAAAGTCTAGAAAGAGAGTTGGAAAAAAATAATAAGTAAATAACAATAAATAATATACCATCATCCGATAACACTCCATAATGTCACTCCGCCCACGTTCATCAATACATAATAACAATCAACAATAAATATGTGATTCAGTAAATAACAACCATCAATAAATAAGAATAAATATTAATAAATAAGTAATAAATAACAATCAAGAACAATAAATATGATTCAATAAGAAACAACCAACAATAAATAAAAATATGATTCAATAAGTAACAACACCAATCAATATGATTCAATAAACAACAACAACACCAATAAATATTATTCAATAAACAGCAATAACAATAAATATGATTCAATAAACAGCAACAACAATAAATATGATTCAATAAACAACAACAGCCAACACTGAGTAAAAGTATAATTTAATAAGTAACAACAACCAATAATAAATAGTAATAAATAGAGAGTAAAATAAGAATATATATATAAATAAATAGAAAATAAATAACAATAAACATGAATAAATGTGAATAAATAACAATAAATATGAACAAATAACAATAAATATGAATAAATAAACAATTAATAAGACTCAACAGTCAATTCCACTCTTTCAGTAGCATTTCATTTACTTTGGCCTTGAATTTCTTCAAATTGTTCTGCGAGAAAGCCTCATCCTTCAACGTGTTCCAAGTAGCCACAGTGGCCGGAAGAAAGCAACGTTGGAATTGCTTTGTACGACAACGAATTGGAGCCATGCACTGGGAATGCTGTTTGGATGTAAACCGTGTGCTTCTTGCTGCCACGAAATCATCAGGAACTGACTTGCTCATCGGATGATGGTCGTTGTGCTTGATCTTGTACAGCATGCACACGCTGCTGACCTTTCGACGATGGCAAATATCACCAAGAACCAAGTCACCACAGAGGAACTTGCAAGTTCTAACAACTCTGTTGATGAGATTGAGGTGACAATCCGCAGCAGAAGACCACACGGGGGCGCAGTACTCCAGAATTGGCAAAATGAAACAGCGAAAATAACTTTTTGAGATTGTGCTGCTACCGAACATCCGATATGCCTTTCTTATAATTCCCAGTTTTCGCGATGCCGAACAAACTAGCTTCCGAATGTGACTCTCAAATGTCAGTTTTGAGTCTACATGTACTCCCAATATTTTGAGCTCATCACACACGCTGAGTTGGGCGTCATCCATGAGGATAGTTCCATGTGAAGGTTGAACGGTACGTGACCTAGAAACCAACAAGCATTTAGATTTCGCAGTGTTCAGCATCATATTCCACCTCTCACACCACTTCAGGACGCTACTGAGATCGTCGTTGACCGTTTGACGCACCTGTGGTCTGTCCGAAGGAGATGAAAATACAGCCATCAAGGTGATATCATCAGCATATCCATACACAGGGTTGCGTGTGGTTGTGTACAGGTCAGCGGTGTAAATGTTGAATAAAATAGGACCCAACAAACTTCCCTGCGAGACACCGGAGATATTCACCTGATGATGAGGACGATATTCCAATCACACACGCTGAGCTTTTGCAGAGCCCTGGCTCGCGGAAAAGCCACTGCTCCAGGAGATGACGGCATTACCTACTCCACGTTGAGACAAATTTATCGTGTTCCGGGAAATCCTCTACTTCATCTCTATAATTTATGTATTTCGACAGCAAGTTTACCCACCTCGTGGACGCGATCAACGCTTATTCCCATACTCAAACTGAATACCGACAACTTTCGTCCAATTGCTTTAACGCCATGTTTCTGCAAAGTTTTGGAGCGCATTATACTCTCAAGACTATTCTACAGATTGGAGGATGCATTGTCACCGCAACTATTTGGCTTTCTTCCTGGTCGAGGTCCACCTCATTGTATCGTTGAGCTATTCTCCCGCCTAACCCCAAGTAGTGTAGTTGCTTTTTTGGACATCAAAAGTGCCTTTGATCTTGTTAACCCCTACATTATCCTCGACCAGTTGGTGGCCTTTGGCATACAAGGAAAACTCCTACGATGGATAAAATCATATTTGTTGAAAAGACAATCACGAGTATACTACAACGGAGCATATAGTACGTATCGCCAATTTGAGCTAGGAACGACCCAGGGAGGAGTATTAAGCCCAGTTTTGTTCAACATCGGTATGCACCAGTTGCTCACACGACTACCTGAAATTCCTAGGGTAACAACCACCTGCTACGCGGACGACATTTGTATCCATTCTGAATCGACCTTGAATCTGCAAAATTATCTAAACGCTTTCAATAGATCAGCCACAGAATGCAGTTTTCAAATATCACCTACAAAAAGTCGTATATACAGTTCAAGCTCTGCGATATAATTGCAAAAATTTTACCTTGGGGAATTCATGATATCTTCTTGCAACCATTATTTTTATCTTGGGGTTCCAGTCAATATCACCAGGACGAACAATCGCCAGCGACACCCCATTGTGAATGAGTTAGTTCATCGCTCATACAAACGCCTAGCACTACTTCGATGGCTTACAAAACATGATAATGGAATATCAGTTGATATTGCCAAAACAGTATACACTTCCTTCATACGGTCAGTCATCGACTATATGTCACCAGTGCTGAAACATATCCCAAAACATTTCTTACGGCCGCTAGAAACATTTCAAAACGACTACATGCGTGTCATACTGGGATGCCCTACGACCACTAGGAAAGTAAACCTACAAGCCGAGATAGAATTTCCTCCTATTATTGAACCAATCTCCTCAATCATGTCTTGCTTCACCGCTAAATGCCTTTATAATTCCAGGTTTGCACCTCACTACACCAATGTTATTCGACAGAAACTTGATGGTTCAACTGAAATTACAAACTTATATCCCAGTGGTCGTCTATTAATCCCAACTATAACCGATAAACTTCGTATGTTTTCACTTCTTTCACCTGACTCTGATTTGGTTCTCCATCCTCCTCCATGGCTGCTACCTGTTTCTGAGGTACATTATACTCCTGTCAACACCTCTGAATTGCCAGAACTGCAAAACAAATCGCTATTGAAACAATTAATTCTGTGCTTTGTGCAAATATAGAATTAATTTCGATTTACACGGATGGTTCATTACAACCAGAGGGACAAGCTGGGTGTGCTGTATTCTCCCGACATTGCAGCACCTCCAGAAGGCTGGGTGGGACGCCGTTTGCCGGACGCAAATAACTCCACTTATTGTGAATTGTGCGGCTTGCTGGATGCAGTGAAACTACTTCATCACCGTCATATGGATGGGGTAGTTATATGCGACCCCAAATCTGCTCTAATGCCCTTAACCAAACCATTCCCTACATGTTCAGTTCTAGTTAGATGGATTCAAAATTGGCTGAAATTCATTCAATCATGTTCATTGAAGGTTATCTTCATCTGGATCCCCTCGCATATAGCTATCAGTCACAGCGACCGCGTTGATAGGATTACCAACCCTGCCTGCTCATTGCCGCTCATTCATAGTCCTACTCTGCCCTTGTCGAGTGTTTTATCAACCATTCGTGCTGCTGCACGTCGCAGTATCGAGGAACGACGAATTCAACAACGATCTGCCAGTGACAGTATTAAACATTATGATCGCTTTTGCCGCCAGCCTTACATATATCAACGACATTGTCAGAACACACGACGCCACAATGTCGTCTCAGCACGACTGCGTCTTGGCTATAGGTCTGCATGGCAAGTAGCTTCCATGGAGAGTGCTCTATCGTATTCCGAATGCCTATTGTTAATAATGTGTGTGCGAGTGTGCATGTGATTTTATGTTTATGAATTTTATGTCGTTTGAAGCTCTTGCGCTTGGTGAGTGCAATATGTGAAATAATATGATGTTTGAGTTACATTGTTAGTTTGCCAATATATATAATAGCGTTGTTATGAATTATTCTGATGTGTCCGTCCAGGAGCCTTGGCTCGACTGGCTATTGCTATATTTTTCATTATTGTGTGTTTCATTTTGAATTCAATGCTGTACAGTGGCAAAAACACATACACATACACACACATGCACACACACACACACATAAATACAGTTTTCCATTCAGGAGAATTGACGTTTGGAATAAATTGCACAAGACTATCGTAGAGGCCAAAACTATAGGAGAGTTCAAACATAAATAGGATACTTAGTGGGAAAGAGACATGACAGTCCGAGTGTAAGCTCATTTCCTGTACCACAACTAGGTAAGCACATCTAGGTAAGCACACTCATACACACATACACACACACACACACAAACGCACATAGTCTGAGATTTGTCGTGAGCGAGTGCGGTTGTGTTCGAGCTGATCCTGTGTGATTTAGCGACGCGTGTTTGAGTGTTTTGGTGTGCACATATTGCTGCGAAGTGTTGACCGTTTGTCAAAATATGTGTGTGAGCGTGCGTGTGTGATGGCGTTTTTTCATGATACACATACTATATTATATATCAAACAAACATACGTAAACATGAACATGAACAAGCATTACAAACAAAGAGCAGCAGCATTGCAGCGTACCACCGTCAGGCTCACACGCAGTCGGAGCCAGGCGGTCTCCCGTGCCTCGCCCGATCGTTCCCTCAGCCAACGACCGAGCGCAGTCAGCAACTCGCTGAATGCGGACCCAAGAAGGCATACTGTTGTTTCTACAGCGAGAGGGACGAATTCGTACTGACGGCAGAGAGCAGCGTATTTTCTGTGTTTGCGCTCCTCGGCCGCTTGAGCGGCAGCTCCCAGACTCAAAGTACACTCAACCAGATGTGACCTGCCGAATGTGTTGCTGCACGCCGCATCCCAGCACAGCATCCGACCTCTCCTGAAAGGGAAGCAGTAATGCCGCCCGGACGTCTCCCATCGCCTCTATCCAGTCCTCGGGGTTCCAGGACGGCTACAAGTCTCACTGATTCCAAACTCCGAAAAAGCACATCATTCAAGGCGCGGTGGCGTGGTAAACGACCAGGATCACGGTGAAAAACATGCTGTGGAGTCCAAATTTGTCGGTCATGACGCCGCACCATCACCTGTGCGGCTGCTGTACGGGCGCTCCCAGTCGGTGCGCCACGTCGATCCTAACGGCATCGTCAGGCATCAACAAACCCAGGCTAGCCACCGGCAACTCGGACAACCAGGCATCGCTGAGCGGAGCGGCGGCAGCGAGAAGTCTGGCACGGTCCACCTGGTTCGACTGGGACAGCAAGCTCTGATATCGACATGTGGATGATAGCTCGTCTAGGCGACGCTGGTTGAGTGGCACATCGATGCTGAATTCGGGACACCGGCGTACTCTAAAGGTGTTGATGGCGGACACCGGGAAGCTGGTCTGTCTCTGCTGTTTATAATACTTGCCAGCCTCTTGGTGGCATCCAAGGAGGATATGTGTACAGGAAGAGACACATCCACAATATGCCGCGCAACGATGCCCCCAAGGCGCACGGGTAGTGACGCCTGGATCCAGCTAGCTTCACTTAGCTGCACGTTGCAACTGCGGGACATTGCGGCACGTAACAACTCATCAATTTCTGTTAGTTGATCTTCTGCCGACTAGATGGGTGCAGCTCTCAACAAGTAATTACAGTAACTACAGACGCGTATCGAGCCAGAAAGAACAGTGCCGCATGACTGCCAATATCAGCTGTTCTGTCAATCAGCAGCTGCGTCGTTGTCTTGATGGTTGCAAGGGCTTCGCTGATGCCGCCTTCCTGAATGGGCGCATCGATCAACGCCATTAGTGGAAGCGGGATTGACTTGGAGGCACGGAACATATTTACCGTCTCAGTATATGCGGTACTTGCAGTGCCGCCGTCACATAGCAGTGCGTTGCAGTGCAGAGTCTACACTGCCGTTTTCGTTGCAATGATAAAACTCCTCGCCTTCAACGAGGTGCTGGTTGGTGGTAGTTGGTGCCAGGCAGATTCGTCTTGCACTGTGTCTGATTAAGCTCTAATCCGATGACAAGGGGAGCCGGTATGAGACACGCTACGTCGGCAGCGACCACATCTGCTGGTACCCCGAGTGTTGCGTCATCCAGGTACCGCAGGTTGAGTGGTGCCTTCACCATCCTTGTCACAGGGTCGATAGCGAGAGCAGACAAAAGGGGGCCTAGACGATCGCCTTGCTGTACTCCAAGAGAAGACCAGATCTTGGTGGAGCCAAGATAGAGTGGAGTCGGTTAGGAGTATGCCTGGACGACGAGCGGAGCAGCTACGGGGAGACACCTGCAAACCGCATGCAGGACCGCCGCCCTCGTCACCGTGATAAATACGTTGGTGATGTCCAGTTTCACAATGACGTGGTTCTCACGCCTAGAGTGTGATTCGATAAATTCTCGCGTGGCGTGGACGGCCGCTTCACAACCGAGTGATGTGCCAACGCCCAGCTGCCATGGACGAAACTGCGCGCCAGCTTCGTTTGACAGTCGTCTCGCGACCAGTTTGCTCGCCAGCCGGCAGTAAGTGCTACCTACGGCGATGGGTCGCAGGCCGCCGGTCTTCTTTCGTAAGGCAATCAGCCTCGCGGCGTAAAACCAGACCTGGCGAATTCGGGGATGTTACCGGCTATGGCGCAACTGCATAGCTTGGTCAGCGCCGTGAGCAGCTGCCGACCCGCCTCCGCTGTCTTCATAGATAACATATGGCGCAGGTGGAGTGGTCGGATACCGTCAATACCAGCAGAAGAACCGGCAGGGAAGCCATAGATGGCTTGCATGACGTCGTCTTCGCTCACGGTTAGGCCAGGATGACCATCCGTTGTGGAAGTAAAGTTTTCGTCCTTGGGGGCTGGTGGGTGCTTGGATTGAAGAGATTGAACCACTTCTGAACTTGGGAATGCGACGCTGTCGGTGGTGGTGAGGAGACGAAGTGCGCCGCGAATGTCGCCATCTGCACACTTGCTTCTCACCCGACGACCCAGTGCGTATTTGAAGTCCGGTCGGTCTGTAGAGATCCCGGTTCCGGTTGTCTGGACAATTGTAGTTACGGCTGTGGCCAGCGGGTCGGTGTATGTGTAGGACAAAAGACGACACCATGAACTCAATGAGCGCTCCTGCAGAGCCGTGTAAATAGCGGAGGCTATATGAATAGCCATACGGTTTCGAAGGTTGCGCGGAACGTGCTGTCGAACGCGCCTGATCGCATAGTCGGAGCTCGCAGCTCGGCCAGGGCAGCAGCCAGGTCCGCTGGTGTCTCAGTATCGGCAGTTGTTGTCTCTCCCTCTACGGCGTCTTCTAGAACGTCGTCCTGAACACAACGGTCACAGTGCCACACAGACAGCTCGTTAGCATGGGCGCGTGTCAGTCCCACGCAGGTTAGGTGGGAATTCAGCTCACACCGGTCACACATGATGGTCCGCTTCATCCAGTTAGAGAGGGCGCAGACATTACAGGTTGGCGCATTGTCGCATCGGTGGACTTGCATGGCTGGCTGGGATACATCTTCATCAGATGATGTTTGATCCACACGAAAATCAGCCTGCATACCGACGGCAAACATCGTTGCAGACGGCATGATGCGCAGGAACGGACACAAGCTGTCAAGGTGCAACCTTCTCCGCGCCTGCAGTTGGTGGTGCTGCGGTCATCGTGAATATGCCGCAGGAAAAAGTCACTGCAGGCCCGGCAAGAATCGGCGCCGTGACGCTACCTGGCGCCGCGCGTGTCGCCACAAACCAGGCACGCACTTTCGCCTGTTGGCATTACTACGGTGTCCCGCGTGCACTCTCCTGTGTGTGTGTGTGTGTGTGTGCGTGCGCGAGATAGAGGAAGTGAGTGAACCAGTGAGTGAGCTGTGAACAGTCTTTATTGATTGCCTCAAACGTCAATTGTCAAGTGTTTTCAGGTTTCAGAGTGAGGTGAGTGCTGTCCTGTCTCAGTAGAAACAATGTCAGGGAAAGGCCCAAAACAGAGAGAGAAGGGTGAGACTTATGAGTCGAGAGTTGAGGAAAATGCGTCGAAAATCGACAAGCTACGGAAAAAAAACCAATGGTTGACAAAGACAGAAATGTTATACTATTTGGCATTGAAGAATTAATTATTATCTCGAAACCCAAGAGGCAGGAAAAGGAACGAGGAATGGCTAAAAAGTTGCTAAGTGCTTTAGATGTGGAAGTGAAGGAAGATGACATGATAGATATGCATTGAATTGGAAAATATGACGCTAAAAACTCGCGAGAAATGATAATCAAGTACAGGTCAAAGGAAGCCGCCGACGAAGTGTTGAAAAACACATGGAAGCTCAAAGACAAAACCGAATAACGCAACGTTTGGATTAAACCAGACTCTACGCAGGAAGAAAGAGCATTAATCAAGGAAAAAAGCAAACTAATGAAGGAAAAAAACGAGAAACTCACATAGGAAGAAAAAAGGAGTTTCATTGGTAGAAATGGAACCAAGAGGAAACAAAGAAAAAGAAACCAAGAAATGGTATCATATGGCAGCAACGGATGCGAATAAATGCCTTGTTTCTGTCTAGAAAGACATACACAAGCTTAACTAATGCACACCTAATGTACACAAACATTGACGGGTATATGTCGAGTAGAAACGAGCTCAATGAATACCTGTGTTGAAAAAATCCTGACATTGTTGCTATAGTGAAACCAAAACTCAAAGAAGATATTGTATTTCAAGGTTTGGTTCATAGTAGGTATAACATATACAGAAGATATAGAAATAAAAAATGCGGCAGGGGGAGTGATGGTGTTGACAAGATTCGATATTAATGCAAAAGTGGTGTATATTGGAATGAAGGCAGAATTAATAATGTTAGAGCTAAAACTCTTGGGCAGTGTGAAACATTTCATGGCGGTTTATGCGCCGCCAAAAAGTAGTTCATGGAAGCTGAATGACTTTGAAGAAATGCTCAGTGATACTCTGAATGAACAATACTATCTGATGAACAAGTACAAACACATAACAATTGTAGGAGATATTAACTGTAAGGAATTTGACCGGCAAAATTGCAACGCAAACGGATCACCGAACTCATGGAGTTCAAGACTTATGACACTGGTGATGGAAAATAACATGAATCAGTGGGTTCAAGATAGTACACGATTCAGGGGTTCAGACGAACCATCAAAACTAGACTTGGTTTTACTGATTCAATGGACATAATAAAATCGTTGACGTATAAGAGTCCAATTGGTAAAAGCGATCATGTGCTGATAGAAGCAGTTTTAGAATATGGAAAACCTGCAAAAGGTCCCCATATATGCCACGGAGATAAATTGAAATATGACAATACCAGCATAAACAACTTAAAAGATACTTTGATGAGGTCGACTGGACCGCTATGTTGACAATGACCGATGTTCAACAAAAATTTGATTTTTTTCTTGATATTTACAGGCTCGGTGTTGTAAGATATGTTCCAAGAATAAAAAATCATACACCAAGAAAAATGTTTGGTTCAACAAAATATGTGAAAAATGAAGAGGACAAAGAAAGAGCATGAAACATATTGCGAAAATACTTATGAACACTGGAAAGAGTACAAAAGAGCCAGAAACAATTACGTGAAAATAAGACGAGAAGAACAACAACAACAACAACAACAAACAGACAAGAAACAGTGAATTAGGAAAATTATAGTTCAAAATGTGAAAAAGAACCGAAGATGTTCTTACAAGTATGTCAACGGAAAGATG